>CM065690.1:55615939-55648439 GCA_017654935.2 Phymorhynchus buccinoides | reverse complement strand
ATCACCAGGGTAGCATTATTATACACATACGTTCAGCATAAAATTATACACATACACATACATTGAGCATAGAATAATTGCCATACTTAATGATTGGTACATATTTTTACATTGAGAGAGAGAGAGAGAGAGAGAGAGAGAGAGAGAGAGAGAGAGAGAGAGAGAGAGAGAGCACAAAATAATTATCTTTACATAACATCATAAAACTTGTAGGACTCTAAAAACACACATTTTCTTACAAAATATAATTCTGTTGACAGTAGGCTTTGGTGTCATAATTATTTGACCAAGTTCAACTTCATCCCCCACATCTCTAACACACACACACCCCTCCTCCTCCCCCCCCCCCCCCCTCCTTCACCACTTATCTCCCTCATTCTTTGTCCAGGATATTTGTGTTGGCCCTATAGCGATAGAATGCTCAATGTGATGTTATAACTACCGTATTTTACGGACTATAAGGCTATACTTTTCTCCCAGACTCGGACCCCTGCGCCTTATAACATCATGGGTGCAACTTTTCCTGGTATACAAGGGTTTCCTGTTTTTGAATTTTACCAGAAAAGGACTTTCCTGTTTTTATAACTTGTCAAACAAGATCGTTGTGTGTCTACTCTATTTTTCAAACACTTTAAAATAAGCATTTTGTATAAATTGTAGAAAACTAAAAACTAAAATACCTTCATAAATCAATTGTTCTTCAGTAGCAGAGGGACATTACCCCTAGACCCCGGCCTTTCAAGGTGTTTTTTTCATTTTGTGTAGTTGCACCCATGCAGTATCACTAATAAAATAGTAAGAAAATAGAATAACAAAATCTTAATTTTGAGTGAAATTTCGTAGGTCCGCCTTACATTCCGAAAACTATGGTATAATAAGTAATGCTAATAGTGCACACGAATACTTAGGCTGTGCATTCATTAGACGTGAAAACCTCATGTAGGGCAAGACGGGGTAAAAAGCCCATGGGCGGGTACGAAGCCCATGCCAATTACCTCATGAAATGAAGCAAATTTTAGTCAAATTTTGCCCATGAGACGAGTGTTAATGTTTATCGTTCGTCTCATGGGCAAAATTGGACCGAAATTTGCTTCATTTTATGAGATAATTGGCATGGGCTTCTTACCCGCCCATGGGCTTTTTACCCCGTCTTCCCCTACTTATCCCCAAATTTGCAACAGAAAGAAAGAAAAAGAAGCAATGCGTTTCCTTATCTCATCCGCTTATTTTCTTTCTCTTGACCTTATTTGTGGGATAAGCGCATGAGATTTCAGCGTCTAGTATGTGCAGGGCCTTACTGACCCCCCCCCCCCCCCCCCCACACACACACACAAAACACAAAGTGAGGGAATGATTAGGAATTTGAACAGACGAGTAAGAATGAGTGAATGAAAAAAAGAAATAAATTAAAACAAGGTGTGGAGAACCAGATGTTCTGCTGAAAGGATAAGATGAACAAAGAACAGAATGCGAAGCTGCCACAACAGAAGTTCTGATGACGAGACGCCTGAGAAGGTACTGTCATTTTTCTTCGGTGAAAACCAAAAGGTACTAGAGTAGAAAGGGGGGTTGCATACCCCTTAAGGCATTATCGTAATATGACGTCAATTTGTGGACCTCCAGTTCGATATTGGAAAAGATTTAGATCACCAGCGTCTGTTGAAATGTTTCTGCTTCCAAGGTATCAACGCTCTGCTTTGTAACTGAAACCGTTTTCTAGAAGCAAGCGGATTTCTGAAGACTATGACAAAGTGGTCATTGCGCACCCTACATACGGGTGTTGCGTTTTTATCCATATACACTTATATGTAACCCATAGCAACTTTCACCCCACACCAAGTGAGGAAGGAAACCTTAACGTAAAATGAGTAGATTCAGATTTTACCTTCTAACTGCATGAAAGTTGATCTCTTTTGGTTGAAAAATGGAAGCAAGAAGAAATAAACTTCATTGCAATAAATGACGCAAAGAATGACGTGATTTCTTTATGATTTCAAGGGGGGGGGGGGGGGGTACACATGGACCCAACCAACGCACAGACCTGTTTCTACTCTATATCACAACAGGAATAACTAAAGGTGGTAGTACCTTCTGGCTTTCACCTGAGAAGAACGATGCTACCTTCTAGTATACAACCCTTTACAATGTGCCTGTCCATGCATATTTCTACCATTTGTTTTTTACAGGGTTTTTGTGTGTACAGAAACAACAAAATTGCTGGTTTTGAAAAAAACCCATAATACTATGACCTTTTCTCAATTACAGTGGAACCTCCCTTATATTTTCAAGACCTTCAGAAATAATCCAAAATGAGGTCTTAAATGGGAGGGAGTTGTATAAGGGAGGTGATTTTAATACTTCCAAAGAAGGGTAATATCTCAGATAAGTAGGGAGGGAGTCTTATGATGGGGGGGGGGGGGGGGGGGGTCTGATAAGGGAGGTTCCAAAGTTTTCTTGTTCTTGTTCTTTTTTTTCCCCTCAAAACGTTTGCATGATGGCAACTAGCAAGGCGCATTTCTTTTGGTGCACGGTTTACCATCATTGTTAATACTGTATTATGCATCAGCACGTTATAATTAAAGATTCACTCTGTTGTTGTTTTTATGTCACTTTCTCTGGATTGTTCATGGTTTTTCACTTGTCAGTCACAGTTTATACATGCTGGGCGAAAATCTTTCACTTTAATAAAGACTTGACAAACTCAAGGGAAAAAAACAAAAGAAAGCAAGCTCAGCCTGGCTGTTTGTGTGTGCTTTTACTGCATTCATTATGCACAGTTGTGTTCTAACTGATAATCTGGTCATTGGTTTATGCACATGTGCACTGAGCCACTCCCATGTGTGTGTGTGTGACTATCTGTCTGTCTTGTGTGTGTGTGTGTGTGTGTGTGTGTGTGTGTCTGTGTGTCTCCCTGTGTGTGTGTGTGTGTCTTGTCTCCCTGTGTGTGTGTGTGTGTGTCTTGTCTCCCTGTGTGTGTGTGTGTGTGTGTGTGTGTGTGTGTGTGTGTGTGTGTCTTGTCTCCCTGTGTGTGTGTGTGTGTCTTGTCTCCCTGTGTGTGTGTGTGTGTGTGTGTGTGTGTGTGTGTGTGTGTCTTGTCTCCCTGTGTGTGTGTGTCTGTGTGTGTGTGTGCGTGTGCCTGATTGTGTTTTGCTTATTTTTTCAGTGACCAGTAACAACTTTTGTAATCCAAAATGATTGCAACATCATGTACACCAACACAAGACTAAGGCACACAGACACATACACACACATACTACATTGTACATACACACTACACACACACACACACTACACATACACACACTACACATACACACACTTCACATACTCACACACACTACACATACACACACACACACACTATACATTCACAAAAGTGAAACAAATATTAATTCTCCTTTTCCTGATTTCATATTCCTCTTCGCTAAACCACACTCATACACCCTATCTAAAATGTTCTAATTACATTGATCACTACAGCTACAACAGAGTGGAAACACATGTTATCACGTGTATGACTTGCTCGTCCACATTCAACAAACATTATTCATTGGATTACTGGGTACATTTTCAACTTTGAAGCATCATTCATGAAACCCTCCATTGCTCTTAGCATGACTCTGATTACAAGGGCACTACAACACACTTTTAAACAAGCGCGGATTCGCAATCGTTTGTGGCGTGCGACAATTGAAAACAAAACATCATTTTAAAGAGCAGCCTCAATTTGAAGTGCAGCCTCGATTTGAAGTGCGACAATTTTGGACCTACCGACAGACCGACAAAGTGAGTTATATAAACGGAGAAAAGAAAGTTTCATTGACATTTTCATTGGATTTTCTCCCCTTGGGGAGAGTGGGCCGATCCTGTAGGTACTGCAATACCAGGCCAACCCGTGGCGAAGGTGGAGCAAGCCCCTGACACTTCGCCGAGGTTCAAAAATCAGTTTAATATCGAAGCCCCCGATAGAGAGCGTATCAGATATTAAGCTGATAAGAACAGATACTACACTTTGATCTTAGCCAAAAGGCCGAGAAGCGATAAAAGTCAACAGTTTCATGAACCTCAGCCAATCCACGACGTGACGTCTTATTTCTAGGCTGTTTTAATTTGCATTTTGACTGTATAAGAATTATTATAATTGTATCTCTGTTGCATTTTACCTTACTTTGCATATTCATTTATGTACAAATTAAACTTTTAGCGTTGTTGTTTGAAAATGTAGCATTTTAGGAATAGAAACTCTTTGAAACGGCTATACTTAAAGTTGATTGCAAATTCAAGTGATGCTATTAACAGCTTTTCGGATCCAAAACGAGGCTAAGTTGAAAACGAAACATCATTTTAAAGAGCAGCCTCAATTTGAAGTGCAGCCTCGATTTGAAGTGCGACAATTTTGTAGCCTCGATTTGAAGTGCGACAATTTTGGACCGACCGACCCACCGACCGACAAAGTGAGTTATAGGTTTGTGGCTTGTGCCACAAACAAAAACAGTATGGCTTGTGGATTCACATGTTTACAAACTGATTATAATAGGTTTGCATTTCTCAATCGTAAAATGACAGCCATGAAGTCTTCTGTTACACTAATCACCATAAACCAATTACAAGAAAAAATGACATCATCATTATGCATCCAATTTCAAGAAATACAATAATTCTCAATCCTTTTACAGCACTCATGAAATGTTCCCTGATATCAATCGTCATTTACTTACCAATGCAAAAAAACACATAACATAACATTGTGAGATCATATGGTTGATATTCATCAAAATTTGCTGATTAAAAGACATTATAACATCAGCATGACTTGTGCAACCACATTCAACGAAAAGACTCATAACATTGCCACACATCATGTCCAAATTCCGTCTGAAGACATGACATAATCATCTTTACTCATCATTTACTGCTTACACGAAAATGACTAAACATTATACGAGAAATCGGGATGTATATCCACAATCATGAAACGTAATTAAGGTCCCACACTGTAGGGTCTAAGGTTCATCTGAAGACATTACATAGTCAACATAGGTCATCAGTCACTGATTATAACAAAAGACTAAACAGTATACTTTATTCCTCATTTCTCTTTGACATTTTTTTTAACACTAAAATAAAGATTTTAAAATATGACATATTTTTAGACACTAAAAATTCAAAACACCCTAAAACATGAGAACACCAACATTTATAAAAAAGATAAATTCAAATAAGTCATTTTAAATTATGCATAATTTAAATTTTTTTAAAAGGGTGGTGAAACCACTTTCAACCAGCAAGCAAATGGTCGTCAAAAGCATCAACTCACTGAAGTTGCTGACATCGGCCCCTTTTTTCTCCCCCGTTTCACTGATTGTATTAACCTTTCTTAGTACCGTTCGTATTACCTCTCATCGCTAAAATACACAATTCAATCAACGGCAACAACTACAACACAATTGCTGCAGTAACATACACCTTATGCAACACATACAATCATTTCATCACCATGATTATGCCAAAACACACACACATCTACTGTCGTCAATAAAGATCATTTTGACTTGACACATACATATATAGTCAGCCCTTCAAGTTACCTTTTTTTTGGACGGGGGGGGGGTGGGTGGGTTGGAGGAAAGGTGACTGTATGATGTAAGGATGGCATATGGGTGGGAGAGGTGAATTTTCTTCTTCTTCTTCTTCGGTCGCTCAAACAGTTTCCTGTCAAATATGAGTGTAGATGCGTCATGCTGCCGTTAACTAAGAAATAGGCCCAGCATGTCCATTTTCGGCCGGAGAAATTCTTTGGAAGAGTTTCTTGAAAACAAAATGCAGGAGAATGAACCAGTAAGGCAGAAATATAGCAGATGACAGTTAAGCAAAGAGAGGGACAGATCAAAGGAAGTTGCAAGCACAGAAATTCTGGAAGGTGGGGGAACTATTCATACAATAAAAACCTGGTATGCCTACAGGGAAAATTGAGTTATGAAAAGTGAAAGGGGAAAGTGGGGAGAGAGGGGGAGGGGGTAGAGGAGACTGGGATGAAATGCGAATAGTGAGTGCTTATCACAAGTTTGGGTTAAGACATAGATTGCAAGCTAACCACATTATCAGCACAATCCTAGTCAACGCACAATGAACAAACAACAGATACTGGAGATTAAGATACAGCTCCCCCCATGCACCAGGGTGCTGGTCACTTCCTAGTCAACGCACAATGAACAAACAACAGATACTGGAGATTAAGATACAGCTCCCCCCATGCACCAGGGTGCTGGTCACTTCCTAGTCAACGCACAATGAACAAACAACAGATACTGGAGATTAAGATACAGCTCCCCCCATGCACCAGGGTGCTGGTCACTTCCTAGTCAACGCACAATGAACAAACAACAGATACTGGAGATTAAGATACAGCTCCCCCCATGCACCAGGGTGCTGGTCACTTCCTCTCATCTGCCACTCTCTTTGACTCTGCTTTTTCACTTTGCTTTCTATCATCTACTATCTTTCTGACTTATTGGCCCCATTCTCCTGCCCTTTTTCAAAAAAATCTTCCAAATAATTTTTCTCCTTTGAGCTCCTCCGAAATCGGAATGCGTCGGCTGTACGCAGCGGGGAGACCAGTTATAACTGAAAACGGAAACCTTACCCATTATGGCCTTTTGGTCTGGGAACCAAGAAGAAGAAGAAGAACGCATGATGAACAATTAACAAACGGTGGACACTAAAACACAGCTGTCCTCAAGAAGACACAGATTGCATGCTAACCACATTATCACCATATAATCCTAGTCAACGCATGAAGAACAATTAACAAACGGTGGACACTAAAACACAGCTGTCCTCAAGAAGACAAGCAAGAAGACACAGATTACAAACTAACCACATTATCACCATAATCAACGCATAGTCAATGCATGATGAACAATTAACAGCGGACATTAAAGATTCAGCTGTCCTCAAGAAGATAAGAAGATAACCACATTATTATCACCATAATCCTAGTCAACGCATGATGAATTAACACTGGACATTAAAGATACAGCTGTCCTCAGGAAGACAAGCAAGAAGACACAGACTGCAAGCTAACCACATTATTATCACCATAATGTATAATCCTAGTCAATGCATGATGAACAAACAACAAACGGTGGACACTAAAACACAGCTGTCCTCAAGAAGGGGAGGTGGAGGAGACGTCCTGAGCGCCGATGTCCACCAGAGGATCCTCGATGATCTTCTTGCTCTGAACCAGCCTCAGCTCCAGCTGCCTTGGCGTGGGTTTATTCCCAGGGCCTGCCGCTTCTGGAAATTAAATTTTTTAAAATTAATTTTCGGAGTGTGTGTGTGTGTGTGTGTGTGTGTGCAGTGGTGTCAGTGTATAAGTTGTGTGCACGTGTGTGTGTGTTGATTTGATTGATTGATTTAATTTAAAGTCTGTTCACAACAATGGTGATATTAGACTTAAATAAATACATTAATTAAACAAAAACAAAACAGACATAAACAAATATTGAATTAAAATGAGGTGAAAAGAGTGTGTGAGTGTGTGGGTGTGTGGGTGTATGTGTGTGTTTGTATATGTGTGTGTGTGTATTAGTGTGTGTGTGTGTGTGTGTGTGTGTATGCGTGTGCATGTGCATGAACGTGTGTGTGTGTGAGAGAGAGAGAGAGAGAGAGAGAGAGAGAGAGAGAGAGAGAGAGAGAGAGAGAGAGAGAGAGTATGTCCGTGATGGGGGAAGGGAGAAAAAAAAAAAAAAAAAAAGGATTTGGGGCAAAGAAAATAACATTAATATTAACTAACGTATCAATTATAGTAATTTTGCAATTCCAGAGCTGGATATGACAGAAGCTATTTTGATCATTTCATGGCTGTAAACTACATCTTGTAAAGTTCCTATATTTGCTACTTGAATCCCAGACAAGGTGTATAGCGATGTTAAAAATGGACATTCGAAAAGAATGTGTTGAACTGATAGTGGGTGACCACAAGCGCATTCTACATCTTTAGAAAATTTGGTCTTCCATGAATTTAATCGAATTTTGTAAATCAGGCTAGACAAAGATCTTGAACATGACAATATTTCAGATTTTGAGGTAAGTTTCTCTTTATACATACAATTTTCTAAAATAGAATTTATTTCATGTTTTTTTAGTTTTAGTGAAGTGTCCGAAAGTTTTCTCCTAGCACCTTCTTTGGCTAATCTATCAGCTAGTTCATTCCCAAAGATACCACAATGCGATGGAATCCAGCAAAATTCTATATCAATTCCTTTGGACATAACAGAATGTATTAAGTATTTTATATCAAAAATTAGATCTCTTCTAACATTCGCATTCCAATTTTGTAAACTATAAAGAACAGATTTTGAGTCAACACAAAGTAAAATACTATAAATTGAAATATCAGTATCAGCAATCCAAGATAAGGCCATAAGAATTGCGTAAAGTTCAGCAGTAAATATTGAAAAGCCTTTTCCTAGACAATATGATTTTTTAATTTTTAAATCGGGGATCACAAATCCAGCTCCAGTGTAAGATTCCAAAACTGAACCATCTGTATACATTTTAAGATGATACGGATATACATTTTCTAGATGTTCTTTTGTGTGTGTGTGTGTGTGTGTGTGTATGTATACTGTATGTGTGTGTGTGCAGCGGTGTCATTGTATAAGTGTGTGCAGTTGTGGGTATGCACATGTGTGTGTGATTGAAGCAATGTGAAGAAAACGACCACACAAAGGGCAGATTACTCACTTGTAGCGTATGCAAATGTTTTCTTGATAACCGCTTGAACAGTTGCGATTGTTTTCTCCAAGGCCACCTGAAATCATACAACATAATAATCTGTTGAATTTTATTTTTCCCACGGAAAAGGAAACGTTGAAAGGGAGGGGGGCGCTGGGTAAATAAGGGGGTCTGGAATGATAAACACCAATTTTCATTCAAACAAAATTACAGTATTTGACGGACTATAAGGCGATACTTTTCCCCCAGACTGAGACCCCTGCGCCTTATAATGTGACTGATAATATAGTAAGAAACTATAATAACAAAATCTGAATTTTGTGTAAAATTTGGGGGTTACGCCTTATAATCAGGTGCGCCTTGTAGTCAGTAGAATATGGTAATCAACTGCAATAATACCATTTTATTTTATTTAATACCAGTTCTGTGATTCTTAGAGTGTGCAATGGATGAAGTGCAAGCCATTTTAGACTTGTGAGTTCACCTTTGCAGAGAGTGCCAAAACCTACTTCCCCACTTAAAGGTTGCCAATGGGGTCCTTAACACACACAAAAAAGTGATGGGGAATATGCAATCTTAACTTAATGAAAATGGTCGATTTGACTATGTTTGTGGTGAAAAGGTGCTGGGAATGAGTACGGGGTGAAAGAGTTCAACATAATGTCCAGTATGCCTGTCTGTGCACACACTGATACAGAATGGGTGGGAATTAGTATGGAGTGAAAGAGTTCAACATAATGTCCAGTATGCCTGTCTGTGCACACACTGATACAGAATGGGTGGGAATTAGTATGGAGTGAAAGAGTTCAACATAATGTCCAGTATGCCTGTCTGTGCACACACTGATACAGAATGGGTGGGAATTAGCATGGAGTGAAAGAGTTCAACATAATGTCCAGTATGCCTGTCTGTGCACACACTGATACAGAATGGGTGGGAATTAGCATGGAGTGAAAGAGTTCAACATAATGTCCAGTATGCCTGTCTGTGCACACACTGATACAGAATGGGTGGGAATTAGCATGGAGTGAAAGAGTTCAACATAATGTCCAGTATGCCTGTCTGTGCACACACTGATACAGAATGGGTGGGAATTAGTATGGAGTGAAAGAGTTCAACATAATGTCCAGTATGCCTGTCTGTGCACACACTGATACAGAATGGGTGGGAATTAGCATGGAGTGAAAGAGTTCAACATAATGTCCATATGCCTGTCTGTGCACACACTGATACAGAATGGGTGGGAATTAGCATGGAGTGAAAGAGTTCAACATAATGTCCAGTATGCCTGTCTGTGCACACACTGATACAGAATGGGTGGGAATTAGCATGGAGTGAAAGAGTTCAACATAATGTCCAGTATGCCTGTCTGTGCACACACTGATACAGAATGGGTGGGAATTAGCATGGAGTGAAAGAGTTCAACATAATGTCCAGTATGCCTGTCTGTGCACACACTGATACAGAATGGGTGGGAATTAGCATGGGGTGAAAGAGTTCAACATAATGTCCAGTATGCCTGTCTGTGCACACACTGATACAGAATGGGTGGGAATGAGTACGGGGTGAAAGAGTTCAACATAATGTCCAGTATGCCTGTCTGTGCACACACTGATACAGAATGGGTGGGAATTAGCATGGGGTGAAAGAGTTCAACATAATGTCCAGTATGCCTGTCTGTGCACACACTGATACAGAATGGGTGGGAATTAGTATGGAGTGAAAGAGTTCAACATAATGTCCAGTATGCCTGTCTGTGCACACACTGATACAGAATGGGTGGGAATTAGTATGGAGTGAAAGAGTTCAACATAATGTCCAGTATGCCTGTCTGTGCACACACTGATACAGAATGGGTGGGAATTAGCATGGAGTGAAAGAGTTCAACATAATGTCCAGTATGCCTGTCTGTGCACACACTGATACAGAATGGGTGGGGATTAGTATGGAGTGAAAGAGTTCAACATAATGTCCAGTATGCCTGTCTGTGCACACACTGATACAGAATGGGTGGGAATTAGTATGGAGTGAAAGAGTTCAACATAATGTCCAGTATGCCTGTCTGTGCACACACTGATACAGAATGGGTGGGAATTAGCATGGAGTGAAAGAGTTCAACATAATGTCCAGTATGCCTGTCTGTGCACACACTGATACAGAATGGGTGGGAATTAGCATGGGGTGAAAGAGTTCAACATAATGTCCAGTATGCCTGTCTGTGCACACACTGATACAGAATGGGTGGGAATTAGCATGGGGTGAAAGAGTTCAACATAATGTCCAGTATGCCTGTCTGTGCACACACTGATACAGAATGGGTGGGAATTAGTATGGAGTGAAAGAGTTCAACATAATGTCCAGTATGCCTGTCTGTGCACACACTGATACAGAATGGGTGGGGATTAGTATGGAGTGAAAGAGTTCAACATAATGTCCAGTATGCCTGTCTGTGCACACACTGATACAGAATGGGTGGGAATTAGCATGGAGTGAAAGAGTTCAACATAATGTCCAGTATGCCTGTCTGTGCACACACTGATACAGAATGGGTGGGGATTAGTATGGAGTGAAAGAGTTCAACATAATGTCCAGTATGCCTGTCTGTGCACACACTGATACAGAATGGGTGGGAATTAGTATGGAGTGAAAGAGTTCAACATAATGTCCAGTATGCCTGTCTGTGCACACACTGATACAGAATGGGTGGGGATTAGTATGGAGTGAAAGAGTTCAACATAATGTCCAGTATGCCTGTCTGTGCACACACTGATACAGAATGGGTGGGAATTAGCATGGAGTGAAAGAGTTCAACATAATGTCCAGTATGCCTGTCTGTGCACACACTGATACAGAATGGGTGGGAATTAGTATGGAGTGAAAGAGTTCAACATAATGTCCAGTATGCCTGTCTGTGCACACACTGATACAGAATGGGTGGGAATTAGCATGGAGTGAAAGAGTTCAACATAATGTCCAGTATGCCTGTCTGTGCACACACTGATACAGAATGGGTGGGAATTAGCATGGAGTGAAAGAGTTCAACATAATGTCCAGTATGCCTGTCTGTGCACACACTGATACAGAATGGGTGGGAATTAGCATGGAGTGAAAGAGTTCAACATAATGTCCAGTATGCCTGTCTGTGCACACACTGATACAGAATGGGTGGGAATTAGCATGGAGTGAAAGAGTTCAACATAATGTCCAGTATGCCTGTCTGTGCACACACTGATACAGAATGGGTGGGAATTAGCATGGAGTGAAAGAGTTCAACATAATGTCCAGTATGCCTGTCTGTGCACACACTGATACAGAATGGGTGGGGATTAGTATGGAGTGAAAGAGTTCAACATAATGTCCAGTATGCCTGTCTGTGCACACACTGATACAGAATGGGTGGGGATAGTTTTAGGGACAGATAATTGCGTGTCTATCATCTCGTTTCAATCTGCCATCAATGTTGGCAGAAAATGTTTGATTTGATAAGACCGTGGTTCCGGATGACAAGATGGCCAATCCTGAACACTCTTTCTATCAGCTTTTTCTATCCTGATTTCGGGAGCATGCCTGAACTGCTTTCACCCATACTTTCTCTGTCTCCCTCCATCCCTCTCTCTCTGTCTGTCTGTCTCTCACAAAATAATGATTAGAATGGCGCCTTCTAGGATAACAAATAAATTCCAGTTGAATAATAAGAGACACATACAGAAGATTGTTCTTCATAGACCAAGATTAGATTGATATAAATCCAGTCTGCACTATTCCGGAGGTTCACTATGGAATGCATTACCCATGTGTTTAAGACAACTATCTAGTCATCCATCTTTCATGAAACAATTCAAGGATTACATTATCACGACTGATTTTTAAATAATTTATGATTACATCTGATGCATACCTGTATATCCCTCTGTTCATCGTCTGTCTACCTATTGTCTGCCAAGCTGTCTGTCTGTCCGTACCTCCATCTCTCTCTCTCTCTCTCTCTCTCATGCTTTTCAAATTCCTTATATTGTCTGTCTGTTGTCCTTAACTCTTCTCCCTCTTACATTGCTATTTTGCATATATATATTGTTATTTTGATGATGGTTGTTTGAAGGATTGATTTGATGCTTATGCTACTTATAATGTTTTTGCATTACTTATTTGTTGGTCTGTTAGTTTTCTTGCTTGGCCACAGGGCTGAGTGTAAAAAAGCAATGCTTATCTCATTACCCTGCATAAATACAAATTTGTTTTGTTTCATTTTGTTTCTCTCTGTGACATTTTGATCACTACCTTCAGGTCACCATGGCTGTGCATCCAGCCCAGCAGACAGGCGGCAAACAGATCCCCCGTGCCCACAAACGTCGCATCCAGCATCGGGATCTCCAAACGATAACGACGTTTTTTGCAATCTGAAAAACAAACAAACATTCTTCATCTTCCAACAAAACAGGAATTGTTTTAATGCGAGAAGGATATAAATATTTTTTTCATAATTTTTTTTTCTCGAATCAGCCTGCCTCCTTTTCTCTAACTTCAAAACGTAAAACCTGAAAATTCAGTCCAAGGTATTGTAAGCTTTGAAGTGTGAGCAGCATTTTGTTTTTCTTCTCAACTTCAGTTGTTCTCATCTTCTTCTGCATGCGATATGGACACAATGCTTAGGTTGTCCATTTTTCAGTTTTCACTGGTCTCCCCGCTGCGCACAGCCGACACATTCTGATTTCGGAGGAGCTCAAATGCTAGTCTGAGTGGCAGGAAAATCCTCAAATATCATGCCTGACCAAAAAACAAAAACAAAAATGTTTTAAAAAAGAAGTCAAATCACATTGCAATCGCATCGCATCGTATGTAGTGTGACTGGCCCTTAATTAAGAGTCTAAGGCTTGAAGCATGAAGTTCCCCGCTCAAAGGTACCCTTTTCTTTACCTTTTTTCTGATTCAACTTTACCATCCCAAAGGAACAGCAGTCAGCATCCCACCGTCCTAAAGAAGACCCGTTGAGGATTACAGTGGGAAGTAAAGTAGTGCAGAGTGAACATTACTCCCTATTCTCCCTTCCCACTTCATGGGTGAAACTCCAAAAAATGGAAACAAAATGCGCTTTATGCACCAGGCATGAAAGTGGGAGAAGATCAAAAAAGAGGAAAAAATTTGACGAGAAATCCTTCCACCCGTATTTTCAGCTAACGTCCAAAATTTGTTGAGCGAGGGGAGGGCAGAACATTCAACAACAAAAATTCCAGCCGAATTTTCAGCTAACTAACGTCAGAAGTTTTCTTCAGCGGGAAGGGGGGCTCATCTCTTCCCAAAAGATTTTTCGCACCAATATCCTTCCACCCACATTTTCAGCTATCATCGCTACTTTTGTTGAGCGGGAGCTACTCATTTCACCTTCCTTCGCACAAATGAATCGAGTGAGCTAAAGCGACTTCCGGTTAACCAGTTTCAGAATCGTCAAATAGAGACTTGTAGATATAAGAATACGGCAAGATTGGTCTTTTACTTCTATACAAACATTATTGGAAAAAACAAATTTAAGCGGAATTTTTTTTTGGGCCGGAAGTTTTGAAAACATTCCGCGGATTTTCCGTGAAAAGCGGAATTCTTTCATGCCTGATGCACATAAAAAATCCTACGGCAGTTAAAAGTCGGTAAGAGCAAGAAGAAATCCCGCTGCAAATAGATATCTAGGTTTCCCAAGTCTGCCGACACACACACTCACACACAAAACAAAAAGGGGGTAGGCGCTGCGTTTGTGGCGACAGGCTCTCCGGGGAAGAGCAGCCCGAATTTCAGAGAAATAAGTCTTTGACAAGAATATAATAATAATAAAGAGGAAATTTTATATAGCACACATCCTACTATGTAGGCTACAGGGCGCATTACACAGAACTGAAATGGAATAAAAACATGAAACAAAAATCCAATAACATGAGCAGACAAAACAATGGCAGTCAGCCTTCGTTTGGCCGGTAAAAATGCACATAACAATCAGCAATAATATAGGAAATACAAACACACAGTTCTACACACACAACACACACACAGACAACACACAGCTCTACACACACACAGCTCTACACACACACACACAGCTCTACACACACACACACACACACACAGATCTACACACACAACACACACACAGTTCTACACACACAACACACACACAGACAACACACAGCTCTACACACACACAGCTCTACACACACACACAGCTCTACACACACACACACACACACACACACACAGATCTACACACACAACACACACACACAGTTCTACACACACAACACACACACAGACAACACACAGCTCTACACACACACACACACAAACAGCTCTACACACACACACACACACACACCACACAGCTCTACACACACACACACACACAAACAGCTCTACACACACAGAGCTCAACACATACACACACACAGCTCTACACAAACACACACAGCTCCACACACACACACTACATACTGAGGGCAGTGCTGGCCAGGCATAGCAGAATCCCCTGTGATCCCAGAGTACTGCTGCTCAGCACCACAGTGGGCACGCCCTTGTTGTGCAGAATGTCGATAGCTGCAAACGCCTCCTCTTCGCTGCTCACCTTCATTTCGGACAACTGCCTGTCACAAATAAAGAACCATATTTATTTTAGCTATATGGCGCGCATCTGCCTGCAACGCGCTCTCCAGGTGGGAGCAACCCGAATTTCACAGAGACGCATCTGTGACTATAAAGTACCAAATACCAAATTAAAATGCCCACCTCTCAGATGTCGTTATAATACTTTGTTTCTGTATTATCTATAATATAATACGCTAAGGCCCGAAGTGTAAAACTAAAAGAACGTAAAAACTCGGATACCGCGTAAATGTCGGACTCTTGCTGGCCAAACAGTTCCGGAAGAACGCATTGGGACGCGATTCCGCTATGTCTGGTTCAAAATTTTGCTTTTGAAAGTTGATTTTGAAGGCAAAATGTGTTAAATTTCCTTGACATTTTGTGTTGTAAAATGTCGTGTTTTCTTGGGGCAAAGGACAATGAATAACAACAACAACAAACAAGAAATAATCAAACGTGACCCGTCGCCACAAAATGAGTCATGCTGTCCCTGGCTCACATAAGGGGCAATTTAGGTGGATCGAGGTCGAATCATAAATTTCCAGATATTGACTTATTATTGAGCAATAGATCTTTCTCTACTTCACACTGAAGTATTGAAGTGTAAAAACGACCCTTTCTGCCTTAAAAACATGCTTTTATTAGAAACATTTGACTTTTGTACACATTTTGAAACTTTCCGGTTGCATTTTCTCATTTTGCCGATTCCTTGAGTATACGACTTCAATCTTTATAACTTTGCAACAATTCAAAAAAACTTTAGGTTTGTTGGAAAGTTCCTTCAATGCAGAATAAAGATTTGTTAATAACTCAAAAGTGATCCGTGGGACATTACGACTCATTTTGTGGTGACGGGTCACAAATGCAAACCAAATGTGACCCAGCACCATGAAAGGGACATTAAGTGTCAAACTGATCATTCTAAGAATACCATACATTTGAAAACCTCAGACAATTTTCTTTCTAATGATACAAGAACCATTCTTGTATCTTTTTTCGTTCCAGAGTTATGAGCATTTAAAGTTAGTAGGGTGAGTGTCTGCCATTTTGAGAAAACAGTGTAAAGTCTAGCCCAGGTGAAGAATATGCATTGAACTAATCAATTTAAAACACTTATAAGATCTCTTAGAGACCAAAGATTAATCTTTATAAATATGAAAGATAAGATGTTACTTTGTTAGAGAACACAAAATTCCCCATAACTCAAATTTGACAAAAAATGAGATTTTTGACATTGCAAGCCTGTTGTGAGAAGAAGAAATTTTGGGGTTTTACGTCCTCTCGGCCCGGGAAGGCACATATGGGACATACCTGTTGTGAGAAACTAGCCCAGCGACTTAATGTCCCTTTCATGGTGCTGGGTCACAATTACAGTTGAAAAAGAAAAGAAGCAAAACCGACTGACTCGAGTTCAAACTGGTTGGGTGTGACGATGTCAGCCAGAGGAATGATCTGGTCTTTGTACACTGGCATCAGGTCTGGTGGAACGTACTGCAAAAAACACACTGACATGCAGAGCATGTTACCACCAACACCCACATAAAGCTAGCCAATATAAACATTAATCAGGCATCAGAATAGTCTGAGGTCCAATCCTCTGAAAACTATGGTAAAGGGGACATCAAGGCCAAAGACCGTAGAAGGACACCAATGAAATGAGTTCCCAACACCATCAAAAAGGCTTAATATAGTGATAAATCACTTTGAAATGATATTTAGCTCAAAGGATAACACTGAATAAAAAGGCAAAGCCTCTGACAAGAGAAGCCAATCCTCTGTCAGAAATTCTTAATCCTCTGACAATTCTGATGCCTAATTAACTGAGCTAATTAGGGAGAAAGGTGGCAGAGTGGTTAAGACATTCACCTGCCAAATTCAATGCGTGACTGCAGCGTGAGTGACCCGGGTTCGAATACCAGCCTCGCCCTTTCTTTCGCCTAGTTTGACAGGAAAATCGAACTGAACGTCGAGTTCTTCGGATGGGGACTTAAAGCTAGTCTGACCCATGCACATTATGCATGTAAAAATCCCACGGCAGTTGAAAGTCGGTAAGAGCACGGAGAAATCCCGCTGCCTGGTATGGCCAAATTGATAGCTAGGTTTTCCAAGTGTGTCTACACACCCTCCTCACACTATGCCCCCCCCAAAAAAACACAATTTTTTTTTAAAAATTGGGTAGGCACTGCACTTGTGGCGACGCACTCTCCAGGGGAGAGCAGCCCGAATTTAACAGATATAAGTCTCTGTGACTAGAATATACCAAATACCAAATAATTCATGTGTATCAGAGCTTTACTGCAAGTCCAGATTTAAAATTATCAAATGGGGGGGGGGGGGGCAGGAACACCCCCAGCAATGTAAAGCTCTTAGGCCACAGACACATTATACGCAGAAGTTACCATAATACGCATAAATAAGTAAAAGAAAAACGATAAAAAATATATGGCTTAGGGGAAATACTGACACGTGCGCTTATTTTTCTCCTTCTTTATTTTACTTATTTACGGATTGCGCATGGGATTCCCGCGTCTACTGTGTACGTGGCCTAAGTCTTACACTAACGTATATCACTTAAATGTGAATCATCTAACCTTCAAAAATCCCTATCACTCTGCTTGAATCGTTTCATTTGTTGTAACACAGCTGTTCAAATAAACATATGCCACATAGTCTCTTCCCTTAGCACTGCCCCGCCATTATGAACAGCTACGACTCATTTCACTGTATAACACAGGGCAATAAGAACACCAGAAGCCAATTGCAACATGAATTATGTACGGAAATTCATATATAGATTTTACTTTCTTTTTATTTCTTTTTTATGTATATTTTTTTAATACTTTATTTTTTAGACTATTAAGGTGATACTTTTTCCCCAGCGCCTTATAATATGACAAACAATATATAACAAAATATGAATTCTGAGTAAAATTTGGGGGGGGTCACCTTATGCCGTATTTTACAGGGACTACAAGGCGCACCCCCCAAATTAAACACAAAATGCAGATTGTGTTACTCTATTTCCTTACTGTATTATCAGTCACATTATAAGGCGCACCCCCCAAATTAAACACCAAATTCAGATGGTGTTACTCTACTTTCTTACTATATTATCAGTCACATCATAAGGCGCACCCCCCAAATTAAACACAAAATTCAGATTGTGTTACTCTATTTCCTTACTGTATTATCAGTCACATTATAAGGCGTAGGGGTCTTAGTCTGGGGGGAAAAAGCAGCTTTATAGTCCGTAAAATATGGTAAAAGTCTAGAAAATACGGTACAGTGGAACCTCCTTTATAAGACCTCCCATTAGAAGACTCCCTCCCATATAAGACCTATTTCTCTGAGACATTGCCCTTCTTTGTAAGTATTAAAATGACCTCCCTTATAAGACCCCTCCCTTATAAGACCTCGTTTGGGATTCTTTTTTTGGAGGTCTTATAAGGGAGGTTCAACTGTACTCTACTTACAAACTTGCCATGGTCTCCCATCACAGGGTCACACACTGAAACGACGAAAAGAAAATGAGAATAATGACAATGGATGGATGGTGACCCCTTGAGCCACCTCAGTTCACACAATTATAAGCATAATACACTCAGTAATAACAATGATGAACACTAGTTTACAGAAAGGAAAAAAACCAACTATGTTCAGCACTTGAGTTGAAATAACATTTCTTCTTCCTTATCTGCTGAGACTCGCCACACTTAATAAAGTACTGTATGAGAAATTATATGAATGTCTGATGCATTGCCAATTTAGTTCTGGTTCTGGGTCTGGTATGTCACAGGAGCCTATATACATGACGGAAACGGGAGAGCACTTAGAGAGTTGGAAAAAAAGTGGGGGGGTTTATTATAATAAAATAAAAATCTTGTTGACAGTCTTTTAAAAGTTTGACCCTAGGCCTTTTCACACACACAGTATCTGGGTTGGACCACTCCGGCTAGCGAAGTGCTCACCGGGGACGAACCCCGACTGGCACAGCTCCTGCCCTTCATTTACCACTACTTTGACCTATGGACAACACTGAAAACTGTGCGGTAAAGGGCCACCAAGCCCCAGACTGAAGAGGGACAACACTGAAAACTGTGCGGTAAATGGGCCACCAAGCCCCAGACTGAAGAGGGACAACACTGAAAACTGTGAGGTAAAAGGCCATCAAAGCCCCAGACTGAAGAGGGACAACACTGAAAACTGTGCGGTAAATGGGCCACCAAGCCCCAGACTGAAGAGGGACAACACTGAAAACTGTGAGGTAAAAGGCCATCAAAGCCCCAGACTGAAGAGGGACAACACTGAAAACTGTGAGGTAAAAGGGCCACCAAGCCCCAGACTGAAGAGGGACAACACTGAAAACTGTGAGGTAAAAGGGCCACCAAAGCCCCAGACTGAAGAGGGACAACACTGAAAACTGTGAGGTAAAAGGGCCACCAAAGCCCCAGACTGCAGAGGGACAACACTGAAAACTGTGAGGTAAAAGGGCCACCAAGCCCCAGACTGCAGAGGGACAACACTGAAAACTGTGAGGTAAAATGGCCACCAAGCCCCAGACTGAAGAGGGACAACACTGAAAACTGTGCGGTAAAAGGGCCATCAAAGCCCCAGACTGAAGAGGGACAACACTGAAAACTGTGAGGTAAAAGGGCCACCAAGCCACAGACTGCAGAGGGACAACACTGAAAACTGTGAGGTAAATGGCCACCAAGCCCCAGACTGCAGAGGGACAACACTGAAAACTGTGAGGTGAAAGGGCCACCAAGCCCCAGACTGAAGAGGGACAACACTGAAAACTGTGAGGTAAAAGGGCCACCAAGCCCCAGACTGAAGAGGGACAACACTGAAAACTGTGAGGTAAAATGGCCACCAAGCCCCAGACTGAAGAGGGACAACACTGAAAACTGTGAGGTGAAAGGGCCACCAAGCCCCAGACTGAAGAGGGACAACACTGAAAACTGTGAGGTAAAATGGCCACCAAGCCCCAGACTGAAGAGGGACAACACTGAAAACTGTGAGGTAAAAGGGCCACCAAGCCCCCAGACTGAAGAGGGACAACACTGAAAACTGTGAGGTAAAAGGGCCATCAAAGCCCCAGACTGAAGAGGGACAACACTGAAAACTGTGAGGTAAAAGGGCCACCAAAGCCCCAGACTGCAGAGGGACAACACTGAAAACTGTGAGGTAAAAGGGCCACCAAAGCCCCAGACTGCAGAGGGACAACACTGAAAACTGTGAGGTAAAAGGGCCACCAAAGCCCCAGACTGCAGAGGGACAACACTGAAAACTGTGAGGTAAAAGGGCCACCAAGCCCCAGACTGCAGAGGGACAACACTGAAAACTGTGAGGTAAAAGGGCCACCAAGCCCCAGACTGAAGAGGGACAACACTGAAAACTGTGCGGTAAAAGGGCCATCAAAGCCCCAGACTGAAGAGGGACAACACTGAAAACTGTGAGGTAAAAGGGCCACCAAGCCCCAGACTGCAGAGGGACAACACTGAAAACTGTGAGGTAAAAGGGCCACCAAGCCCCAGACTGCAGAGGGACAACACTGAAAACTGTGCGGTAAAAGGGCCACCAAGCCCCAGACTGCAGAGGGACAACACTGAAAACTGTGAGGTAAAAGGGCCACCAAGCCACAGACTGCAGAGGGACAACACTGAAAACTGTGAGGTAAAAGGGCCACCAAAGCCCCAGACTGAAGAGGGACAACACTGAAAACTGTGAGGTAAAAGGGCCACCAAGCCCCCAGACTGAAGAGGGACAACACTGAAAACTGTGAGGTAAAGGGCCACCAAAGCCCCAGACTGAAGAGGGACAACACTGAAAACTGTGAGGTGAAAGGGCCACCAAGCCCCAGACTGCAGAGGGACAACACTGAAAACTGTGAGGTAAAAGGGCCACCAAAGCCCCAGACTGAAGAGGGACAACACTGAAAACTGTGAGGTAAAAGGGCCACCAAGCCCCAGACTGAAGAGGGACAACACTGAAAACTGTGAGGTAAAAGGGCCATCAAAGCCCCAGACTGAAGAGGGACAACACTGAAAACTGTGAGGTAAAAGGGCCACCAAGCCCCAGACTGCAGAGGGACAACACTGAAAACTGTGAGGTGAAAGGGCCACCAAGCCCCAGACTGCAGAGGGACAACACTGAAAACTGTGAGGTGAAAGGGCCACCAAGCCCCAGACTGCAGAGGGACAACACTGAAAACTGTGAGGTAAAAGGGCCACCAAAGCCCCAGACTGCAGAGGGACAACACTGAAAACTGTGAGGTAAAAGGGCCACCAAAGCCCCAGACTGCAGAGGGACAACACTGAAAACTGTGCGGTAAAAGGGCCACCAAGCCCCAGACTGCAGAGGGACAACACTGAAAACTGTGAGGTAAAAGGGCCATCAAGCCCCAGACTGCAGAGGGACAACACTGAAAACTGTGAGGTAAAAGGGCCACCAAGCCCCAGACTGAAGAGGGACAACACTGAAAACTGTGAGGTAAAATGGCCACCAAGCCCCAGACTGCAGAGGGACAACACTGAAAACTGTGCGGTAAAATGGCCACCAAGCCCCAGACTGCAGAGGGACAACACTGAAAACTGTGAGGTGAAAGGGCCACCAAGCCCCAGACTGCAGAGGGACAACACTGAAAACTGTGAGGTGAAAGGGCCACCAAGCCCCAGACTGAAGAGGGACAACACTGAAAACTGTGAGGTAAAAGGGCCACTGTCAAAAAGCCCCAAACTGAAGAGGGACAACACTGAAAACTGTGAGGTAAAAGGGCCACCAAAGCCCCAGACTGCTGCAGAGGGACAACACTGAAAACTGTGAGGTAAATGGCCACCAATTGCCCCAGACTGCAGATGGACAACACTGAAAACTGTGTGCGGTAAAAGGGCCACCAAGCCCCAGACTGCAGAGGGACAACACTGAAATGAGTTCCCAGCCCCAGACCAAAATGGCATGATGCAGAATGACTGTGAAAATGCTGTTTAACAGAAAAGATTACACTGACTAAAAAGGTAAAACCTCTGTGGTGAAAGAGAAAATAATCAACTTCTCAGAAATTCTTAATCCTCTGAAATAAAAACCCTCTGCCAATTCTGATGCCTGTGATAGGTCTTCTGCTATTTAGCACTCAAACGTTTCTAACCCTTTGTTCTCTGCCCATTTGCCCTGCAGGCTGAACATAATTCCTGCAGGTTCTAAAAGAGGTACTAGTTTTATTGGATTTTTTTAAACAAAAAACGAGTATGAAATGCTTGTAAATGCTTTAAAATCGGACAAGTTTACCCGACACAAATACTAAATGGCTTCAAACTAAAATTCCAAATAATAGTCATTATAGCAGCTTTTACAGCGATAAGGAAAGTAAATGAAGGTCTCTGCCAGATAATCTGTCAGACTATTGCAGTGCGGAATGTGTACTGTTAAGCAAGAATGTAGGGCCTTTTTTTATGCAATATTTTCACTCAATCAAAATTTACAAGACCCTGAAGTCACTGACTGAATGGTTACAGCAGGGAATAACTGATTGGCTGGAAATATAAAAGCAGAAATTACCTTGTGAAAATTTGCTATTAACAACAGGAAAGAATTTAAGCGACAGCTAATATAATAACTACGGTGAAAAGAAATGCTCAAAGGAAATATTAAGTGAATTAATTTCATCAAAAAAGGATACGAACTATCTGGAAGGCCATTAACCATTTCTGGAAAAACATCTGTTTCACCTTCCAATACTGGTACTGGATTGTCTGCAGAACTTCTTAACAACCATTTTACTACTGTTGCCCAAAGGACAGTAGAGTCAAACAATACAAATTCCAACGACTTAGTGATACTTAAAGACTTTTGTGAATCAAAACAAATAAATATAAATCTTGATATTCCGTACATGAGTGTCCATGAAATTTATAAAGAACTATGTACATTAAAACAGTCTAGTTGTCGGGGCCTCGATGGGCTAGATAGTAAAATCCTGAAAGTATCTGCTCCTATAGTTTCCGAATCACCAACATATATTCATATAATAACTTATGTATTGAAAAATCACACTTTCCACAGGCTTTAAAAGAATCTAACGTTTTGTCCGTTTTTAAATCTGGAGATGCTTCTGATCCTTCCAACTATCGACCCATTTCTCTACTGTCCATCTTATCAAAGCCGATTGAAAAACATATAAAAAATAACATGCAGTCACATTTTATAGCATTTGACTTATTACATCCAAATCAAAATGGCTTTAGGAAACAAACATTCGTGTCACACTATGCTAAGTAATCTTATAGATAAATGGCATTCAAATATTAATAACGATTTATTTACTGGAGCTGTTTTTCTCGACTTCGCAAAGGCTTTTGATACAATCGACCATACACTTCTCACTAGGAAACTTCAATTATATGGCTTAAATGACGCTTGTGTTCAACTCATTTCATCTTGCCTAAATAACAGAAGGCAGGCAGTATTACAAGATTCATCATTATCGACTCTCTCTCCTATCAAATACGGTGTTCCCCAGGGATCAGTTTTAGGGCCATTACTATTTGCAATGTACATAAACGATCTTCCGCTTCATATCTCATCTTCATGTGAACTTTTCGCTGATGACTCTACTATTCACCATGCAAACAAACAAATTGAAAATGTATACGCGTCCTTACAGAGGATATAAACAAACTTGTCACTTGGACAGATATGAACCACATGGCTATCCATCCTCAAAAATCAAAATTTATGTTAGTGACAACTAGACAAAAACGTCAAAACATTAAGTCCCATTCATGTAAGTTTTTTGTAACATGCGCGTCTTTGATAAACAACTGGAAGAGGTGAATTTCTACAAGCTACTTGGCCTTACCATTGATAACAATCTTTCATGGTCCAAACATATTTCCCTTCTGTGCAAAAGAGTATCTATGAAAACTTTTCAACTAAACCGAATGAAGCATTTTCTAGATCAACATACGCGAACTGTTTTTCCATGCTTACATTCAAACAATTGACGTATGAATCATCATGCAATTTCTAGCCAGTCAAAATTGATAAGCACTTAAAAGCATTTATCGACGCTCTCTAAGCTCATTCTCTTAAGACAATAATCGATCACTTGATTATAAGAAATTAGTCTATACTCCCAATACATCTTATTGTCAATATAACAAAGCCGTGCTTATGTATACTATAATGAATGATTTTCCGATCTGTTTAGCGTGGTCCAAGAAAGGTGTAAAAATACCTAGATGTTCTCATAAAATCTGTTACCTTTCGTAGCTATAGAAACTTTGTAGAACAAGATTTTCTTAGTGACTTATGCATGACAAATTTCCCTGTATATATATCAGTTCACTCACCCTGAAGATGCACTGACTGAATGGTATAATATCTTCATTCCCATTTTTAATAAACATGCTCCGCTTAAAACTAAGCGTGTAAAGCTAACTGAGAAACCCCCTTGGCTAACAGAAAATATAAAAGCAGAAATTACAACTATCATAAATTTGCTATTAACAACAGGAAAGAATTTAAGCGACAGCGTAATATAATAACTACGATGAAAAGAAATGCTCAAAGGAAATATTATAGTGAATTAAGTTCATCAAAAAAGGATACGAAATCTATCTGGAAGGCCATTAACCATCTATCTGGAAAAACATCGTGTTTCACCTTCCATGTACTGAGTACATGGTGTGATTGTCTGCAGAACTTCTTAACAACCATTTTACTACTGGTGCCCAAAGGACAGTAGAGGCAAGCAATACAAATTCCAACGACTTAGTGATGCTTAAAGACTTTTGTGAATCAAAACAAATAAATATAAATCTTGATATTCCGTACATGAGTGTCACATGCAGTCACATTTGATAGCATTTGACTTATTACATCCAAATCAAAATGGCTTTAGAAAAAAACATTTGTGTCACACTATGCTAAGTAATCTTATAGATAAATGGCATTCAAATATTAATAACGATTTATTTACTGGAGCTGTTTTTCTCGACTTCGCAAAGGCTTTTGATACAATCGACCATACACTTCTCACTAGGAAACTTCAATTATATGGCTTAAATGACGCTTGTGTTCAACTCATTTCATCTTTCCTAAATAACAGAAGGCAGGCAGTATTGCAAGATTCATCATTATCAACTCTCTCTCCTATCAAATACGGTGTTCCCTAGGGATCAGTTTTAGGGTCATTACTATTTTCAATGTACATAAACGATCTTCCGCTTCATATCTCATCTTCATGTGAACCTTTTGCTGATGACTCTACTATCCACCATGCAAACAAACAAATTGAAAATGTATACGCGTCAATAATCTTTCATGGTCCAAAAATATTTCCCTTCTGTGCAAAAGAGTATCTATGAACACTTTTCAACTAAACCGAATGAAGCATTTTCTAGATCAACATACGCGAAAACTGTTTTTCCATGCTTACATTCAAACCGACATCGACTATGTATCATCATGCTGGGATCTAGCCAGTCAAAATACCTTAAAACCACTTAAACAGTCCCCCTATCAAGGCATTTATCGACGCTCTCTGAAGCTCATTCTTCTTAAGCCATCGTCCCTCCTTCCTAGTGATTATAAGAAATTAGATATACTCCCAATACATCTTAAGTGTCAATATAACAAAGCCGTGCTTATGTATACAATAATGAATGATTTAACACCAGCTTATAACCCCCCTTAATATGTTCCCCATCAACAATATCCATGGCAAGAAAATTGTCCACATTCCAAAACCAAGAACAAACTTATTCATGACATCTCTTATTTATTCAGGTGCCAAGCTATGGAATGATATGCCTGTCCATCTAAAAACGAATCCCAGCTTATTATCCTTTAGAAGGGCTATCATAAATATTTGATTGATCAACTATAATTCCTGTAGGCATATTTGTGTTTATTTTTTTCAGTGTTACTAATGCTAGATATTCATATATACAATTCTGCATTTCCTTATTAATATTGCATCCATGATTATTGTAATTCTGAAGTAATGCCCATGGAGCAGCAATCTACATGCTATGCATGATATGTGTGTACGGGTGTGCTTGTGTATATCAAGGGGTGTAAGCCCCCTATGTGTGCGCATATCAAGGTGTGTGTGTCCAAGGATGAACAGTCCCCCTGTGTGTGTCAGTGTTAACCCCCCTCCAAGGATGTGTGTGTCAAGGTGTGTGCATGCGAGAGAAACAGAGAGAAGGTCAGTGAGAGAGAGAGGGGGAGAGAGAGGGGGAGAGAGAGAGAGAGAGAGAGAGAGAGAGAGAGAGAGAGATTATAAAATTGTTCTTTAATTTTTTAATGTAAATAATGAAATGTATTTGTTGCCACTTTTTTGCATGTTTATGAAATTTTTTATTTATTATTTTTTTCATTGTCATGTTTTGCCTGAGGGCATGGTGTAAAAAGTCCCCCTATCAGCTTATCCAATTTCCCTCATTAAAAAATGTCGTATTCATATTCATGTTCGTATTCTCTCTCTCTCTCTAAAGCCCAGCTCCCTCCCAACAGACATAGACCTGTCCACATTGCAAATACAAACACACACCACACACACACACACACACACACACACACACACACACACAGACCTCAAATCTCCTAAAAATGAGGCCTAGGTGTCCATGAATGGGGTAGGGAATGGAACCACAAGACATAAATGAATGTACTTTAATTTTTCAACAGTGAGCTCTCATGAATAATGCAATTACTGTGTTTACAAGTTAAAAAGGGGAGTGGGTGGAGTGGCTTTCTGACAGCAGCTGTCTGCTGTCACCATATCAAATGAAACATGAAAAGACAACAACAGCTTGGTTCCCTCACTGAGTTCTTTTGTTTGTTTGTTAGGTTGTTTTTTCTTAAATTCTTTTTCCAAGCTGGAGCTCAGAGTTGTATGTTTCCTTCATTCGGAAACTTAGTTTAAGGAATGAAGAGAAATCAACAGTTGACTGCTGGATCAGGACAACAAACACTGACCTTGATAGGGGGACTGTTGATCCTTGGAATAACCCCCCTCAACCCCCCTCCAAGGATCAACAGTCCCCCTATCAAGGTCAGTGTTAACCCCCCTCCAAGGATCAACAGTCCCCCTATCAAGGTCAGTGTTAACCCCCCTCCAAGGATCAACAGTCCCCCTATCAAAGTCAGTGTTAACCCCCCTCCAAGGATCAACAGTCCCCCTATCAAGGTCAGTGTTAACCCCCCTCCAAGGATCAACAGTCCCCCTATCAAGGTCAGTGTTAACCCCCCTCCAAGGATCAACAGTCCCCCTATCAAGGTCAGTGTTAACCCCCCTCCAAGGATCAACAGTCCCCCTATCAAGGTCAGTGTTAACCCCCCTCCAAGGATCAACAGTCCCCCTATCAAGGTCAGTGTTAACCCCCCTCCAAGGATCAACAGTCCCCCTATCAAGGTCAGTGTTAACCCCCCTCCAAGGATCAACAGTCCCCCTATCAAGGTCAGTGTTAACCCCCCTCCAAGGATCAACAGTCCCCCTATCAAGGTCAGTGTTAACCCCCCTCCAAGGATCAACAGTTCCCCTATCAAAGCCAGTGTTAGTTTAGGAATATTGGGGGTGTTGTTTTTCTGTTGTACTCATAATGCACAGAGTTAATGTTTGGTGAAAAAGCTCACCTGTGAGTACATGTGAGAACTGCATCAGGTTGTTGGTGTGCAGACCCTCAAACAGGTCCCCCACATCCTGGGCGTTCAACACCTGCCCTTTCCACTTCCCGTACCCTGCCACAGACATGGTAGCAATGTTCAGCATGTAGTATGTACTGTATTTTTCAGACTATAAGGCGATACTTAAGGCGCCTTATAGTCAGAAAAATGTGGTATACAAAGTACTGTTTAACAACAATTATCACAGCATAACATCTTTACATGTTCATAATCTCTCTCTCTCTCTCTCTCTCTCTCTAGTTCCATCTTTAAATTTAATAGTCTGTGAAATCGTGCTGGTTTTTTTGTGTACATGACCTCATGTGGATAGGCTACACGCTTATTAAAAGTCATGAGTTCTCACTTTCTTTATAAATTACAGTGTTCAGTGCTCTCTCTCTCTCTCTCTCTCTCTCTCTCTCTCTCTCTCTCTCTCTTACAGTGTTCTCTCTCTCTCTCTCTCTCTCTCTCTCTCTCTCTCTCTCTCTCTCTCTCTCTCTCTCTCTTACACACACACACACTTTAATCCCTTAGAAGCAGGATAAAACTATAGTATATAGACACAGTGCCTTTGAGCATAAGCAATATAAAAATAACCCTTTGATAAAATGCAGTCTTGTCGCAATGCATAAAAATGGGTAACAGGTATTACTATTACAATGCCACTGTGGCTCAGTTGGTTAGAGTCACTGGCTCATAATTCATCAGGTTTGCGAGTATGCTGGTTCGAATCAAGCTCAAGTCACAGTGGTGTGTCCTTGGGAAAGGCACTTTACTCCTACTTTCCTCACTCCACCCAGGTGTAAATGAGTGCCTGATGTCAGTTGGGGAAAACGTCCTTAGGATGAGACTTCAAATCGAGGTCCCGCGTGCGAACGCATGCACAAAGATCTTGTGCACGCGTTAAAGTCCATTGCATTAGTCATAATTTTGTTATTATAACTATTATGTCACTGCGTGTGTATGTTGTATGTATCATTGCATGTGCATGTGTGTCTTTGTTTTGTCTTCGTGAAATTTGCAAAATGGAAAAAAATGTTTAATAAACCAAATTTTAAAAAGACCATTGCATTATTCAGTAGGAGTAGGCCTTGTGCCGTGGGATGGACGCAAACTCACATAGGAAATAAGTGCATGTATTTGATATCGATAGGATTCAGTCAGTCACTCAATTTACATATATATAATTTTTAATTACCTGTGTGGTTGGAAAGCTGCACAGAGTTGATTGTGCTGACATCAAAGCCCAGCACCTGCAACAAGCAAGATGAACACTTTAAAACTGATGAACCAATGGAGATTTTTTTCTCTTCGGTAAGCTGCAATAATCATACTAATGTATGTGAAATGCAAGAGGAATAGTAATTGCAGTAAAACCAAATTATTAATTAATGTTTTTTCATTCTCTCTCTCTCTCTCTCTCTCTCTCTCTCTCTCTCTCTCTCTCTCTCTCTCTCTCCCTCCCTCTCTCTCTCTCTCTCTCTCTCTCTCTCTCTCTCTCTCTCTCTCTCTCTCTCCTCTCCTCTCCTCTCTCTCTCTCTCTCTCCCTCCCTCTTATCCCTCAATAAAACATTCGTACTCTTCATATTCTCTCTCTCTCTCTCTCTCTCTCTCTCTCTCTCTTCTCTTACCTCTCTCTCTCTCATTCGTCTCTCTCTCATCTCTCTCTCTCTCTCTCTCTCTCTCTCTCTCTCTCTCTCGACCCTCCATGATTTTGTTTTCTTATTATTTTTCTCTTTTTGTTTTTCTTCATATATTCCGATACACTATGTTGCTAATTACGATGTCATGTATTTCACATCACTCTGTTTGTATAATACTATTCTCCAACAATGTGCTAAAATTAATGTTTAAATTGTCTGCACTTTATTGCTAATTGCTACCGGTTTCATACCATAGGCTGCATTAGTTTGCCCTGTTCTAAAATGTATAGTTCTTTTATACGTGCTTCAACATATATCTGTGTGTATGTGCATGTATTCTTGCGTGTGCCGCGCGCACGTGCAGGTGTGTGCGTGTATGGTTACACGCATGTATGCCCGCACAAGTATTAACAACTATACATGCGTGTATGTAATTCTATAAATTTGTATTTCAACCTGTCTTTATCACAATACCTGCTTTGCTACCTTTATGTTTAATTCTGTATGTGTAATTCTATGCCTTGCCATGTTTGTATTCTATCTTTATGTTCAAATTTGTATGTGTAATATCATGCCTTGCCATGTTTGTATTCTATGTTCGTATATGTACCAAGGACAGATTGGAAGACTAGGCGTTGCCTAAAATCTTTATCCTTGAAAAATAAAGTTAAAGTTTTCAAGTTTTCTCTCTCTCTCTCTCTCTCTCTCTCTCTCTCTCTCTCTCTCTCTCTCTCTCTCTCTCTCTCTCTCTCTCTCTCTCTTTCTGAAACACTCACAGAGGCACTGCAGAGTACAATATATCCTCATGGCTCCCAGGGACCCCCATTTGGGGGTCTATGAAGCACTACAATTCTACAGGACCCTCTAAAAGAATGTGCAGGGGGTCCCAGGGGTGCACTAGACAAAATCTTTTTAGCATTCACTATGCCACTGGGACCCTCTATCCCGCCTCTAGGGTTCTCTATACTGTAAGTGAAGGAGTCCCTGGGACCCCTTGTTTTGCGGGTCGATTGGGAGCCCTGTATCCTGCATGCATATTCAGAGTAAACATGAAAATAAAGACAGGGCAGGGAGGGAGGTGGAGAGGCGATCTTGTACTTGTAGAGGCTAAAATCTGGGTTTTGTTCTTGTTTCTTTTGATGTTCTAACTTCTTTTCACTCTCAGTCTCACTCTCAGAGATCCCTGGCTGCTCAACCAACCTGCAGAGGAAACGTGGCGCTCTGGTTCCCCACTTGCCCCCACACCACACCGCTCTGAATGGACAACACACACCCACACTCTATCTCCTCCTCCGAGTCTGACCCTTCACTTTGCATTTGCACAGTCTTCAAACTACCTACATCACAGTTTGAATGCTGGTCCTCCATAATACTATTATTATTAATAGTCAAACGTGCATGGTAAAAACGGAGTGTTTCTTGAGGTACACGCAAGATCTGTGTTGATATCTTCACAGCACCTTATGACAGTTGAGCCTCTCTTATAAGACCTCCCATTATAAGACTCCCTCCCATATATAAGACCTACTTCTTTGAGACATTGCCCTTCTTTATAAGTATTAAAATTACCTCCCTTATAAGACCTCTCCCTTATAAGACCTCATTTTGGATGATTTTTGAAGGTCTCACTGTATAGATTTTACAGACTAACTTAAACTCAACACTCCCACTCCCAGTGGGGTGGGGAGGGCTGTAGTTTCAGTACAAATAGTTCCCCTATCTTCTGGAAGTTGTGTGCTAGTAACTAACACTTCCTCTAATCTTTCACTCTCTTTGACTCTTTGCTTACTGTTAATAACAAAAAAAGTGTCATCTACTATCTTTCTGCCTCACTGGTCCATTCTCCTGCCTTTTGTTTTAGAAATTCTTAAAAAAGATTTTCTCCAGCCGAAGGCGGTCATGCTGGGCCTAACCATTTCTTAGTAAGGCGCATAACGGCAGCATGGCACATCTACGCTCATACTTGACAGGAAACTGTCTGAGCGATCAACGATGAAGAAGAAGAATATAAGTTATAACCCTTATAACAAAATGTTCAGCAGCAGTTTTACAGACCCACTTCAAGTATCAAAAAGCAACACACCAGTTTGATCACAACAGTCCACTAACAATTCAAATCAGACTGACATGAGGTGAAAAAGCCAAAGTTTAAATCAATAAATAAAATAGTCAATGGTATTAGAAAGGCTCCAAGGATCACGATTTGACACTGTGTTCAAAGGGGGGCGGTCAGTCTGTCACTTGTCTCAGCACTTGGTCAGTAGTGGTCCACTTGTAGCCTGTGACGGTCAGTGTCATAATCAGCTCCAAGGCAAACACACAGTCAACATGCCGCAGACAGCTAGCTAGTGTAAAATTAGGATTCACCTTGACCATGACCCTCACTGTCCAGATAAGGTTAAAATGTCCACTCAGCTGACCTATATTATTAGGCAATACATCACGCACATCTTGAGCTGCTGCCTGGTATGATCAGTGCTAGAACCGCTAATGCTTGCAGGACTTACTTGCTCTATGCTGGTTGATAATTCTTACTTTTACTGTTTGAGTTTAACAATCATTCAAATTCAGTTCTAAAGGCTTTCAACACTTCAGTTAAAAAGTCTGTAGTACTAGTAGTAGTAGTAGAGTAGTAGTACTAGTAGTAGTAGTAGTAGTAGTAGTAGTAGTAGTAGTAGTAGTAGTAGTAGTAGTAGTAGTAGTAGTAGTAGTAGTAAGTAGTAGTAGTAGTAGCAGCAGTAGTAGCAGTAGTAGTAGTAGTAGTAGTAGTAGTAGTAGTAGTAGTAGTAGTAGTAGTAGCAAGGACCCTATATAACTAGGACAAT
>CM065690.1:55598439-55610939 GCA_017654935.2 Phymorhynchus buccinoides | reverse complement strand
TCTTTGATGAAAATATTCCTAAACTGATTCTAACCCTATCCCTTAGTCCTTACCCAAGTCTGGGTGAAACTTGTATGAAAATCCCGTAGACCTAGGGGATTAAGGGGCCGGATCGAGGATTTAACCTCACATGCTTAATGTGATTACTTTCTGACTCAGAAAGACAAAAGAAATTATTTGGGAAAAAACCTTGACAACAGATGACATTGACAAGACAAACTTTCACAGAAAACTACTCTACTGCATACGTTTTGGCAGTGTGTCTGTTTTATGCTGTCAAACTGGTATCTGGGCATCCATTTCTGGATTATGGTTTGCAACACTAGTTGATTTACTTCCCTTGATTTTGACTGTGACTGTCGGCTGTTGTAGACAGTTTTTAGGTATCCAACTCATGTTTTCACCTTCCAATGTCAACTTTCTATTTCATGAAAATAACCATAACCTAATCATAACCTTATCCCTTTCCTAAGCAAGGCAGAATGTTGCTTCTTAATCAAGTTAATGAGCAGATTGCGTTCATGTTGACGGTCTGCAAGTAGCCAGGCATCTCTAATACTCTATACACTATAGTATTATTCATGACACAGAGGTACGTCATTCTTGCAACACTCAGACCATGTTCAGGGATAGTAACTCTTCCTTGTTGAATTTTTAGGCAACAAATGCATTTTCTTATTTCGTATATATTTTACGCATCTTGGTAAGGAATAGGGTTAGGAACATGTCACTTGTCAGAGTTAATGTTATTAGTTTCTGAAGACATTTGCGCACAATTTATGCGTCCCGTGATTGAGCACCATATCCGTAGCCAAGAGAATTTGAGATACGGTGTGGCATTCTCAAAATGGATTTGTTCTCAACATGTCTGCGTATGTGCGAAACCGATCATGACCGCAAATTTTATCTTTTGTGTATTCTAATTTCTACACTAAATTGACCCTAACCCTATCTTAACTGGCTGCCTAAGGCGAAGAAGAGAAGAACTCTTCGTACATACCATGCGCAGACATGTTGAGAACAAAATAATCAAAGAGTTGATTGTACTTTTGTAGCCATGCACAGCGAAGAAGAACAAATGCATTTTGAGAATGCCACAATATTCTACCTCATCATATATCTACCCATTTCGATTTCGCGCTAGCCTACTTCCTGAAGAAATTTAAAGCTTTACGTCCTCCCGCTCTTAAAAAGACCATATGGGACTACTTCCTGTTTAAGCCATGACTTATTTACCTACCTCTCTCTCTCTAAAACATGTTCGATTTGATTTTGAATATTGTTGTTTTATTTGTGCTTTAGAATTTCTGTTCTAATGCGCATGCGCAAGGGTAGATATTTCATAGGACTACTTATGTCTCATGACACCGGCCCGACCGGGCCCGTACCCCCAGCCTCTTCATTATTTTTATAATAATATTATTGTACAAAGTTTTATATTCAATATAAAACTTAATATAATATTGCTTACCTGAAGAGGAAACGTTGCACTCTTGTTTCCAACATATCCGTAAACAACGGAGCTTTGAATTGACAAAACTCGGCAATCGAGTTCATGGTCCGAATCGTTGTTTGTGGAGTGTGTTTTCGATGCCATTGTTTGCTGAAGGTTGTCTCCGAATAAGATGAGATTTGCTTCCACCGGCGTGTTCTTTATGAATCAAACAGCATTATCTCCCTTCGTAGCAAACATTCACGTGATATTCTGTCTAACTATCGGAATCTGCCCATACATATTGGAATTAACCCGAATCTCCTAAACATTACACAGTATCCTTTTATATACTTGAAAACAAATCAGAAGACAAAACTTTGTTAATGTTAGTAAAACACCAAACATTACTATGATTTATTATTGAAAAATAAAATCCAAAACACACACAAAGAAGACCACAAACAAAAACCAAACAAACAAATAACAACAAAACCAAGTATTTTAATGCTCTTTAACTTCTCATCCAAAAAAAAGGACCACACACACAGACACACACACACACACACACACACACACACACACACACACACACACACACACACACACACACACACACATGCGCATGCGCGCGCGGCCGCGCATGCCGCACACATGCACGCAAGCAACCATGCATACACGCGCGCACACACACGCGCGCACGCACACACACACACGCGCACACACACGCGCACAATCAACCAACCAACCAACCAATCAATCAATCAATTCAGTTGCCGCACAGTTTTTTCTTTGCTTTGGTGTGCTTTTTTCCCCTTTTTTGCATGTGAGTATAACAGGATGCACATAATCATATACACACGGCGAATGTGTGTGTAAAAAATACGTACGTATTACCAGAGAAAAGCTTTCTGGTAGTACTACAAAATATAGGCTACGTGATATTTCACAATCTGCCGATTAGGACGTGATTGAGGCATCAATTGGTGTCTTAGAATGTGCTAACTCTGTTTGGAGTCCTTATCTTATACGGAAAACATATAAAGTTCAGTAATTGAAGGCTTGCAAAGGTTTACAACTACAAACAAGATGCATAATTGGTACCAGCGACTTTAATTATGAAGAACGCGTAAAATGGCTAAATCAGTCTACCAAGCTTGGAATATAGAAGGGTACGAGGAGACATGATATAGGTTAAATGTTGCATGGTTTGTATGATTCCTCAACTACTGCACCTCTTTTCCATTTATCTAGTCATAATACTACTCGGGGTCACAATTTTAAACTAACCAAAACACTAACCAACACTAGACAGTTTCATTCATTCTTTACTAATACAATAACTAATTTATGGAACAATGTATCATTTCATACCGTCAATGCACCTTCAGTAAATGCATTTAAAAGTCGTATTGACAAAGGATTATCTAAGCATTATACTTTTTCTACCAATTTTGATGTATATGAAAAACAATGCTAAGTGTTAGTATACACTCATGCCAAAATAAATCCACGGGCAAATAAATGAAAAAAATGATCTCTGATGCAAAATCACCACTAATGAGGGCAAAACGCTTATAGCCTTATGTGATATGATGATGTGATGATGTCTGTTGGACGTAGACGTTATGCGCACGTGAACAAGACCAATGATGTGGGGGAAATACAGCCGTTTGATAAATCAAACTAATTAATTACCACCAAAGTGTCCCCTTTCGACCATGTATCAAAATCATTTTTTTTTAAATCAGAATCAAAATGACCATGGGCGTTGGGTTTTAGAAAGGGAGTGAAGCACGCAGTGCTTTTCATAACTTCGAAGAGATTAATTATTTCCCTTTATCCGATGATAATATGATGGACGTGAGAAAAATAATTATGAACGTCATAACAAAACAATGCGTTTTGTATCTAGTTTTGCGTTTTGCGTTTTCCTAGTGGAAATTAGATTATTTTACACACAATAGGCTTGCGTAGGCACGCATGTACTTTCACACACATGTAGGCAAGCAACCATGTATACATGCGCGCGCACACACACGCACGCACGCACGCACACACACACACACACACACACACACACACACACACACGCATAATCAACCAAGCAATCAATCAATTCAGTTGCTGCACAGTTTTTCTTTGCTTTGGTGTGCTTTTTTCCCTTTTTTATTTTATATTTGCAAATATTTATGTTTCATGACAAAGTGTGTATGTGTGTGTGTGTGTGTGCGTGCGCGCGTGCGCGCGCGTGTGCGTGCGTGTGCGTGTGTGTGTGTGTGTGCGCGCGCGCGCGCGCGCGCGCGCGCGCGTGTGTGTGCGTGCGTGCGTGCGTGCGTGCGTGTGTGTGTGTCTGTGCGTGTCTGTGTGTGTCTGTGTGTGTGTCTGTGTGTGTGTGTGTGTCTGTGTGTGTGTGTGTGTGTGTGTGTGTCTGTGTGTGTCTGTGTGTGTGTGTCTGTGTGTGTGTGCACGTACTGGGAAGGGAGGAAATTGAAAAAGAGAGGATCGATGCTAGCTGTCCAGACATTCTTTCCACTGTTATTAACCTCTGACCCCAGCACTCACTCAAATATTACGTGACCTGAACGTTTTGCACAGAGAAGCTCATGGAACCGCTTCACAAGGGCTAACGTTACGTAGCGTTGGTGCAAATCGGCAAAAAACGGCACTAAGAAATACCTCTTTTGCCGACGTTTGTCGAAAACGTTTTGTGGCTGCTATCGAGGTAGCAAGCGACAAACTATTTGAAGGATCATTGCATAAGAAATATCAATACTTCCGGCGCTTTTTTTATATATCGCGTGACGAGACTTGAACTTTAAAAATGGAAGACCAATACAACAGGCTTGCCATAGCAAATAGTCTATCGTGAAAAAATATGGGATGATTTTAGCAAATTAAACAAACGCAATTGTTTTGGAGTGCTCTTTCTTAATTTTTCATCATGTTAGATGGCATAATATCGTGCAAATTTAATTTTCTGCACACAAATAGACGTGGGTGAACTCGAAAATTTCAAGTTGTACAAACTGACAGAGAAGTATGATTTATCTCCCTTTTGATAGCAACCCGCTTTTCTCTCTCCCGAAAACGAAGAGTAAGCTTAAAGAGTTATCTGACCTTAGCAAACGTTTAGGGTGTTTCTTCTGCCCCTTTTGGCATAAGCGTTATTCGCGCGGCGACCGTTATCTAGAGAAACTCGACCCAGGTCTGGAATGGAAATGATGAAGACGACTGCAGACGACTGAAGACGACAGTGTAATTGTGAATGAGGCAGACATACAAAGCTTCATTTATTCACGAGATTGCCCCGAACATATGGACAGACTTAGGTCTTGAAGTACAACCTCATTGTGGACAATTAAGACCTTCGTTTTTGGGTGTTTTTTTTCATGATATCTGCAGTCGTCTTCAACCCGTTGAAGTTGGCCGATTGACTTGAACAAGAAGAAGAAGAAGAAGAAGAAGAACAAAACAGTAGCCTACCTTACATGAAAGTCTGTGCTAAATGGATTCGGTCATGGGACCCATTGTGCTACACGGGCTAATTGAGTTTGGATCCATTTCAAGCACTGCCTGTCTTGAAACACTGTTTTCCCCTAAAAGGTAGGGCCTTAGACGTATCTTTGCAAGGAGCCATTTTGCGGTCGAATTTAACACATTTTCACGTTTTCTTTTCCTCCATAACAGGAGTTTCCTTTTGGGCCATTATCTGCTAAGGATGCTGTTGTTGTTGTTGTTGTCGTACCCTGGCTAAAAGACTCCAGGGATCATCCCAACAGCTGAAGCACTTGAACACTATGGTACTAATACATCAGCTAGGGATGAGAACATTAAGTGTGTCAGTGATCGTGTTTGATTACCCCGCCACGTGGGCAGCCACACTGCGACTTCAGGGGATTTGGGAGACTGATGCTGTTATGCTAGGAGCTTGTCATGGCTAAAGACAACCCCTGCATAACTATATGCTTGGCATAGCAACATTTTGAAGTAGCCTTGGTGTTCTAGCCTATGTTAATTGGTCTGGCATAGCCTTAAGAATGAAGTGCGATCTCCTGAGTCAATAAAGTTATTGTTCTTTGCGTCTCCCTAGAGTTTCCAGATTTTATTGTTAGAATTGTTATTGTTCTTAGGTAGATGCAAAACAAGGGACGTCACAATAGGAGTGTTACCGGAAGTGAGAATGGCGGAAGTACGGAGGCTGACCAAAAATATTCGGTGATTTTCTATTTCGTTAAGCTAAGTGTGAACATCTAATTCATATTCAAATTCAAAGAACTTTATTGTCTCGAGACTGAGAAATTAAATTGCGGCAACGCCTGTGATTCCATCACATAAAAACACACATGAGATCTCGAAAGCATGCAAAACAATTTAAAAGAATATATTTGTATGCAGAATCAAACACATAATAATACGATCAATTCATTTTCCAGACATGCTAAAGATACAAACGCCATATAAAACATGCAATAATAACATAGTTCCCAAAGATGCTAAGGCACACAACAGTACACAAAAACATTAAATGCTAAAATATGAAACAGTATATCTACATTAAGATAATAGATAATACAATGTTAAATATAAACATTATAAGATATACAAGATTAAATATAAACAATTATACATTAATATAATACAAGATTTAAATGTAAACAGATATCAATACATTAAGATAATACAAGATTAAATGAAAACAGATATACATAATTATTATATTAACCCTTTCACCGCCAGCCATGTTTCAGCCAAAACTTGCCATTAAATTTACCTGGGTAGAGAACAAAATCCATCTGCAGTATTGTGGATTCTTCTGTGACATCTATAAAATAAGGCATATCCTTACTTCCCAAAACTAAGACAACAGGGTCTTTGGATAATATACCCCAATTTGATGCCTTTTAGTAACATGGGTGTCAAATCATTGTGGTGGCAAGAAGCGACAGTGGCGATGAAAGGGTTAAGGTCAACTCTGTTGGAAAACAAGCAAGCTTTCAGACTTAATTGTGTTCGATTCCTTGAAAGGCTTGGGGTGTGAAATGAAGAAGTAATGGCTTTGGTAGTCTACGTAAGAGCACATTTGGAGAGTTGCAGCTAGACTAAAATGGGCAATGGGTTGAATGGCCACCGAAGTTGATCACCCCATTAGAAAGGTGACCGACTGAATGGTATCTGTGGCGGTAGGCTCCTGTGTGTTCATCAATTATTACGGAGATCGTACTCTTGAGGACATGGGTCTTGAAGAACAACAACCTCGTTGATTGTAGCCTCCTATTTGTTCATCAATTATTACGGAGATCGTTCTCTTGAGGACAGGGGTGTTGAAGAACAACAACCTCGTTGATTGTAGCCTCCTATTTGTTCATCAGTTATTACGAGATCGTTCTCTTGAAGACAAGGGTGTTGAAGAACAACAACCTCGTTGCCTATAACCTCCTGTTTGTTCATCAGTTATTACGGAGATCGTTCTCTTGAGGACAGGGGTCTTGAAGAACAACAACCTCGTTGATTGTAGCCTCCTATTTGTTCATCAATTATTACGGAGATCGTTCTCGTGAGGACAGGGGTCTTGAAGAACAACAACCTCGTTGCCTATAACCTCCTGTTTGTTCATCAATTATTACGGAGATCGTTCTCGTGAGGACAGGGGTCTTGAAGAACAACAACCCCGTTGCCTATAACCTCCTGTTTGTTCATCAATTATTACGGAGATCGTTCTCTTGAGGACAGGGGTGTTGAAGAACAACAACCTCGTTGCCTATAACCTCCTGTTTGTTCATCAATTATTACGGAGATCGTTCTCGTGAGGACAGGGGTGTTGAAGAACAACAACCCCGTTGCCTACGATGGATATGTACTAGTGTAGAAGAGTAAAGAAACTATACGGAGAGCTGGACAAAGAGTTTCGTTGCCACTGCTTAAGTAGGGCCTATATCCGTTGCCTACCATGACCGCACTTCTAGAAATGTTCATTCTTTACCACCTTCAGCTCATGACTCATGTATCAAGGTTCAAGACTTTTCCGTTTTCTTGTGCCTCAAGGATAAAAGTTCAATGCAGGTCGATCATTGCACGTGGCTTATATTAGGTGTAAAAGGTGTAAATGGAACGAAGGTTAAACATGAATGTACTTTAAAAATAAGATTAATGTTCGTGTGCGCGTGCCCGCACACACACACGCACACATACACACACATACACAGATACGCGCGTCCGCACGCATGCAAACACACACACACACACACACACACACACACACACACACACACACACACACACACACGCGCGCGCACACACACGCACGCACGCACGCCACACGCACACACACACACACACACAGACACGCACCCCCTCCACACACACACACACACACACACACACACACACACACACACACACACACACACACACACACACACACACACAGAGACAGAGAGAGAGAGAGAGAGAGAGAGAGAGAGAGAGAGAGAGAGAGAGAGAGAGAGAGAGAGAGAGAGAGAGAGAGAGAGAGAGAGAGAGAGAGAGAGAGAGAGAGAGAGAGACACACACACACACACACACACACACACACACACACACACACACACACACACACACACACACACACATGCACACTTGTCTGAATCGCTTTTAGTGGAAGAACGTTAAACTGAATAACAACACATGCACACGCGTGCGTGCGCACACACACACACATACACTGAGAGAGAGAGAGAGAGAGAGAGAGAGAGAGAGAGAGAGAGAGAGAGAGAGAGAGAGAGAGAGAGAGAGAGAGAGAGAGAGAGAGAGAGAGAGGGGGGGTGGGGGGGGGAGGAGGGGAGAGAGAGAGAGAGGGGGGGAGAGAGAGAGAGAGAGAGAGAGAGAGGGGGGTGTCAATACAGGTTTTGCTGTTGCACGTTCATTTCAGCTCCTGTGTCACAGAAAGTTTGTGCCAGCTATCGTTGTTATTGTTGATGACGATGATGATGATGATGATGATGATGATGATGATGATGATGATGATGATGATGATGATGATGATGTCGTTGTTGTTGTCGTCGCTGTTATTGTCGTTGTTGTTGTTGATAGTGTTGGTGTTTTCACTGTCGTCCTTTACTCAATCGGCTTTTATGATTGGTTGACATCAGTTGCAGCTCGGGGCCAACAGCATGGTAAGAGCGAAGGCTCTTTGGTAGCTTGATGTCATGCGGCATTGGAAAGTCACTTTACACCCTAGTCCCTTGTGAAAGGCTATGGCTAGGGATGACTTGCGCTGGCTTTTAAGCTGGAGACAGACTATGCGACTGCCTCATATGACTCGATCAGGTCGTGACGTAGATCAAATTTTGTTTCCCGCACAGAAGAGGTCACAAGCCATCTGACTCGATCAGCAAAACTTAGAACCCGCCCTATTCGGCCCTGTCACCTGACTGGGCCCGACTGAGTCAGACTGATCGAGTTAGATGGTATGTAAATGAGGTGAAACGTCACGACCTGATCGAGTCACATGAGGCAGTCACATAGTCTGTCGCCGGCTTTAGCGCGTGCTGCAGCCATTGGATAAGTTAACAATCGTGTATCCCCAAATTGTGTTCTTTTGTAGATGGTTTGCTGTTGCTGTTTTGGCTGTTCTTGCTGTTACTATTAATGTTACACAGCTCTAGCCCCTTTACTCAAATGGCGCTTATCACTGGTTGACATTAGCCTGTAGAAAGGGCCAATAGTAAATGAGAGCTATACTATAAATTATATTCTACAGCATTGGAATATCATGCTACAGCTTAGTCTTTCGTGGACGACTATGACTCTCGAACGAGGGGGCCCTTGCATCGGCTCTGGTGCTGCAGCCAATGGGATTGGTTGGCCTTCGGGGACCTTCCCCAACGCCAACACTGCTCCTCAAATCTCTTTGGCCGAGAGAGTGCGGATGTACCCTGGGCAAGGCATCTCCACTATAAAGTAATTATCGCCCAGCCCGCTAGAATAGTATCTGGTCCCTCTTCTATCTGGCAGTCATTGTCGGAAACGACAGACAGGCAACAACAACAACAACACAGCTGTAGTCGTCGTCGTTGTTGTTGGGCCTAATGCACAGTGGTTGTGGTTGTCTTTCGTTTGTTTTGGATCCAGATACTTTTTCTACATTCTTTAATCAGAAATTCGAATAGACGATTTTCGGGAGATAAAAACAAACAAACAAAAACGAGGGGAGAGCACTTCGTGAAAATTAGAGTTGTTTACCATGGCGTCGAAGAGTGAGACCAGGATGCGAGTGAGCTAACTTGCAAACATGATTTTGTGTGTTGTCAGAAATGAGGGATGGAAAGTGGCCAAAAACATCTGATCGAATTTGCACAAATGTGAAGTAAAATAAAATGACGTCAACTTTAGAATGACGCACTGTAGCCTACTCTTCGTCATGTGTGTCTTTCTCAAACACATGAGACGACGGCTAACGAAGCCAATGTAATTTCCTGTTTGTCCGACTCTGCCAAGCAAGATCACTCCCACACACCATGAGGTTACTCCCCTTCATTTTTTTTCACGAACAATTCCTATTCTGTTTGCTAGAAAAAGGAAAGAACCTACAAACATAAAATTTTCATTATGTTCAAACAACTGATCGCTTCTCGGCCTTTTGGCTAAGACAGTGATTCAGGAACATAAATTTTTGTTTATACCTGGTTTGTTTGTTCAGCCCGTCGTACATGGCGAAAGCCGATACACGACGTTAAACTGAACTTCCATCCAAACATAAACACCATGTGGATAGTTATATGCTAGAATGTGTCATCCTGACCTAGTGTGAAAGCCAGAATGCATTATTAGCCTTCGTTGTTCCTCTCAAGATGTTACATTCTGGTTCTCACCGGAGAAGAATGATAGCACCTTCTGGAATACAGCCTAAGGCCGGGTTCACATTAGACGCATAAGTAAGTTCGTACGGAAAACCCTAAATAAGTGGAAGAGATGAAAGGTTACGGGGAAATTCGGACACGTGCGCAAATCTGTTCCCTTCTTTGTTTCACTTATTTATGGATTGCGCACGGGTTTTCCCATGGAATATTCGCTTATGTGTGTACACGGCCTTACCCTCGGTTTTTCATGGATTATTCAATCCAATAATCCGGCTTAGTGGTATAACCTAATTCCGGTGCCTGTTGTTCGTTGCTGAAAGGCAGGCCTGAAAAGAGTCACTCCTATTGTATTGTGACAAAAAGAATCCCTCGAATAATTAGAGTCAATGTGCGTTTTCTGACTAGTCTATGAACGACCCCTGTTGTAATCACCTCACTGTGAGAGAGAAAACGAGAGAGAGAGAAACGAAACGAAACGAATTTTTATTTATGCAGGGTAATGAGATAAACATTGCTTTTTTGCACTCAGCCCTGTGGCCAAACAAGAAAACTAACAGACCAACAAATAATTAGTAGTGCAAAAACATTATAAAGTAACATAAGCATCAAAGCAATCATTGAAACCATCATCAAGAATAACAATATATACAAAATAGCAATGTAAGAGGGAGAAGAGTTAAGGACAACAGACAGACAATAATCATAAGGAATTTGAAAAGTATGAGAGAGAGAGAGAGAGAGAGAGAGAGAGAGAGGAGAGAGAGAGAGAGAGAGAGAGAGAGAGAGAGAGAGAGAGACAGAGAGAGAGAGAGAGAGAGAGAGAGAGAGAGAGAGAGAGAGAGAGAGAGAGAGAGACAGAGAGAGAGAGACAGAGAGAGAGAGAGAGAGACAGAGACAGAGACGGACAGACAGACATAAAGACTGACAGAAAAATAAGCATTAGGGTCTATTTTGTTTTTCTTAGGTTGAAATGTTTAAGGTCAATTAAAGGTTAAAGAGAATCTCTGCTGGCATTCTGGTTTGTGTGGATGCGTGCCTTTTCGTCCTTTCCCGTTTGGTCCTTTCCCGTTTGGTCCTTTCCCGTTTGGTCCTTTCCCGTTTGGTCCTTTCCCGTTTGGTCCTTTCCCGTTTGATCTTTTCCCGTTTCGTCCTATGCCTTCAGACAGTGCCGTTTCGTCCTTTTCTTGTATTTTAACATAATACACATGGCGTTCACTCGAAAAGGCACAAGCACGTGTACAACAGGTACGGTTAGATAGGGATAGGGTTAGGATAGAACGCCCGGGAAAGGGATAGGGTTAGGATTAGGGTTGGGGTTAGGGTTAGAAATTTAAAAAGTCAAGACAACATGGCCAACATGGCCACGCTTGACGTTGCCGTTATCCAATTAAATTGCAAGTAGATGGAGTCGATACTGCAGATAGCTTACTGTTTCGTGGACTCGTCAAACTCGGAAAGAGAAGCGAAGTTTATGCGACGTTCAGGAAAGGACGAAAAGGCACGCACCCCCTCCGCTCTACCAACTGAGCTATCACGGGTTGGCAATACTCTTTGCTTAACAAGATTCATAAGACGGGGATCTCCGATATAAAACCTTACAGCTGGCGAATATGACGAATCGAAACTGGAGCTAGGACAAAACGGCACTGGGTTTAGCGTCGGCGCGATTACGTCAAACACAGGGCAAAATCGTAATAGGACTAACGGGATAGGACCAATCGGTACCTACCCGTTTGTGTGCCGTCCTATCAGGCCAGTTGTGGCTGTAAGGGTTACGAACGTCATTAGACATGTTGTGTATTAATTTTTGTGTGTGCCTTCTCTCCCTTTCCAACTTATCCTTATTGATTTAAATTTCGATTGTTCCCACCAAGGGGGGTATCATTGTAGTGTGCTGACTATGACATTGTCTCCTTTACACGAACAATAACTCTTCTATATTCATGATCGGACTGATCTCCCTTGATCGATCATTTCACCGTTAGTAACCAGGGCCTGTATTCACGTTGAGATAGCATGAGACTTAGCATCATGCTAACTTAGAAGCTCTTCCAAAAGTCATATTAATCCTATAGGACATTGGAAGAGCTTCTAAGTTAGCATCATGCTAACAAGTAACATGAATACAGGCCCAGGAAATAAACAACGTTATAATCATGGGAAGGGTTATTGGGCTTGGTAGGCCTAGGTGGTGGGTGGTGGGTGGTGGAAGAGGACTAAAAAAAAAG
>CM065690.1:55583439-55590939 GCA_017654935.2 Phymorhynchus buccinoides | reverse complement strand
CAGTCCTAGGTCATCCTTGTTTGAGGATGAACCTTGGTCTGTCTCAATGTGGCTGTTGTTTATACCTTGCTAGGCGACTTGGTGCCGAAAATAACTTTGGTGAAGGGAGTTAATTACAGAGAGAGTTACATTTTGTTGTTGTTGCTGTCCCATCTTCTGGGCCGTACAGTGGCGTTGCTCCCACGCCGTTCGTTCCGAATCCCAATTCGCAGCTACACCCCGGTTTGTTCAAGTCGCAGAATCCGAGACCAGCAGTCCAAGGGGAGCGAATCTATGTCAGGCCGTCAGGAGGCAACCAACCGAGGAGAACACACTGCACTTCTGCTGAGTCACTTCGGTGGAGTTCAGTGGAGCCTGTTCAGGACACCACTTACTAAGCCCCCTACTGACGACAGAGTTACATTTCTGTACTTTAGTATTATCCTCTCTCCTTGCCTCAACTATTTCTATCTTTGTTTCACCGCAGGTTTTCTGTTATAAAAGCACATAAAAATTGTATGTAATAGCCTTCGACTAGTTTAGCCATAACAATTTGCAAATAATTCATGTAGGTATTTCTTCAATGCAATAAATACATATAAATAGAATGCTTAGCGTCCATTTAATGTCGCTCATGATCCAACCATACTTGTTGACTCAACAATTATGCATTCATCATGCATTTACTGAGAATGATGCTTTGTTTGTCTCACTTTGGCTCTGACCCACGCATTGCTAGGTGATTGGTATCGTAATCAACTTTGGTGGAGGGGAGTTAATTAGAAAGAGAGTTTCCGCCCTTGTTCAATTTCCTTTACTGTATATTGTTGCAAATTCGGGACTTTCCTGGTGTTGCACTGCCTCCAGGCATTGCCTCCAGGATCGTTCCCACCATCTTTATATCTACTAATGTCCCATATGTGTCTGTTCCAGACAGGAGGACATTAAGCAGATTCATCTTCATTCATCATGCACATATGAAAAACAAGCGCGGATTCGCAATCGTTTGTGGCGTGCGACAATTGAAAACGAAACATCATTTTAAAGAGCAGCCTCAATTTGAAGTGCAGCCTCACTTTGAAGTGCGACAGTTTTGCAGCCTCGCTTTGAAGTGCGACAATTTTGGACAGACCGACAGACCGATGGACAGACCGACCGACAAAGTGAGTTATAGGTTCGTGGCTTGTGCCACAAACAAAAACCGCGGCCAACAACAACAACGACAAGAAAAACAAACACCACAAAAGAATGGTGGACCTGAAAATATTGATCTTTTAGTCAGGAGCTGTTGTTGGATGAAAGAAATGTCTATGCTACCCAAAATATAGATGTTTTTCGTTTGAATAAGTAATGATGGAGTGAGTCTGGTTGAAATTTGGAAAGTGTTGGAAACTGTTCACACAAAGCTGAGAAAATAAAGCAGTGGCGCTAAACCGAAAAGTAGTCTAATGTGGTTCTACCGTAGATTTGATGTCAGAATAATAATGTTATTTTTAAAAACTGTTAAAGGCGACAGCATTTAGCTCAGTTAAGGTTGCTAAATGAAGACATATTTTAGTAACAGCAACTTCCTCATATTATGAACTTTTCTACTCACGTTTAATACAAATCCACCAATATTGGTGATTAAAATGGAGTTGTGTTCATAACCACTAAAAAAAAAACTTTAAAAAAACTTGCACTTTTTGTCATTATTTTGCCACACCAACGACTTGTTTGTTTTTAGTGCTTTATATTTTCCATTAACCCTTTCACCGCCAATGTCATATTTATGCACCACATCAAATCAGGGCCTGTTATCCGAAGACCCTATTTTCTTAATGTTGGGAGGTAAGGATAGGCCTAATGTTATACATGTCACAGAGGAATTCCCAATATTGCAGATAATTGTTTTTCTTTTCCCAGTTAAGTTTAATGGTATTTGGGGGCTAAAATATGGCTGGCGGCGAAAGGGTTAAGCTTTCTAATTCTGCCCACATATGTTTAGGAACACTTTCAAAATGCACATGTTTGGGTTATTTGTTTGTAGCTTCCAAACGCGTCACGTCTGGAATTAAAACATGGCAGTTACATTCACACACAACAGACCTTGCAGAGAAAGCAAACATTTTTCGGATCGCCATTGGTTTCCATGGTAACGTGAGTTTAAAAAGGCCTAAAACCCCAGAAAACTGCAACAAATTTAGTGCATCAGCATTGTTTTCCAAAAGTTTTCCACTGATTTGCGCAAAATGGTAGTCATCACAGGTTAGCAGGACGCTTACAGAATGCATGCAACTCTCAATAAGGTCATGTTTTAACAGAAGAGATAGTGAAACTATTCGTTTAGTTACGAGAGTTGTGCAGCGAAAGTTGAGTGTTTTGGAACTTGGGAGACCCTTGGCATAGCTGCAGGAGGGGGTGGCTGTGCAGGAAGGTGGTCACCAATTTCAGGTATCAAGTGTCAGTCATTATTAAGCTGTGACAGCGGTTCCCGCACAGCCACACCTTCATGCAGCCATTCTAGGGCTCTCACTAGATCCAAAAGGCTCAACTTTACCCGCTCAGCCATCATGACTCATCAATTATTTGCACTATATCTTTTGTTAAGAAAAGATCTTTTGTTTAATTGTACTGTTCTTTAAGCTTCCTGATAACCATTTTGCTCAATCCACATTGTGGGAAAAATGCCGATGCGCTGCAATGTTTACACATTTTTGGATTTGGACGCCTCTTAAAAACTCAGTTACCATAGCAACCGATTACAACCGCGAGACATTTTCGCTTTCATGGTAAGGCCATGTCTCTTGTGTATATGACTACCGAGTGTTAAGTTCCAGATGCAAAGCGTTTTGAAGCTATGAACAAATAACCAAAACATGAGTGTTTTGAAAGTGTTCCCTAACTTTTTGTGGGCGGCATATTTTGCTTACAGCAAAATGCAATTGAGCAGTTTCTGGTATGTTTTTTTTTAGATTTATATATTTTTTACTCTAAGTAACAAATAAATAAGACTAAGCAAATGGGCATTCCTTGAAGAGTGTACAATACTGTTGGAAGACATCAATGAAAACAATGGAGGTGACTTCAAGTATTATTTCTATTAGCACCACCCTCTTTCTTTCGTTCGTTTCTTTCTTTCTTTCTTTCTTTCTTTCTTTCTTTCTCTTTCTTCTCTCTCTCTCTCTCTTCCTTGTGTGTGTGTGTGTGTGTGTGTGTGTGTGTGTGTGTGTGTGTGTGTGTGTGTGTGTGTGTGTGTGTGTGTGTGTGTGTGTGTGTGTAATGTGTGTGTGTGTGTGTGTGTGTTGTGTGTGTGTGTGTGTGTGTGTGTGTGTGTGTGTGTGTGTGTGTGTGTGTGTGTGTGTGTGTGTGTGTGTGTGTGTGTGCGTGTTTGTGTGTGTGTGTGTGTGTGCGTGCGTGTGTTTCTTCAGTTTATCGTCCTTCCACTAAAAGTGATTCAGACAAATGTATGTGTGTGTGTGTGTGTGTGTGTGTGCGTGCGTGCGCGCGCGCGCGCGTGTGTGTGTGAACATTGATGTATTACTTTGTGTTATTGACATGATAGGGACTGTTGGCCTGAGTCATTAAACATTCCGAGTCCGAGTCTCTCTCTCTTGTTCACTTAGACCATTGTCAAAAATAAAAAAAAACTCTCTCGGCTCTCTCTCTCTCTCGCCGAGCTCTCCGAAATCTCTCTCTCACTCTCTCTCAAAACAGCTCTCTAAAAACGCATGAAAACTCTCTCCGAATCTCTCTATCTCCTCTCTCTCTCTCTCTCTCTCTCTCGCGCTCTATCTGCGCATCTATCTATCTCTCTCTCTCTCTGTCTGTCTCTCTCTCTCTCTCTCTCTAATACTCTCTCTCTCTCTCTCTCTCGTGTCTCTCTCTCCCTAACTGGCGCGTCTGTCTCTCTCTCTCTCTCTATCTCAGTGGATAGCTCTCTCTTGGCTCTCTCTCTACTCTCTCTGATGATAAGACTCTCTAGTTGTCTCTCTCTCGAATCTCGGACTCTCGCTCTCTATCTCTCTCTCTCTCTCTCTCGGGGACTCTCTCTCTCTCTCTGTCTCTCTCTCTCTCTCTCTCTGTCTCTCTCTCTCTCTGTCTCTCTCTCTCTCTCTGTCTCTCTCTCTCTCTCTCTCTCTCTCTCTCTCTCTCTCTCTGTCTCTCTCTCTCTGTCTGTCTCTCTCTCTCTCTCTGTCTCCCTCCCTCCGTCTCTCTCTCTCTGTTTGTCTCTCTCTCCCTCCCCCCCTCCCTCTCTCTTCTTGTCTGCATGTATTCAATCACACATAGATTACGCCTCTACACTCTTCGATTCAAGTAGTGCCAACACATTAAAGCCATTAATCAATGTTCATAAGCGAGCCCTTAAAGCAGTCCTCCTAAAATCGTCTTCTCTAACTTTTCAAGATTACATCACAATAAAATTTTTTACCTCTTACAGACAAACTTCAATACAACAAAGCTGTCATGATGTTTAGAATAATCAATGGTTTTGCACCTCCAACATTAATTAAAAGGTTTCCAATCAACCAATCTAGATATACTAACAATATTGTTATTCCAAAACCCAGAACTGATCTTTTCAAAACAAGCTTAACATACTCAGGTGGTACTCTTTGGAATTCCTTAACAACTAATCTTAAGCAGAAAAGCAGCATGTACTTCCTTCAAAAACGCGTATCAAAATATTCTATTTCAGAGATTAAAAGAAAACATGTCAACTGTATCCAGATAACCATTCTATTATTGTGGTATACAATACCCTCATCAGAAGATGTGGATACATATTAAGTTACTTGAATGATGATATCTATGATAGCTGAGTTTGATATAATATGTGATAACATGTTTGTTTGATACTTTTGTATGATATAACTTGATGTATTACTTATTACTATCATACTATTACTGATAATGATAATGATGAGGAGTGTTATCCTTTGCTGATTTTATGTTTGCATGATGTGACATTTTTTGTGAGGGTTTTTGCCTGTACATTAAATTCCCAAATTTCCCCATTCTTACCCCCCCCCCCCCCCTATGCCTCTTCCCCCCTCCTCCCTCCCTTTTCTTCTCATTTCTGTATGTACATATATTATTTAGCTTTCTTGTTTGATTTACTTTATTTTTCCCCAGGGCTGGGTGGAAAAAAGCATGTAACTTGCTTATCTCATGTTCCCTGGTTAAATAAAATTTTCGTTTTCGTTTTCGTTTTCGTTTTCGTTTTTTCTCTCTCTGTCTCTCTCCCCCCCTCTGTCTGTCTGTCTGTCTGTTTGTCTGTCTCTCTCTCTCTCTCTCTCTCTTCTCTCTCTCTCTCTCTCTCCTCTCTCTCTCTCTCTCTGTGTGTCTGTCTCTCTCTCTCTCTCTCTATCTCTCTCTCTCTCTCCTCTCTCTCTCTCTCTCTCTACTCTCTCCTCTCTCTCTCTCTCTCACAAACTCTCTCTCTCTCTCTCTCTCTCTCTCCCCTCCCTCTCTCGATCAGCGACAGACCGACTCTACCTCTCCCTATTATAGAGGTTCCATATCGACTGAAGGCTAACCACCCCTACTATATACCTAGCCTCTCTTGTTAAGCCGTCCCAGCAATCAATAGCAGAGACCCACACAAGCGTGACACAGCTAGCGAAAGGGACAGCCACACTGCATACGATTCGAGTCAGCCTATGCTGTGTCCCTCCGTCGCGATGGAAGCCATCTGCGCGTCTGTGCTCTCCCAGGTCGCCTCCCTCTCGTTCGTTAAGTAGGACGTCTCTTCCAATCGAACTTCGCGGAAATTTGAATCTCATCTGCAAAGTCAGTGTCTCATCTTGTCTCTCTCTCTCTCTGAATTTCTGCACTAGTTCAGATCTCCCATCCGTCAGATCGAAGCTTCGTCCCTGTGCCTCTGCCTCTGTCCTCTCCTCTCTCTCTCGCCCCCTCATCGGTCCTCTCTTCGTTCGACTCTCCTCAGCTGCAATTCTCTCTCTCTCTCTTTTTTTTTTCCCCGGGGGTCAATGTTGCAGTGTGTGTGTTGGTGTGTGTTTGGTGTGTGTGTGTGGTGTGTGTGTGTGTGTGTGTGTGTGTGTGTGCCATATTCGTACGTGCGTGTGTGTTTGTTGTGTGTTGTTGTGTGCGCGCACGTGTGTGTGTGTGTGTGTGTGTGTGTGTGTGTGTTTGTGTGTGTTGTGTGTGTGTGGTGTGTGTGTGCGTGTGTGTGTTTGTGTGCGTGTGTGTTTGTGTGTGTTTTGTGTGTGTTTTTGTGTTGTGTGTGTGTGTGTGTTGTGTGTGGTCTGTTTTGTGTGTGTGTGTGTGTGCGTCTCTCTCTCCCGTGTGTGTCTTCCTCATGTCTCTGTCTCTCACTCGTCTATGCTTCTCTCCTCATTGTTTGGTCTCGGTCCGTGCGTTGTCGGGCACGTGTCTCCGGAGTTCTCGTTCCTGTCTGTGTCCTCTGTGTCGGGTAGTCATGTCTGTGTCGGTGTGTGTGTTTCGTGCGTTCATCGTCTATGTGTGCTCTCCGCATCTCTGTGTTGCGTGTGTGTGTGTTCCTGTGCTGTGTCTCTCTGTGTGTGTGTCTCACGTTCACGCTATCTGGTCTTCCATTGGATTGTTGGTCTGGGTTCCTCGCTCGCTCCGTCACCAAGTTAAGAAATCGCTCTCTCTCCTCCTCTCCGGTCTTCTCCCATCTCTCCTCATCTTCCTCTTCTCGCTCTCGCGTCTGCCTGTCATCTCTCTGGTCTCTCCCTTCTCTCTCCTCGCTCTTCTCTCTCTCTCTACTATTTGCTCTCCTTCACTTTCTCTCTCTCTCTCCTTCTCTCTCTCTCCTAACTCTCTCCCTCCCTCTGCTTCTCTCCCTGTCGCTTTCCTGGGTCTCTCTCTCTCTCTCTCTCTCGTCACCTGTCTCTCGCTCTCATCCTCTCTGCTCTCTCTTTCTCTTCTCTTCTCTCTCTCTTTCTCTCTCTCTCTTGTCTCTCTTTGTCTCCTGCCCTCTCTCTGTCTAAGTCTCTAATCCCTCCTCTCTCTCTCTCTCACTCTCTCCCCATCTCTCTCTCCTCCTCTCTCTCTCACATCCTCTCTCTCTCCTCCATCCTCACTTTCTCCTTGGAAAATCTCTGTCTCATCTCTCTGTCTCTCTTCTCTCGTCTCCTCTCTCTCTCTCCTCTCTCACTCTCACTCTCTCCGTCTCTCTCTCTCACTCTCTCTCTCTTGTCTCCCTCTCCTCCTCTCTCTCCGTCTCTCTTCTCTCTGCGTCTGTGCTCTCCTCATATTGTTGTCTGGTCTCTCGGTCTGTTGGCTCTCTCTTATCTTCCCTCTAGTCTTTCTCCCTCCTCTTCTCTCTCTCTTTCTCTCCTCTCCTCTCTCTCTCCTTCTCCTCCTTCCTCTCCGTCTCAGTCGTCTCCTGTGTCCTCTCCTCTCTTCTCTCTCTATCTCGCTCTCCTCTCTTCATCTCTCTCTCTCTCATCTCGTCTCCTCCCTCTCCTCTCTCTCTCTCCTCCTCCTCCACTCTCTCTCTCTCTCTTCTCTCCTCATGTCTCTCTGTGTTTCTCTCTCTCTCTCTCTCCTCTC
>CM065690.1:55570939-55573439 GCA_017654935.2 Phymorhynchus buccinoides | reverse complement strand
CAATTCACGACAACTGTGTTATAGACCATTCATCAAGAAATGATGTGAAAAACACTGCATTGAAATACATGCACAACTTCGCGAGATATTAGCGATTATGTGTTTCGGGGTTTGAACCCCGTAACCGGCGCGACCTTGACCTTAATGTAAAACTAAATACATCAGTGGATAGCTTGCATCTTGGCAAACTAGTATACCAAATTTGATGATGATAGACTGAATAGTTTTTGAGAAAAACGGACGAATAGCCGGACGGACGGACGGACGGACGGAGGCACGCCGGACGGACGGACACCGGACGGACGGACCAGACCAAAAACAATAGTTCCCCGAACCTTCGGCTCGGGGACTTATAGCTTGCAAATGGCTGTTTAGGGGGAGTATCTTGTCATGTTTGCAAACATAAGCCCTCTAGCTGTCCTATTATCCTACCAGCTGAAACCGTACGACTGTGCGATGCGCAGACTCCAGTAGACCCGATGCATGCATTTCACGTGGATCATGACTCACATCGTCACCGACAATCGCATCGCATGGAGATCGGAGCGTATGTAGTGTAGCAGACCCTTTAGAATCCAAACGGACTGTCTTCACTCAGAGGGTCCATTGATATATTATTGAACCCATTGCGAAAAATAACAGCCCAACTTGTATTTGTATCAGTTATAAAAAATGACGGAAGCAACTTAAATAGAATAATCCCTTATTGTATTTTTTTTAGGATTATGATTGTGTCTGTCTGTGTCTCTGTCTGTCTGTGTCTGCGTCTCTGTCTCTTTGCCTGTGTCTGTTTATCTCTCTTCTCTTTGCCAACATTTCCAGCTGAGGAACGTAGCGTAAAGTCTCTTTATTTTTCTGTCTTTGTCTGTCTGTCTGTCTGTATGTCTTCATGTCTGTACATCTAATCTCTCCCTCTCTCTGCATGTCTGTCAGACCCCCCCCCCCCCCCCCTCTCTCTGTCTCTCTCTCTCTGAAGCAACAAAGTTCATTCATTCATCCATCCATTCATTTCTTCTTCTTTCTCTTCTTCTTCTTCTTCTTTTTCTTCTTCTTCTTCTTCTTCTTCTTCTTCTTCTTCTTCTTCTTCTTCTTCTTCTTCTTCTTCTTCTTCTTCTTCTTCTTCTTCTTCTCCTCCTTCTCCTCCTTCTTCTTCTTCTTCTTCTTCTTTCTTCTTCTTCTTCTTCTTCTTCTTCTTCTTCTTCTTCTTCTTCTTCTCCTTCTCCTCCTCCTCCTCCTCCTCCTCCTCCTCCTCCTCCTCCTCCTCCTCCTCCTCCTTCTTCTTCTTCTTCTTCTTCTTCTTCTTCTTCTTCTTCTTCTTCTTCTTCTTCTTCTTCTTCTTCTTCTTCTTCTTCTTCTTCTTCTTCTTCTCCTTCTCCTCCTCCTTCTGCTCCTCCTTCTTCGTTCTTTCTTTCTGTCTTCTTCTCCATCTCTTTCTTACTGTCCTCCTTTTTACGTTCATTCTTTCTTTCCTCCTTCTCCTCCTATTTCTGTATCTCTTCCTCTTTTCTTTCTTTCTCTTTTCATTCTTTCTTTCTCTTTTCTTTTTCTTTCTCTTTTCTTTCTTTCTCTTTTCATTCTTTCTTTCTCTTTTCATTCTTTCTCTCTCTTTCTTTCTCTTTTCTTTCTTTCTTTCTTTCTTCTTCTTTCTCTTTCTTTCTTTTCTCTTCTTTCTTTCTTTTCTTTCTTTCTTTCTCTTTTCTTTCTTTCTCTTTTCTTTCTTTCTCTTTTCTTTCTTTCTTTCTCTTTTCTTTCTTTCTTTCTTTTCTTTCTTTCTTTCTCTTTTCTTTCTTTCTCTTTTCTTTCTTTCTCTTTCATTCTTTCTTTCTCTTTTCTTTCTTTCTTTTTTTTTCTTTCTTTCTTTCTCTTTCTTCTTTTCTTTCTTTCTTTCTTTCTTTCTCTTTTTCTTTCTCTTTCTCTTTCTTTCTTTCTTTCTCTTTTCTTTCTTTCTTTCTCTTTTTCTTTCTTTCTTTCTCTTTTCTTTCTTTCTCTTTTCTTTCTTTCTTTTTTTCTTTCTTTCTCTTTCTCTTTTCTTTCTTTCTTTTTCTTTCTTTCTCTTTTCATTCTTTCTTTCTCTTTTCTTTCTTTCTTTCTCTTTTTCTTTCTTTCTCTTTTCTTTCTTTCTTTCTCTTTTTCATTCTTTCTCTTTTCTTTCTTTCTCTTTTCATTCTTTCTCTTTTCTTTCTTTCTCTTTTCATTCTTTCTCTTTTTTTCTTTCTTTCTCTTTTCATTCTTTCTCTTTTCTTTCTTTCTCTTTTCATTCTTTCTTTTTCTTTCTTTCTTTCTCTTTTCTTTCTTTCTTTCTCTTTTCTTTCTTTCTCTTTTCTTTCTTTCTTTCTTTCTTTCTTTCTCTCTTTCTTTCTTTCTCTTTTCTTTCTTTCTTTCTCCTTTCTTTCTTTCTCTTTTCATTCTTTCTCTTTTCTTTCTTTCTCTTTTCTTTCTTTCTCTTTTCATTCTTTCTCTTTTCTTTCTTTCTTTCTTTTTCATTCTTTCTCTTTTCTTT
>CM065690.1:55550939-55560939 GCA_017654935.2 Phymorhynchus buccinoides | reverse complement strand
GAGCCTGAAATCCCAGAGATAGTGGGCGTAGTCAAAAAAAGGACCGAATTTATATGCACACTAGCGCATTTGCCTAAGAATTCACACTGGCAATGCACACGGCCGCTATATGTTGCGCGTGAGCATACTGGTTTGCCCCCGGGTCCGCGAAATTTTTAGTGTATTACTTTTTGCGCACCGAGCACTCTCCCTCCTTTCCGTTTGTGTTAATAATCATGTCTCAGTTAAAACAAACAGCAAAGATAGATGTGGCGTTCTGTGGGCAGGGTAAGATTTGATGTTGGAAAAAACAAATTTGACCCACCCCAATGCTTTGCTTCTTTCATACTGTGATAACATTAATTTGACACTGAACAATATAGCTCATGATTATGCACAAAAGTAATGATGCCAAAAGACATCGGGTAAATGACGCACACACCCCCTCCCAATTATATGCTAATCATCCTCTTTAAGCCCCCCCCGCGTTGTGGACACCGGGAGGTCTTTTGTATAAATAAAGTTTCCTCACCTTCTGGAAGTATTCTGTGCTTGTAACTTCATCTCTAATCTGTCACTCTCTCTAATCATTACAGTGACTTTGCCTCTTCCCTTTGATTGCTGTCATCTACTATCTTTCTCTTTTCCCCTGCTTATCTGCCTTTCAGGTCCATTCTCCTGCCTTTGTTTCACTCTTTTGTTTAGAAACGCTTTCAAAAACATTCGTCCTTGGATGTATTCTTGGTGACATTTTGCCGAAGTCGGAATTTATTATGCTGGGCCTATTAAGGGGTGACAGTAAAGTGTGTGTGCGGGTGTCTCTGTTGTGTGTGACATTGTATGTGTATTTTTTTGTCTTATTTTTGTTGCTTCTTTTAGTGCTTAGGCGCATGAAGCGGCAGCATGACGCATCTGATGCGCTCATAAATGACAGAAAAATCTGAGCGGTCGAAGAAGAACAGAAGAAGAAGACGAAGTTCTGTGCTTCTGAAGAAGAAGATCTCTTTAAGCTTGTCCCAAATGACCCTATTTCTCTCTCACCTATTAATTTTTGAATCAACCGGCTTAGGGTCTCTTGGGGCAAGCGCTAAACGTGGCTTAGAGCGAGCAGACTACCTAGGATTAACTCGCACGCGATGATGTCTGCTCGTGATAGCTGACACTTCAGAGTCAGCGAACCGCGAACTCTTCAAGGTGCGAAGCGAAAGATTAACACTCTCCAAGGTGCGAAGCGAAAGCTGTGCTTTTTTCATATTATGGGTCATTGACACGAATGGCTTCTTTATTAGTTGACGTGATCCTAAGTCGGGACTAATAGGACATGTAAAATGGAAACAAAAATATGTTAGTATTCTACTAGTTAGTCTGTTATAAACCCGTCAACAGGTATGGTTATCTCAGGACTGTCACCGCGTAAAGTTCGACCACGTATAACAAAACACACATCAATGATTCTTAACAACGTCTAAAAACCTGAAGAAAAATAAATAAATATACAGTACAATTCACGACATGGCATCTCCATCATTGTACCCTATAGCTCATAATTTCACACAGTGCTGGAAACGTTGAGCCACTCTACTCTACTTATAGGATCCAGGTTATAAAAAACAGTAAAAAAGGATAACACCAAAAATATAAAAAGGCCATATAGGCAAATATGCACTGCAGAATGGACAACATGTGCCCACTCAAGTGCGGAAGGTCTCACGCGTGAAAGGCAGTGAACAATTTAAAAAAAACACAAAAATCTGGCATGTCATAAATTGTAAATGAGGATGGAGATAATGAACAATGGGGATGAGGGGCAGAGGTGCGCCACACTTTTTTTTATACCTTTTTTATGCGATTTTTGTGTGACTGATGAGGAAGGAAGTGGGGTGTGTGTGGGGTAAATTTTGACCAAATGACAACTTTTTCGTTGCCACTGGGCTTAACGTGTGCTAAGTGCATGGGCACACGAGACCTCGGTTTATCGTCTCACCCGAAAGATTCCACATTCAGACCATATACGATGGCTTGGAGTCAAAATGGACTATATTTAGATAGTTCATTGACGTATTATTGGATTTATTACAAAAACTAATAACTTGTATCAAACAATGACTGCAGAAATATAAAAAGGGGGTTTTGCTTTTTATATTTCAGCAGTCTTTTTTCTATACAAGTTATTAGTTTTCGTAATAAGTTCAATAATATGTCAATGGACTGTCAAAAGATAGTCCGTTTTGACTCCAAGCCATCGATAAGGCCTAGTGCAAAGTGAGAAGAAAAATCCCCTGTACCCAGGTTCGAACTCGGGTTTACTTGACACGAGGCGAACGCGCTACCACTGTGCCACTCTACACTGAGTCTCTTTTATTATAGTCTGCCATTTTTGAGTCGGTACTATGAATGCCAAATAGCAGAGGAAGCAGCTGTTATTCCGGACAGCTGGGCTATAATGTGTTTGCTAACAGTGGAGATGCCTTGCCCGGGTTACATCCTCACTCTCCCAGCCAAAATAATTTGGGGACAGTTGGCGATAATAAAGTATTTTTGACTTTGACTTTCACACACACACACACACACTTACACACCCGTGCGCGTCTCTCTCTCTCTCTCTCTCTCTCTCTCTCTCTCTCTCTCTCTCTCTCTCTCTCTCTCTCTCTCTCTCTCTCTCTCTCTCTCTCCTCTCTGTCTCACACACACACACACACACACACACAACACACACACACACACACACTCACACAACACACACACACACACACAACACACACACACACACACACACACACACACACACACACACACACACACACACACACACACTTCTTACCCAAAACAAGCTCTCACACATTCTCTCACTCATTCTTTCACATAATTCTTTCTCGCTCATTCATTCATTCATGCTCCTGACCATTATCTTAATCTCTCCCTAAACAAAGCTCATTACGTGCAAACGAGAAGCTTAGTACTTGCTCTATGACCAAAAAGCATTTCAGTACCACTATAAATCATATTCCTGTATCTTATCAAGAATGTCCGAGTAGGAAACAAGAAAAAAAATCTAAGGTACTTTTGGCTAATGTAAAATTGAAAACCTGTCTGCAATCTTTCTCTCAGTCTAGATGATGCGTTTGGGACAGTGCATGGGAAAAACGGACATAATGGAATTTTGGCATAAATTGAGATTTTAAATGTACAAGATGGAGCCAGAGATTCCTTGACAATACACAGAAAAATGTGATTTTATCTTGTCTCATTTTGTTTTGATATCTGAAGTTTGACATTTGAGACAGATCATTTTGCAGAAATTGGACATAGAAGGGATTTTGTTGGTTGGTTGGTTGGCTTACCCTGGCTAAAAAAACCTCCAGGGATCATACCAACAGCGAGAAGCACTTGAACACTAAGGATACAAATGCATCAGCTAGGGATGAGAACATTAACGTGTGTGACCGTTTTTTGATTACCCCGCCATGTGGGCAGCCACACTCCGTCTTCGGGGGATTTTAGACTGATGATGTTATGCTGGGAGCTTGTCATGGCTTAAGACAATCCCCACACAACCATTCAGAGCATAGCAACATTTTGATGTAGCCTTGGCGTTCTAGCTTATGTCAACTGGTCTGACACAGCCTCATGCCAAGGCAAATAGAAGGGATAATTTTGCCTCTTTGCTACCCGGCCAGAGGACGAGGTATTGCGATTGGTTTTTGTGTCTGTCATGTGTGTGTGTGTGTGTGTGTGTGTGTCTGTGCCTGTGTATTGATTATCTTAAAAACTACTGTTTGGATTTTGATTAAAATTGGCAGAGGGGTAGACAGCTTGAAAAGGAAGCTTCCTTTCGTTAATCAACACCGTGCTGACCTTGACCTTGAAGTTTGACCTTGAAAACCGAAATTTCCTTCTTTGGGCTATGTAATTTCCCCCCAGCTTTATCTCGTGAACTGGTGAACAGAATCGCTTCTAATTTTGTGTGGTGGTGTACCATGGTGCAAGGAAGTTTGTATAAAAGTTCAGCTGTATCTCGTGAACTACTGAACAGAATCGCTTCAAATTTTGGGCTTATGTATTTTATGCGTTCTGTAAGGGTGGAAAGTGGTGTGTTTATTGGGGGTGTGGGGGTGGGGGGGGGGCGAGAGGACATGGTGCAAGGAAGCTTGTATAAAAGTTCAGCTGTATCTCGTGAACTACTGAACAGAATCGCTATGTATTTTATGCGTTCTGTAAGGGTGGAAAGTGGTGTGTTTATTGGGGGGTGGGGGAGGGAGAGGACATAACTCTGGCCGGGTTTGCATTGTCACAATGCGTTGCTGCCGCTCGGCGATGTACTTGTTTCTATTGACTTGATTAAAAACAAAAACAATCAATTAAACAAATACATCTTTCAAGATTGTCTTTCATGTTGTGGATACTGGTAGAATACATACAAATAGACATAAATGTGGCCTAAATAGAAGATTGGTATTTTGGGGGCTGTTTACTATTTTTTAAGTTTTGCTCAAAACTATTCTTGGCGACTTATGTCTGGTTTCCCCATGCATCGTCACATTTATTTAGTGGAGCGAAGAACATCAGGGTCGAGTTTCTCTGGATAACGGTCGCCGCGCGAATAACTGTTACGCCAAAAGGGGTCTAAGAAACACCAAAACATTTGCTAAGGTCAGATAACTCTTTAAGCTTACTCTTCACTTTGGGGAGAGAGAGAAAAGGGTTGCTATCAAAAGGGAGATAAATCATGCCTCTCTGTCAGTTTGTACAAAGATTTCGATTTCATCCACGTCTGTTTGCGTGCAGAAAATTAAATTTGCACAATATTATGCCATCTAACATGATGAAAAATTAAGCAAGAGCACTTAAAAACACTTTCGTTCGTTTAATTTGCTAAAATCATCCCGTATTTTTTTCACGATAGACTAAAGAATATTTGCTGTAACGAGCTTGTTGTTTTGGTCTTCCATTTTTTAAAGTTCAAGTCACGTTCACGAGAGAAAAAAGAAAAGAAAAGCCGGAAGCATTGATATTTCCCATGATCCTTCAAATAGTTTGTCGCTTGTTACCTTGATAGCAGCCACAAAACGTTTTTGGCAAACGTCGGCCAAAAGAGGTGTTTCTTAGTACCGTTTTTGCCGATTTGCGCTCACGCTACGTAACGTTAGCCCTTGTGAAACGGCCGCAGGTAAGCCATTATCCCCTAACGATACATCTATCCTCCTTATGGCTCTGTAAAACACCAGTTAACTGGCCACTTGCCGCCATGGCCAGCTCGGCTCATTATTGGAGAGTGTGGATGGGCGGAAGGAGAGAGAGAGAAGGGGAGGGAGAAGGAGAGAGAGGGGGGAAGAAGAAGACGAAGAAGGAGAAGAGAGAGAGTGGGGAAGAGAGAGAGAGAGAGAGGAGAGCCGAGAGAGAGAGACTTCAGACTTCAGACTTCAGAAACTTTATTTTACAAGGATAAGAATTTAGGCTGGGCCTAGTCTTCCAATCTGTCCACGAGAGAGAAGAGAGAGAGACGAGAGAGAGCGAGAGAGAGATGATGAGAGAGAGAGTGAGGAGATGAGAGAGAGAGAGAGATATTATGAGAGAGAGAGAGAGATATGAGAGAGAGAGAGAGAGAGAGAGAGAGAAAGATAAAGAGACAGAGAATGAAACGAAAGAAAGACAGACAGACAAACAGACTGGCGCAGAGACAGAATCAAATAGAGAGAGAGACAGACACACAGGCAAATAGACAGACAAGAAAGAGCAGAAAGAAAACTAAGACGACGAAAAAGAGAAAGAGAAGAAAGAAGGCAGGAGGGAGTGGGGGAGTAAGAAGAAGAAAGTGAAATGAGAAGGAAAGAAGGAAAGAAGGAAGGGAGATACAGAAAAAAGGGAAAGAAAGAGGAAGAAGAAAAGAAAAAAAAGAAACAAAGAAAATGAAAAGACAAGTGCAACGCCCAGCGGTAGCAAAGTCCCCTCGCAGCATCGCCGAGCTACTCGGAAATCGGAATGTGTCGGCTGTGCTCATACATAAAAACGCATAAAAACAGCACGTAACTACATAAAAACGCATCAAAACAGCACGTAAACTGAATAGGCATTTTTTTTTTTATATATATAGCCTTGGGGTTCGGACCCGTGATTTGAGCGCGCGCGATCATGCGCACACGCGCGCACAGAAAAATTAATGACAACTGTGTTATAGACCATTCATCAAGAAATGTTGTGAAAAAAACTGCATTAAAATACATGCAAAACTTCGCGAGATATTAGCGATTATGTGTTTTGGGGTTTGAACCCCGTAACTGGCGCGACCTTGACCTTAATGTAAAACTAAATACATCAGTGGATAGCTTGCATTTTGGCAAACTAGTATACCAACTTTGATGATGATAGACTGAATAGTTTTTGAGAAAAACGGACGAATAGCCGAACGGAGGCACGCCGGACGGACGGACGGACGGACACCGGACGGACGGATCAGACAAAAATAACAATAGCCCCCGAACCTTCGGCTCGGGGACTAAAAAGACAAAGATACGAAGAGAAATAGAGGAGAACGCTGTGTATACGGTGGATGCAGAACAGGTAGTGCAGAGTCTCCTTTAATGAGTGGCCTAATGGCGCCTCATGGCGAGCCTGATGGCTGACTACAGGAGGGAACCGACACGAGGGAAATGTAAGTACATGTGCATGTGGTTAGGAAGACCGAAATAAGTTCTCTCTATGGGTGGGATGTCTGTAGTGGGGATGGTTTGTGCATGTCAGTAAGTTTTGGTGCGTGTGTACAGATGCGAACATTAATGCATGTGTTTTCATTATGTATATTTGTGCGAACGTGCGAGCATGTTGGCTCTCTCTCGCTGTCTCTCTCTCTCTTCTCTCTCTCTCGGTCTTCCAAATCCTCTCTCTCGACGTCCCCTCTCTCTCTCTCTCTCTCTCTCTCTCTCTCTCTCTCTCTCTCTCTCTCTCTCTCTCTCTCTCCTTCCCTCTCCTTGTTGTTGTTGTTGTTGTTGTTGTTGTTGTTGTTGTTGTTGTTGTTGTTGTTGTTGTTCTTCTTCTTCTTCTTCTTCTTCTTCTTCTTCTTCTTCTTCTTCTTCTTCTTCTTCTTCTTCTTCTTCTTGAGAAAGGTAAAGGGTTAAGATAATGAGCATGTCCATAACATAAAAATGATTATATATATATATCTCATCTCTCTTCACTCTGTCTCTCTCTCTCTCTCTCATCTCTACCTTTTCTCCTCTCTCTCTCGATCTCTCTCTCTCTCTCTCATCTCTCCTCTGTCTCTGTCTTCTCTCTCTTCTCTCTGCTCTCTCTTTATCTCTCTCCTCTCTCCTCTCTCTCTCCTCATCACACACCACACACACACCACACACACTAGCACGCACGCACGCACGCACGCGCACACACACACCATACACACGCACACGCACACGCACCCCCCCCCCCACACACACACGCACGCAAACACGCACACGCACACGCACACACCACACACACAACACACACACACACACACACACAACACACACACACACACACACACACACACACACACACACACACACACACACACACACACACACACACACACACACACACACACACTGACGAACTAGCTGAAGCCAATTTTATTTCGTCATAATGGAAAGCCATGTTTGAAACCAACTGTGAAAGGAATCGATTTTTGTCTATTCTGGTTGTGTCACGCTTTCTTTTAATGCATTATTTCCAATGGTGCTATCTTGGTCGTTCTGCATTGTTGACGTCCAAACGTGGAAAAGGGTCATTTTATGTGTGGGCGGATGACAAAACAAACAATAAGACAAACAAACAACGAACAAAGACAAGCACGATCTTGCAACCTTCAATTCTCTGTTTCCCATAATAACGTGAAGTTTGGATTAGGTAAATAACATAAGGCTCCAGTGAGTCATGTCACTCAATAGACGATTTTCGGAGGGAAAAAAAACTAGGGGAGAGCACATTGTGAAAATTAGAGTTGTTTACCTCCATTACCCGGTCAAATATCATAGCAACAATGGCGTCGAAGCTTGAAACCGCAGGATTGCAAACATTTTTTTTTAGAAAAATAAGGGGTGGCCAGTTGCTACAAAATGATAGAATTTGGAAACCGTGACGTAAAAATATAAATTACATCAAATTTTGAATGACGCATTACGTTCTACATGCTGTGTGTCTCCTCAAGCACACGAAGCGATGGCTGGCTGGGGATTTACCTGATGGTAGAGTAACTTCCCCTGTTTGACCGATTGAATTAGGCGAGATCACTCCCACACACCATATTACTCCCCTTAATTATGTCCGAACAATTCCTACTGATGAAAGCAGGACCGTGATGACTGGTGACGGTGACGTCATTTGTTGTCACGACAACGGTGGACATGGGGCAGTTTCATTGGCTAAATTGGCTAAGAGCTTTTGCTGCTTGGAGTGTTTGCGAGTTTTCGCTACGGGTGGGTGTATTGGATTGTGTGCATACACGCACGCTTGCATGATACATACACAGAGTTTTCACTTCATTTCAAGTTGCTCCGTTGTCTACCTCTCTACTCCTGGACTGCGTTGGATAATTTCTGGACTGACAATGCATGCATGCACGCTGACGCCACGCTCGCACAAGCATACTTGTGAACATGCAGGCACAAACACAAGCACACATGCATGCATGCGCGCGCACACACGCACACACACACACCATACACAGTTGTCACACACACACCCCCCCCCCCCCCCCCCCCCCCCCCCCCCCCCCCCATGCACATACGCTAGCATGGGTCCTACTTAAACCTACTTAAAGACCCACCACATCCGTGAATGAAGATCACGGGTTTCACGCGATATTCTCTCTCTTGCTGGTAAGAAATCTTGTTTTGACCAGGTTTGACTCCCACACAAATGTCCCCAAATTGAAAGCGAAACATCATTTTAAAGAGCAGCCTGAATTTGAAGTTGGGGGCAATTGTATGTGGGTCACACCTACCCAGAAAACCCCCAAGTGATCAGTGGTTCTTTAAAGGCAAGCTTGCATACTGACGACCACACACAGAGATGGCACAGTACAGGGACACTTGCGTTTTTATTCATGTACAGAAAAACTCGTGCGCACACGCACAAGGAAGCACGCAAAAGGCATTCTCTTACACGCATGCAAGTGTACATCAAAACGCAAAGTTTCAAAGTTTGACCATTCTGTGGCTCTTTGGGGGGGGGGGGGGGGGGGGGGGGGGGGGGGGGGGGGGGGCGGGGGGGGGGGGGGGGGGGGGGGGGGGGGAGGGGGGGGGGGGGGGGGGGGGGGGGGGGGGGGGGGGGTAGGGGGGGGGGGATGGAGCCTGGGGAGGGGGGGGGCTTTTGGGGGAAGCATTGAGGGATGAGGGCCGTTCAGGTTAATTAAGTCAAAAAAAACCTTAACTGGTCTATAGGGGCCTATATATGGCATGCGATTTCGAGTTATATTGGGTGTATGTTTTGAAGCGAAGTGATAAAAGCGAAGTGACCGGCATCCTTTGATTAAAGACACGTTGACCCACCACGATTAAGTCCCTTGGTTTGTTTCTGGGTAGCTGTGACCCACATACAAATGCCCCCAACTTCAAATTGAGGCTGCTCTTTAAAATGATGTTTCGTTTTCAATTTGGGGGGCATTTTTGTATGGGAGTCAAACCTGGTCAGAACAAGATTTCTTACCAGCTGTAAGAGGGAAAACACGTGAAACCCGTGATCTTGACACGTGATCTGGTGGTCCTTTAACAGAATGAATTTAGCCGTGGGGAAAAAAAGCATAATAATATGAGCAGTTTAAATTCTCTTTCGTCGTTCCTCAGATTCAGATGTCAAATCAGATACATTAGCCTGCATTCTACTGATTGAGGATGCAATGTCAAACTTAATCTGTCTGGGAAGATCAAAGCAAAACCCAGAGCATAAATCTGCTGCAAAGGACGCATGGAAAATGCAGGAACATGTTTTTAAAGACCCACCAGATCACGTGTCAAAATCACGGGTTTCACGTGTTTTCTTCTTATAACTG
>CM065690.1:55543439-55545939 GCA_017654935.2 Phymorhynchus buccinoides | reverse complement strand
TGACATATAGCATACATATAACATGTAGTTGTTTGCAAGGCAATAGATACGTTATACAATATGAGTTCAATATTACACAGGATTTAATTTAAGCAGGGCTGTACCTTATGCTTGCCCGCACCATATTTTTGTATCGTGAGATGGAAGGGCATAACTGAATGGCAGAGGGAAGGGAATTCCAAATTGAGGAACCTGAGAAGGAAAAACTTGATTTGTATTTGTCTATTCTAGTGTTTGGCAAAATGTAGTTACTGGACCATAACGATGAGATGCCGGGGTAACTAATGATTTTAGATATTGTGGGGCTAAGTCATTATGCACTTTGTACATGAGAATTGCTTTGTTGTACTTTAGTTGTGAATCTAACGGAAGGATGTTTAATTTTGCTTGTTTTTCTGATGTAGTGAGGTTTGGGTCAGGAAGAATAATTTTCGCTGCTCTTTTGTAGATAGAATTGAGTTTTAATAGGTGACATTTGGCGGCATATTCCCAAACTACAGATGCGTAGTTGACATGAGAGAGACAGTGGGCATAAAAGAGAGAGAGAGAGAAAAGAGAGAGAGAGATAGAGAGGTGAGCGCGAAAAAGAGGCGAGAGCCAGAGAGAGAGATGAGCTTTGTGAGACGGTATAGACTTGGGCTGAGAGAGAGAGAGACAGAGATCGAGAGAGAGACCTGAGAGGGAGAAGAGATTAGATAGAAGCGAGAGAGAGAGAGAGAGAGAGGATGAGAGAGAGAGAGAGAGAGAGGAGGAGAGAGAGAGAGAGAGAGAGAAGGGGGAGAGGAGAGAGAGAGAGAGAGATTGACAGAAGACCCCTACACGAAGATGAGAGATGAGAGAGAGAGAGAGACGAGAGAGAGAGAGAGGAGCGAGTAGATGAGAGATGGACTACGAGAGAGAGAGAGAGAGAGAGAGAGATAGAGAGAGAGAGATAGAGAGAGAGAGAGGAGAGAGAGAGAGAGAGAGAGAGAGAGCCGAGCGAGCGGTGCCGAGCATGGGTCCGTGCTTATGCGTGTATTGGTGCATTCATTCTTGTTGTTTGTTTACATTTTGAATATGTTTTGCCATTGTTGAGCTAAGCCTAATGTAAATATGTTGAGGTGTGTGTGTGTGAATGTTAGTTTTAAATTCCTCATTGTCTTGCTAAAATACTTGTAATTGTTTGCGGGCTTGAGTTTGTTTATGTCCATTTGTCAGTATAATTACCTGGTATCCAAAGTTCATTAGTTTTGTGAGTAAGAATCATGTTATCTTTGTTACTTTATTTCTTTCCAACGTATGCATTGGAATGTTGGTAGTATGACTATCTTGTTGATTTTACTGCACGTTTTTCATCTTATAATGTTGCTTTTGTAAAGCGCATCGAGCATACTACTGTATGGATTTTAGCGCTATATGGTTTTTTTAAATTATTATTATTAGTAGTACATGTTGCTGCGCTTAGAGGACCAATGACAGAATGGAAGAATAGGCCCAGCCTAAATTTCTTATCCTTGTTAAGTATTTGAAGTCTGAACACACACACTCTCTCTCTCTCTCTCTCCTCTCTCTCTCTCTCTCTCTCTCTCTCTCTCTCTCTCTCCTCTCTCTCTCTCTCTCTCTCTCTCTCTCTCTCTCTCTCTCTCAATCTCTCTCTCTCTCTCTCTCTCTACTCATTTGCTCGAACTCGCTATAAGACTTCATTGTACCTCAGATTTAGTTGTTACGGCAACAGTACAGGTAGCTTTTTTTCTTTGAATGCCTATCAATTATTATGCAAGGATGGCCCCCATTTTCGTCGGGAAACGTGCCCCCCCCCCCCCCCACCCAGGTCCCCCCCTCTCTCTCTCTCCTTCGTTTGACATGGACAAGATGGTGGAATGCATGGGGAGGGGGGAAGCTTGCATGGATATAAACCCCTTTTCAACCACGCTACAGAAAAGAAGAGAAACAATTCATCATACCTGGTTGCCATTTTACCGCTGACTAGGCATATCATGACTGTTTAAATGATGCATAGGTGACATTTCATTCTGAAAGGGGAAATCGTAATCCGCTTTCATCTCCGCTCTCTACTGACAAGTAGAATTGATTGCATTGATTATAATATAAATTATTGATTACTTTCATAACACTCGTGTTTATTGATTAAGTATTGATTGTTGATTGATTGCCTCATGGTAACAAATATCAAGAGTCAATCATTCCTGTTCGTGTAGAATAACACCAATGGCATTTTCCACGTAATTGAGGGCGACAATTGAATTTCACTGAGTTGAATTAGAAATGTCAGCGTAACTCGGGCAGAACGAGCTTTTGGTTTGCGGGTCGTCCCTATTTATCAGTCTCAGTATAGAGAACGAACACTCGTGGCAAATGCCCTATTCTATTTCCCCTGACATTTTCCATGTTTTGTCTCGTTCTACTCATTTCTCTCACTCAAGTGTTCGAGTTTACCCTCAATAAAAAAGTTTGTATTCGTATTCGTTCTCTTCTCTCTCTCTTTCTCCCTCCTCTCTCT
>CM065690.1:55533439-55538439 GCA_017654935.2 Phymorhynchus buccinoides | reverse complement strand
TATCTATCTATCTATCTATCTATCTATCTATCTATCTATCTATCTGTCTATCTATCTATCTATCTACCTGTCTACCTATCTATCTATCTATCTATCTATCTATATGTCTATCTATCTATGCACATTGAGGAGATCTTCACTAGGTCGAAACAGCGGTCTCGGTATGGGCACTGTCCTCTCTCCCCCATCGGGAGAAAAAGTAAATCAGCAACATTTTACTATTTTCTTCTTTTCAGAACACAGAACAATTCAAAAAAGTTAATGATAACTGAGTTTGTTTCTGAGGTTCACAAATAAAGACATTGGACACAGAAACGTTTCATCAAAGCAAATGGATTCTATCTATTTATCTATCTATCTATCTAGGTAAAAAAATTAAGAGTGAAGGGAAAACTAGTACCTGAGTAGGTGGGGGGGGGGGGGGGGGGGGGGTGTGGGGGGGGGGGGGGGTGGGGGGGGGGGGTGTGGGGGGTGGGGGGGGGGGCAACCGACGTTTTGTGTCATAAACACTTCGACTGGGAATGCAGGAAAAAGTTGAATGGAAGGCTTTTTTATATTTGAAGTCAGTGAGCTTGACTTGAAGGGGCAGTGGTTGAAGAAGTGGGCAGCACTGGGATGGAAAAAGTGATTACAGTTCACAGCGCGGGGAAGTGTGGGGAGTAGTGGGATGGGAAAAAGGGGTGGTGGTGAATACAGTTCTCAAGTTGGGGGCAAAAAGAAAGGGGCAGGGTAGGATGGGAAGGGAGGTTGAAGGAGTAGAGGCGTGGGGGGGGGGGCGAGGGAGGGGGGAGTGGGAGATGAAGGTTTGGATGAGGTGTTACTCCCTGACATTGAGTCCTTGTGGACTCAAGGTGCCAAGGCGTTGGATCAGTTGACTCTCCATGAATTTTCTGTATTGTCCCTCCTTACGTCCGTTTCGCCATAGGACTGCTACCATGATGAATGACAAGTTGTGGTGGTCGGAGTTGAAATGGTTTGACACAGGAGTGTCTCTTCTTGTGAGAATGCTGTCTCTGTGCTCTTTGAAACGTTCATTGAGAGTTCTGTAGGTTTCGCCCACATACATCATTTGGCAAAGAGTGCAGGTTAGAACATAGACAACATTTGGCGTCTGGCAGGTAAAGTGAGATTTCACGTGAAAGATATGACTGGAGCCCCGAAACGGACGTAAGGAGGGACAATACAGGAAATTCATGGAGAGTCAACTGATCGAAGTGTTTATGACACGAAACGTCGGTTGCCCCCCCTCTCAGGTACTTTTCCCTTCACCTTTTTTATTAACCTATTCATTTAAAAAGTACAGCAGTCACTACTTCATCTTTTTCTATCTTATCTAGCATTCAAAACAATAGAAAGAACAACAAGTGGGAAGACTGTGGTGTCAATGTATTAGGCAAATAGTATTGGCTACTGCCATTTCACCATCCTTCCTTCATATCTATCTATCTATCTATCTATCTATCTATCTATCTATCTATCTATCTATCTATATCTATATGTATGTATGATGTATCTATCTATCTATATACCTCTTTATCTGCCATTTGACCATCTATCTATCTATCTATCTATCTATCTATCTATCTATCTATCTATCTATCTATCTAGTCTATCTATCTATCTATCTATCTATCTATCTATCTATATAACTAATAATTGTACATTTATATAGCGCTTTACCTCAGATGAGCCCAAAGCGCTTTACAATCAATGATTGTATATGTATCTATCTATCTATATACCTCTTTATCTGTCAATCTCTGAAATGAGTGTACATATTTTACCTATCCGTCTGTCCGTTTGTCTGTCTGTCCGTCTTTCTGTCTTTCTGTCTGTTTGTCTCTCTCTCTCCCCCCCCCCCCCCTCTCTCTTTCTCTGCCTCCTTCTCTGGTCCTTGCTGCGCCCCATCGCCCCCCCCCCCCCCCCCCCCCCCCCCCCTCCCCCCTCTGCGCCCCCCCCCCCCTGCGCCCCCCCCCCCACCTCTCATCAATCTTCTCCCCTCCGTCTTCCATTTCTCGTATGCGACGTCTGTTTCTTCTTTCTCTTCAAAAGATCATGACAGTCTTTTGGTTTGGTAATTGTCACCCTTTCCTGAAGTGAAATGTAAGCTGCGATTATTTCCTGCTGGCCGATTCTTCTGAGTACTCGTGACCCGTGTGGAGAATGATGTTCGATTATCCTGATCTAACAGCACAAGTCGACCTTTCTCTCACTCTCTCTGCCTCTGTCCTCTGGCCATCTGTACTCTGTCTCCTCCTCTACTCTCTCCTCAAATCATTCGTTCACTCTACTTATCCTCTGTTCCCACATCATACCTGCGAACATCTCACATTACTCGCCAGTCCATCGCTATCATCTCCTCACGGGGCTCATAAAGTCACCCCGCTCAATCTCTCTATCATGAGCCACTCTCAGTATCTCCAAACAGATATCGCAATTCGAAGCTAAAGCAAAGCATCTCAAACTATATCCACAAATCAGATCAACAACTCGTCCCTCTCATACGTCGACCCTTCACGTCCCATGCGCTCTAATCCTATACAAACGACATCTTCCCATACATCGGCTCCACTCTAGACATCACAGGCAAGGCTCTCTCGCCTCGATCACATCTCAGTTCATCTCTGACGTGTCTAGCTAGGTCATTCAAAGGGTCTATCTCTATCGTATCTCTCCTCTCTCCGTCGAAACAGATCATCACAGTCCGTCTCACTCTCTCCTCTCTCAGCAGTCAAATCCGTGCAATCATTCTCTCTCAGGTCGATCTCTCGTCCTCTCTAACACTATCTCCCCCTCTCGTCTCCTCATCACTCATCTCGTCTCTCGAAGTCCTTCCTTTTGACTCCGATTCGTATGCCGTATCCGATTTTTTGTGACCCCAAGGCCAATCTGGCACTAGAAACCTATTTCAGTGTTCTCGATCTCTCTAATGATCTCAATCTCTCTCTCAAGATTTCCGTATCATCTCTCTCAGTCACTAATCTCTAGATCCTCCATATCTCTCTCGAGGGCACTCCCTCTGCTCTTAAGCTACTATTCTCAGTCATACTCACTATCAATGCTTCATCGCGTCGTCGGTCGAAACGTGTCGAGATCATCCTTCCATCATCTGAAGTCATCGTTCTCTCTCGACTCACAATCACTAGCTCTCACGATCTCTCATCAAATCTCTCCATCTCTCCCTCTCTCTGCATCCTCCTCATCGCTCTCATATCTCCAACCTCTCAACTGCGCATCCCATCTCTCTCTATCTCCTCTTTGCATCTCTCAAAAATCCTCACCCCCATCAGTCATTATCCTCCACGTCTCTCCTCCTCATCCTATCAACTCTCTTCTCACATCTGACAACTCTTTCTCATCCCTCTCTCATCTCTCGGATCACCTCAACGTGACATACACTTCTCACTCTCTCCTCAATCTCTCATCTTCTTCTCCTGCTCTCTCTCTCCAGAAGTATCTCACAATCAGATCGCTTCGCGGAGAAGCTCACAAGATAACATCTCTCTTCCAAACCAACTCATCGAGCTACTTCGTCTCTCATCGTCCTCCGAAGAAGAGAACTCTCTCATCTTCCTACATACGATCATCAATATCGGGTCTCTCTTCATCTACTCTGTCTCTCTTCACGGCTCGTTCTCCTCTCATCCTCTCTCGCTTCCTCTCATCTCATATTTCCCCATTTATCATATATTTTTTTTTTGTTTTTTGTGTGTGTTTTATTTTCTTCCTTAAAATGGGTTATTCTGAAAAATTGTATTGTCCTCAAAATGGTGTTTCCTTTTTTTATTTCGTACTCAATTTAAACTATATCCAACAATTCAAGTTCCCATTGTTAAAGTATTATTCCATGTTTGCTTTAAATCCCATTTTTGATTTCTTTTTTCAATTATTTCATTGACCAGAATTATTTAGTTTCCATTTTCTTGACTTGATATGTTTTTAATGTCAATTTTCTTTGCTTGTAGAATGCATGGTATGAATGTGTATAATGGAGGAGGGCAAGGCTTAAAGAAGCTATTGTAGCTTATCCTTTTGTAAGATTTTTAATACCCTCATACAAACCTTCGGATTTCGCGGTATTCGTATTCGTCTTCTCGTCACGCCCTCTCCACCAAACATCCCCCACCCCCCCCCCCCGATATATACTTTGATAGTTCCACGTTTATGCACGATTACAAGACATCATTTTTTAGACCAGGTCAATAATTTTGTTTTTATAAAATTCTTGCAACACACTTACGGATTTATAAGAAGATTATAACATGTTTGTAAATCCGATCAGCATGAAACCCCAGCTTTGCTACCTTTGTTATTTGATCTGGCGAGTCATTGATAAAACTGGATATAAATTGGTCTAAAATTCTTCCTTAGGGATACCACTCAATATGTTTCAGTATTGATGATAAGTTTATCTCCGAACACAACAAAAACAGGAAACGAGCAAAACGTATTCCTAATTTCACAATCACTAATAGTGTGACATGATGCATTGAGACAGCATGGGGGCCCTATGCCCCTCTTCACGCTGCCACATAGGTGTTCAAATGATTCATTAAGGATGCAAAGTTAAGAGAGAGAGAGAATAAGAGAGAGAGAGAGAGAGAGAAATAGAGAAGAGAGGAGAGAGAGCAGAGAGAGAGCGGGAGAGATAGAGAGAAAGAGTAAGAGGAAAGGAGGGAATGGGAGGAGAGAAGAGAGAGAGCAGAGAGAAGGGGGAGAGTAGAAGAGATAGAGAGAAGAGGGGGAGAGGGAGGGGGGGGGGGGAGGTGGAGAGAGGAGGGAGGGAGAGGGGGGGGGGAGAGGGGGGGAGTGGGGGGGGGGGGGGGAAGGAGGGAGGACAGGGAGTGAGGAGGGTGAGGAATAGGAAGGGAGAGAGAGGAGAGAGAGAGGGGGGAGAAGAGCGAATGTGAAGAAGAGAGACAGAGAGAGGAAAAAGAGGACAGATCGAGCGAGGGGGGTAAAATCATGGGGGGGGGGAGGGAAGGCAAGAAGGGAGTAGG
>CM065690.1:55509935-55532939 GCA_017654935.2 Phymorhynchus buccinoides | reverse complement strand
TTGGGAGTATATCTAATTTCTTATAATCACTAGGAAGGAGGGACGATGGCTTAAGAAGAATGAGCTTCAGAGAGCGTCGATAAATGCTTTTAAGTGGTTTTAAGGTATTTTGACTGGCTAGATCCCAGCATGATGATACATAGTCGTCAATGTCGGTTTGAATGTAAGCATGGAAAAAACAGTTTTCGCGTATGTTGATCTAGAAAATGCTTCATTCGGTTTAGTTGAAAAGTTTTCATAGATACTCTTTTGCACAGAAGGGAAATATGTTTGGACCATGAAAGATTGTTATCAATGGTAAGGCCAAGTAGCTTGTAGAAATTTACCTCTTCCAGTTGTTTATCAAAGACATGTTACAAATAGGTTACATGAATGGGACTTAATGTTTTGACGTTTTTGTCTAGTTGTCACTAACATAAATTTTGATTTTTGAGGATGGATAGCCATGTGGTTCATATCTGTCCAAGTGACAAGTTTGTTTATATCCTCTGTAAGGACGCGTATACATTTTCAATTTGTTTGTTTGCATGGTGAATAGTAGAGTCATCAGCAAAAAGTTCACATGAAGATGAGATATGAAGCGGAAGATCGTTTATGTACATTGAAAATAGTAATGGCCCTAAAACTGATCCCTGGGGAACACCGTATTTGATAGGAGAGAGAGTTGATAATGATGAATCTTGCAATACTGCCTGCCTTCTGTTATTTAGGAAAGACGAAATGAGTTTAACACAAGCGTCATTTAAGCCATATAATTGAAGTTTCCTAGTGAGAAGTGTATGGTCGATTGTATCAAAAGCCTTTGCGAAGTCGAGAAAAACAGCTCCAGTAAATAAATCGTTATTAATATTTGAATGCCATTTATCTATAAGATTACTTAGCATAGTGTGACACGAATGTTTGTTTCCTAAAGCCATTTTGATTTGGATGTAATAAGTCAAATGCTATAAAATGTGACTGTATGTTATTTTTTATGTGTTTTTCAATAGGCTTTGATAAGATGGACAGTAGAGAAATGGGTCGATAGTTGGAAGGATCAGAAGCATCTCCAGATTTAAAAACGGACAAAACTTTAGATTCTTTTAAAGCCTGTGGAAAGTGAGATTTTTCAATACATAAGTTATTATATAAATATATGTTAGTGATTCGGAAACTATAGGAGCAGATACTTTCAGGATTTTACTATCTAGCCCATCGAGGCCCCGACAACTAGACTGTTTTAATGTACATAGTTCTTTATAAATTTCATGGACACTCATGTACGGAATATCAAGATTTATATTTATTTGTTTTGATTCACAAAAGTCTTTAAGTATCACTAAGTCGTTGGAATTTGTATTGTTTGACTCTACTGTCCTTTGGGCAACAGTAGTAAAATGGTTGTTAAGAAGTTCTGCAGACAATCCAGTACCAGTATTGGAAGGTGAAACAGATGTTTTTCCAGATAGATGGTTAATGGCCTTCCAGATAGATTTCGTATCCTTTTTTGATGAACTTAATTCACTATAATATTTCCTTTGAGCATTTCTTTTCATCGTAGTTATTATATTACGCTGTCGCTTAAATTCTTTCCTGTTGTTAATAGCAAATTTTCACAAGTTGTAATTTCTGCTTTTATATTTGCTATTTCTGTTAGCCAAGGGGGTTTCTCAGTTAGCTTTACACGCTTAGTTTTAAGCGGAGCATGTTTATTAAAAATGGGAATGAAGATATTATACCATTCAGTCAGTGCATCTTCAGGGTGAGTGAACTGATATATATGGGGAAAATGTGTCATGCATAAGTCACTAAGAAAATCTTGTTCTACAAAGTTTTTATAGCTACGAAAGGTAACAGTTTTATGAGAACATCTAGGTATTTTTACACCTTTCTTGGACCACGCTAAACAGATAGGAATATGGTCACTTAGGCCGTAACAAGGAACAGATGTTTCAATAGCATTATTGGGATTAGACATATAAATGTGATCGATTCTTGTCTTAGAATGTAGTGACACCCTTGTTGGTGTGCTTATCAATTGGGTCAAATTGCAAAGTTCATACGTTTGTTTCCAGTTATTGGAGAGAGAGAGAGAGAGAGAGAGGGGGGAGGGGGGGGAGAGAGAGATGTAACTGGAGTCATTCTTGCACTATTGTGTTCAGGTTACATTGGCAAGGTGTCATTTCTGGAGAAGGTGGCAGAGACCATAGCCGAGATGAAGAAAACCAACCCGGACCTGATGTTTGGTGAGCAACATTATTTATTATTCCCTGCTGTAACACTAACAGCAAGTGACTTATCTTGTAAATTTTGATTGAGTGTTTATTGCATAAAAAAAGGCCCTACATTCTTGCTTAACAGTACACATTCCGCACTGCGCCCGACAAATTATCGGGCAGAGACCTTCATTTACTTTCCTTATCGCTGTAAAAGCTGCTATAATGACTATTATTTAGGAAATTTAGTTTGAAGCCATTTAGTATTTGTGTCGGGTAAACTTGTCCGATTTTAAAGCATTTGCAAGCATTTCATACTCGTTTTTTGTTTAAAAAAATCCAATAAAACTAGTACCTCTTTTAGAACCTGCAGGAATTATGTTCAGCCTGCAAGGCAAATGGGCAGAGAACAAAGGGTTAGAAACGTTTGAGTGCTAAATAGCAGAAGAGCTATCACAGGCATCAGAATTGGCAGAGGGTTTGCAAATTTCAGAGGATTAAGAATTTCTGACCGAGGATTGGCTTCTTTTGTCAGGTTTTACCTTTTTAGTCAGTGTAATCTTTTCTGTTAAACAGCATTTTCAAGTCATTCTGCATCATGCCATTTTGGTCATGCTGGGAACTCATTTCAGTGTTGCCCATCTGCACTCTGGGGCTTTGATGGCCCTTTCACCTCACAGTTTTCAGTGTTGTCCCTCTGCAGTCTGGGGCTTTGATGGCCCTTTTACCTCACAGTTTTCAGTGTTGTCCCTCTGCAGTCTGGGGCTTTGATGGCCCTTTCACCTCACAGTTTTCAGTGTTGTCCCTCTGCAGTCTGGGGCTTTGATGGCCCTTTTACCGCACAGTTTTCAGTGTTGTCCCTCTGCAGTCTGGGGCTTTGATGGCCCTTTTACCTCACAGTTTTCAGTGTTGTCCCTCTGCAGTCTGGGGCTTTGATGGCCCTTTCACCTCACAGTTTTCAGTGTTGTCCCTCTGCAGTCTGGGGCTTTGATGGCCCTTTTACCGCACAGTTTTCAGTGTTGTCCCTCTGCAGTCTGGGGCTTTGATGGCCCTTTCACCTCACAGTTTTCAGTGTTGTCCCTCTGCAGTCTGGGGCTTTGATGGCCCTTTCACCTCACAGTTTTCAGTGTTGTCCCTCTTCAGTCTGGGGCTTTGATGGCCCTTTTACCTCACAGTTTTCAGTGTTGTCCCTCTACAGTCTGGGGCTTTGATGGCCCTTTTACCTCACAGTTTTCAGTGTTGCCCTTCTGCAGTCTGGGGCTTTGATGGCCCTTTCACCTCACAGTTTTCAGTGTTGTCCCTCTGCAGTCTGGGGCTTTGATGGCCCTTTCACCTCACAGTTTTCAGTGTTGTCCCTCTACAGTCTGGGGCTTTGATGGCCCTTTTACCTCACAGTTTTCAGTGTTGTCCCTCTTCAGTCTGGGGCTTTGATGGCCCTTTTACCTCACAGTTTTCAGTGTTGTCCCTCTGCAGTCTGGGGCTTTGTTAGCCCTTTTACCTCACAGTTTTCAGTGTTGTCCCTCTGCAGTCTGGGGCTTTGATGGCCCTTTTACCTTACAGTTTTCAGTGTTGTCCCTCTGCAGTCTGGGGCTTTGATGGCCCTTTTACCTCACAGTTTTCAGTGTTGTCCCTCTGCAGTCTGGGGCTTTGATGGCCCTTTCACCTCACAGTTTTCAGTGTTGTCCCTCTACAGTCTGGGGCTTTGATGGCCCTTTTACCTCACAGTTTTCAGTGTTGTCCCTCTTCAGTCTGGGGCTTTGATGGCCCTTTTACCTCACAGTTTTCAGTGTTGTCCCTCTGCAGTCTGGGGCTTTGTTAGCCCTTTTACCTCACAGTTTTCAGTGTTGTCCCTCTTCAGTCTGGGGCTTGGTGGCCCTTTTACCTCACAGTTTTCAGTGTTGTCCCTCTGCAGTCTGGGGCTTGGTGGCCCTTTTACCTCACAGTTTTCAGTGTTGTCCCTCTGCAGTCTGGGGCTTTGATGGCCCTTTTACCTCACAGTTTTCAGTGTTGTCCCTCTGCAGTCTGGGGCTTTGGTGGCCCTTTCACCTCACAGTTTTCAGTGTTGTCCCTCTGCAGTCTGGGGCTTTGATGGCCCTTTCACCTCACAGTTTTCAGTGTTGTCCCTCTGCAGTCTGGGGCTTTGGTGGCCCTTTTACCTCACAGTTTTCAGTGTTGTCCCTCTGCAGTCTGGGGCTTTGATGGCCCTTTTACCTCACAGTTTTCAGTGTTGTCCCTCTGCAGTCTGGGGCTTTGATGGCCCTTTTACCTCACAGTTTTCAGTGTTGTCCCTCTGCAGTCTGGGGCTTTGGTGGCCCTTTTACCTCACAGTTTTCAGTGTTGCCCTTCTGCAGTCTGGGGCTTTGATGGCCCTTTTACCTCACAGTTTTCAGTGTTGTCCCTCTTCAGTCTGGGGCTTTAGTGGCCCTTTACTGCACAGTTTTCAGTGTTGTCCCTCTGCAGTCTGGGGCTTTGGTGGCCCTTTTACCGCACAGTTTTCAGTGTTGTCCCTCTGCAGTCTGGGGCTTGGTGGCCCTTTCACCTCACAGTTTTCAGTGTTGTCCCTCTGCAGTCTGGGGCTTTGGTGGCCCTTTCACCTCACAGTTTTCAGTGTTGTCCCTCTGCAGTCTGGGGCTTTGGTGGCCCTTTTACCGCACAGTTTTCAGTGTTGTCCCTCTGCAGTCTGGGGCTTGGTGGCCCTTTCACCTCACAGTTTTCAGTGTTGTCCCTCTTCAGTCTGGGGCTTTAGTGGCCCTTTACTGCACAGTTTTCAGTGTTGTCCCTCTGCAGTCTGGGGCTTTGGTGGCCCTTTTACCTCACAGTTTTCAGTGTTGTCCCTCTGCAGTCTGGGGCTTTGGTGGCCCTTTCACCTCACAGTTTTCAGTGTTGTCCCTCTGCAGTCTGGGGCTTTGTTAGCCCTTTCACCTCACAGTTTTCAGTGTTGTCCCTCTGCAGTCTGGGGCTTTGGTGGCCCTTTCACCTCACAGTTTTCAGTGTTGTCCCTCTGCAGTCTGGGGCTTTGTTGGCCCTTTCACCTCACAGTTTTCAGTGTTGCCCTTCTGCAGTCTGGGGCTTTGATGGCCCTTTTACCTCACAGTTTTCAGTGTTGTCCCTCTGCAGTCTGGGGCTTTGATGGCCCTTTTACCTCACAGTTTTCAGTGTTGTCCCTCTGCAGTCTGGGGCTTAGTGGCCATTTTACCTAACAGTTTTCAGTGTTGTCCCTCTGCAGTCTGGGGCTTGGTGGCCCTTTTACCGCACAGTTTTCAGTGTTGTCCATAGGTCAAAGTAGTGGTAAATGAAGGGCAGGAGCTGTGCCAGTCGGGGTTCGTCCCCGGTGAGCGCTTTGCTAGCCGGAGTGGTCCAACCCAGATACTGTGTGTGTGAAAAGGCCTAGGGTCAAACTTTTAAAAGACTGTCAACAACAACACCGACAGTAAAGATATTTTTATTTTTTTTTAATAAAACCCCCCACTTTATTTCCAACTCTCTAAGTGCTCTCCCGTTTCCGTCATGTATATAGGCTCCTGTGACATACCAAATCCAGAACCAGAACTAAATTGGCAATGCATCAGACATTCATAGAATTTCTCATACAGTACTTTATTAAGTGTGGCGAGTCTCAGTAGGTAAGGAAGAAGAAATGTTATTTCAACTCAAGTGCTGAACATAGTTGGGGTTTTTCCTTTTTTCCTAGTGTTCATCATTGTTATTACTGAGTGTATTATGCTTATAATTGTGTGAACTGAGGTGGCTCAAGGGGTCACCATCCATCCATTGTCATTATTCTCATTTTCTTTCCGTTGTTTCAGTGTGTGACCCTGTGATGGGAGACCATGGCAAGTTTGTAAGTAGAGTACAGTGCAACCTCCCTTATAAGACCTCCAAAAATCATCCAAAACGAGGTCTTATAGGGAGGGGTCTTATAAGGGAGGTAATTTTAATACTTACAAAGAAGGGCAATGTCTCAGAGAAGTAGGTCTTATATGGGAGGGAGTCTTCTAATGGGAGGTCTTATAAAGGAGGTTCCACTGTACCATATTTTCTAGACTTTTACCATATTTTACGGACTATAAAGCTGCTTTTTCCCCCCAGAATAAGACCCCTACGCCTTATAATGTGACTGATAATATAGTAAGAAAGTAGAGTTACAACATCTGAATTTGGTGTTTAATTTGGGGGGTGTGCCTTATGATGTGACTGATAATATAGTAAGAAACTATAGTAACACCATCTGAATTTAGTGTTAAATTTGGGGGGTGCGCCTTATGATGTGACTGATAATATAGTAAGAAAGTAAAGTAACACCATCTGAATTTAGTGTTAAATTTGGGGGGTGAGCCTTGTAGTCCCTGTAAAATACGGCATAAGGTGAACCCCCCAAATTTTACTCAGAATTCATATTTTGTTATATATTGTTTGTCATATTATAAGGCGCAGGGGTCTCAGTCTTGGGGAGAGAAAAAGTATCACCTTAATAGTCTAAAAAATAAAGTATTAAAAAAATATACAAAAAAAAGAAAAAGAAAAAGAAAGTAAAATCTAGATATGAATTTCCGTACATAATTCATGTTGCAAATGGCTTCTGGTGTTCTTATTGCCCTGTGCTATACAGTGAAATGAGTCGTAGCTGTTCATAATGGCGAGGCAGTGCTAAGGGAAGAGATTATGTGGCATATGTTTGTTTTAACAGCTGTGTTACAACAAATGAAACGATTCAAGCACAGTGATAGGGATTAAATAAGCGCACCTGTCCGTATTTCCCCTAATCCATATATTTTGTATCCTTCCTTCTTTTACTTATTTATGGGTATTATGGTCACTTCCGCGTATAATGTGTCCGCGGCCTAAGAGTTTTGCATTGCTGGGGTGTGTCCCCCCCCCCCCCCATTTGGTAATTTTAAATCTGGACTTGCAGTAAAGCTCTGATACACATGAAATTTTTGGTATTTGGTATATTCTAGTCACAGAGACTTATCTCTGTGATATTCGGGCTGCTCTCCCCTGGAGAGCTCATTGCCGCAAGTGCAGCACCTACCCAATTTTTTTGGGGGGGGGGGGGGGGGCATAGGGTGAGGACGTGGTGTGGACACACTTGGAAAACCTAGCTATCAATTTGGCCATACCAGGCAGCGGGATTTCTCCCTGCTCTTACCGATTTTCAACTGCTGTGGGATTTTTACGTAAATCACACGGGTCAGACTAGCTTTAAGTCCCCATTCGAAGGACTCTACATTCAGTTCGATTTTCCTGTCAAACTAGGCGAAAGAAAGGGTGAGGCTGGGATTCGAACCCGGCTCACTCACGCTGCATTACATTTGGCAGGCGAGCGTCTTAACCACTCTGCTACCTTTCTCCCTAGTTAGCTCAGTTATTAATGTTTATATTGGCTAGCTTTCTATGGGTGTTGGGGTAACATTCTCTGCATGTCAGTGTGTTTTTTGCAGTACGTTCCACCAGACCTGATGCCAGTGTACAAAGACCAGATCATTCCTCTGGCTGACATCGTCACACCCAACCAGTTTGAACTCGAGTCAGTCGGTTTTGCTTCTTTTCTTTTTCAACTGTAATTGTGACCCAGCACCATGAAAGGGACATTAAGTCGCTGGGCTAGTTTCTCACAACAGGCTTGCTAAGTCAAAAATCAATTTTTTTGGTCAAATATGAGTTATGGGGAATTTTGTGTTCTCTAACATCTTAACTTTCATATTTATAAAGGATAATCTTTGATATGGTCTCTAAGAGATCTTATAAGTGTTTTAAATTGATTAGTTCAATGCATTTTCTTCAGCTGGGCTAGACTTTACACTGTTTTCTCAAAATGGCAGACACTCACCTTACTAACTTTAAATGCTCATAACTCTGGAACGGAAAAAGATACAAGAATGGTTTTTGTATCATTAGAAAGAAAATTGTCTGACATTTTCAACTGTATAGTATTCTTAGAATGATCAGTTTGACACTTAATGTCCCTTTCATGGTGATGGGTCGCATTTGGTTTACATTTGTGACCCGTCACCACAAAATGAGTCGTAATGTCCAACGGATCACTTTTGAATTATTAACAAATCTTTATTCTGCATTGAAAGAACTTTCCAACAAACCTAAAGTTTGTGTTAATTGTTGCAAAGTTATAAAGATTGAAGTCGTATACTCAAGGAATCGGCAAAATGAGAAAATGCAACCGGAAAGTTTCAAAATGTGTACAAAAGTCAAAGGTTTCTAATAAAAACACGTTTTTAAGGCAGAAAGGGTCGTTTTTACACTTCAATACTTCAGTGTGAAGTAGAGAAAGATATATTGCTCAATAATAAGTCAATATCTGGAAATTGATGATTCGACCTCCATCCACCTAAAATTGTCCCTTAGGGGGTATGTGAGCCAGGGACAGCACGACTCATTTTGTGGCGACGGGTCACGTTTGATTATTTCTTGTTTGTTGTTGTTGTTATTCATTGTCCTTTGCCCCAAGAATACACGACATTTGACAACACAAAATGTCAAGGAAATTTAACGCATTTTGCCTTCAAAATCAACTTTCAAAAGCAAAATTTTGAACCAGACATAGCGGAATCGCGTCCCAACGCGTTCTTCTGGAACTGTTTGGCCAGCAAGAGTCAGACATTTACGCGGTATCCGAGTTTTTACGTTCTTTTAGTTTTACACTTCGGGCCTTAGCGTATTATATTATAGATAATACAGAAACAAAGTATAACGACATCTGAGAGGTGGGCATTTTAATTTGGTATTTGGTACTTTATAGTCACAGATGCGTCTGTGAAATTCGGGTTGCTCCCACCTGGAGAGCGCGTTGCAGGCAGATGCGCACCATATAGCTAAAATAAATATGGTTCTTTATTTGTGACAGGCAGTTGTCCGAAATGAAGGTGAGCAGTGAAGAGGAGGCGTTTGCAGCTATCGACATTCTGCACAACAAGGGCGTGCCCACTGTGGTGCTGAGCAGCAGTACTCTGGGATCACAGGGGATTCTGCTATGCCTGGCCAGCACTACCCTCAGTATGGAGTGTGTGTGTGTGGAGCTGTGTGTGTTTGTGTAGAGCTGTGTGTGTGTATGTGTTGAGCTGTGTGTGTGTAGAGCTGTGTGTGTGTTTGTGTATGTGTGTGTGTGTGTGTAGAGCTGTGTGTTGTGTGTGTGTGTGTGTGTGTAGAGCTGTGTGTGTGTGTGTGTGTGTGTAGAGCTGTGTGTGTGTAGAGCTGTGTGTGTTGTGTGTGTAGAACTGTGTGTGTGTTGTGTGTGTAGATCTGTGTGTGTGTGTGTGTGTAGAGCTGTGTGTGTGTGTGTGTGTAGAGCTGTGTGTTGTCTGTGTGTGTGTTGTGTGTGTAGAACTGTGTGTTTCTATTTCCTATATTATGGCTGATTGTTATGTGCATTTTTACCGGCCAAACGAAGGCTGACTGCCATTGTTTTGTCTGCTCATGTTATTGGATTTTTGTTTTTTTGTTTCATGTTTTTGTTCCATTTCAGTTCTATGTAATGCGCCCTGTAGCCTACATAGTAGGATGTGTGCTATATAAAATTTCCTCTTTATTATTATTATATTCTTGTCAAAGACTTATTTCTCTGAAATTCGGGCTGCTCTTCCCCGGAGAGCCTGTCGCCACAAACGCAGCGCCTACCCCCTTTTTGTTTTGTGTGTGAGTGTGTGTGTCGGCAGACTTGGGAAACCTAGATATCTATTTGCAGCGGGATTTCTTCTTGCTCTTACCGACTTTTAACTGCCGTAGGATTTTTTATGTGCATCAGGCATGAAAGAATTCCGCTTTTCACGGAAAATCCGCAATATGTTTTCAAAACTTCCGGCCCAAAAAAAAATTCCGCTGAAATTTGTTTTTTCCAATAATGTTTGTATGGAAGTAAAAGACCAATCTTGCCATATTCTTATATCTACAAGTCTCTATTTGGCGATTCTGAAACTGGTTAACCGGAAGTCGCTTTAGCTCACTCGATTCATTTGTGCGAAGGAAGGTGAAATGAGTACCTCCCGCTCAACAAAAGTAGCGATGATAGCTGAAAATGTGGGTGGAAGGATATTGGTGCGAAAAATCTTTTGGGAAGAGATGAGCCCCCCCTTCCCGCTGAAGAAAACTTCTGACGTTAGTTAGCCGAAAATTTGGCTGGAATTTTTTTTTTTTGAACGTTCTGCCCTCCCCTCGCTCAACAAATTTTGGACGTTAGCTGAAAATCCGGGTGGAAGGATTTCTCGTCAAATTTTTTCCTCTTTTTTGATCTTCCCCCAATTTCATGCCTGGTGCATAAAGCGCATTTTTTTCTCCATTCTTTGGAGTTTCACCCATGAGTGTGAAGTGGGGAGGGAGAATAGGACAAGTGTTTACTCTGCACTACTTTACTTCCCACTGTAATCCTCAATGGGTCTTCTTTAGGATGGTGGAATGCTGACTGCTGTTCCTTTGGGATGGTAGAGTTGCACCCATGAGAGTGTGAAGTGGGGAGGGAGAATAGGACAAGTGTTCACTCTGCACTACTTTACTTCCCACGGTAATCCTCAACGGGTCTTTTTTAGGATGGTGGGATGCTGACTGCTGTTCCTTTGGGATGGTAGAGTTGCACCCATGAGAGTGTGAAGTGGGGAGGGAGAATAGGACAAGTGTTCACTCTGCACTACTTTACTTCCCACTGTAATCCTCAACGGGTCTTCTTTAGGATGGTGGGATGCTGACTGCTGTTCCTTTGGGATGGTAGAGTTGCACCCATGAGAGTGTGAAGTGGGGAGGGAGAATAGGACAAGTGTTCACTCTGCACTACTTTACTTCCCACGGTAATCCTCAACGGGTCTTCTTTAGGATGGTGGAGTGCTGACTGCTGTTCCTTTGGGATGGTAGAGTTTCACCCATGAGTGTGAAGTGGGGAGGGAGAATAGGACAAGTGTTCACTCTGCACTACTTTACTTCCCACGGTAATCCTCAACGGGTCTTCTTTAGGATGGTGGAGTGCTGACTGCTGTTCCTTTGGGATGGTAGAGTTTCACCCATGAGTGTGAAGTGGGGAGGGAGAATAGGACAAGTGTTCACTCTGCACTACTTTACTTCCCACTGTAATCCTCAATGGGTCTTCTTTAGGATGGTGGAGTGCTGACTGCTGTTCCTTTGGGATGGTAAAGTTGAATCAGAAAAAAGGTACAGAAAAGGGTAGCTTTGAGCGGGGAACTTCATGCTTCAAGCCTTAGACTCTTAATTAAGGGCCAGTCACACTACATACGATGCGATGCGATTGCAATGTGATTTGACTTCTTTTTTTATTTTTATTTTTTTATTTTTTTTTGTCAGGCATGATATTTGAGGATTTTCCTGCCACTCAGACTAGCATTTGAGCTCCTCCGAAATCAGAATGTGTCGGCTGTGCGCAGCGGGGAGACCAGTGAAAACTGAAAAATGGACAACCTAAGCATTGTGTCCATATCGCATGCAGAAGAAGATGAGAACAACTGAAGTTGAGAAGAAAAACAAAATGCTGCTCACACTTCAAAGCTTACAATACCTTGGACTGAATTTTCAGGTTTTACGTTTTGAAGTTAGAGAAAATGAGGCAGGCTGATTCTAGAAAAAAAAATTATGAAAAAAATATTTATATCCTTCTCGCATTAAAACAATTGCTGTTTTGTTGGAAGATGAAGAATGTTTGTTTGTTTTTTAGATTGCAAAAAACGTCGTTATCGTTTGGAGATCCCGATGCTGGATGCGACGTTTGTGGGCACGGGGGATCTGTTTGCCGCCTGTCTGCTGGGCTGGATGCACAGCCATGGTGACCTGAAGGTAGTGATCAAAATGTCACAGAGAGAAACAAAATGAAACAAAACAAATTTGTATTTATGCAGGGTAATGAGATAAGCATTGCTTTTTTACACTCAGCCCTGTGGCCAAGCAAGAAAACTAACAGACCAACAAATAAGTAATGCAAAAACATTATAAGTAGCATAAGCATCAAATCAATCCTTCAAACAACCATCATCAAAATAACAATATATATATGCAAAATAGCAATGTAAGAGGGAGAAGAGTTAAGGACAACAGACAGACAATATAAGGAATTTGAAAAGCATGAGAGAGAGAGAGAGAGAGAGATGGAGGTACGGACAGACAGACAGCTTGGCAGACAATAGGTAGACAGACGATGAACAGAGGGATATACAGGTATGCATCAGATGTAATCATAAATTATTTAAAAATCAGTCGTGATAATGTAATCCTTGAATTGTTTCATGAAAGATGGATGACTAGATAGTTGTCTTAAACACACGGGTAATGCATTCCATAGTGAACCTCCGGAATAGTGCAGACTGGATTTATATCAATCTAATCTTGGTCTATGAAGAACAATCTTGTGTATGTGTCTCTTATTATTCAACTGGAATTTATTTGTTATCCTAGAAGGCGCCATTCTAATCATTATTTTGTGAGAGACAGACAGACAGAGAGAGAGGGATGGAGGGAGACAGAGAAAGTATGGGTGAAAGCAGTTCAGGCATGCTCCCGAAATCAGGAAAGAAAAAGCTGATAGAAAGAGTGTTCAGGATTGGCCATCTTGTCATCCGGAACCATGCTCTTATCAAATCAAACATTTCTGCCAACATTGATGGCAGATTGAAACGAGATGATAGACATGCAATTATCTATCCCTAAAACTATCCCCACCCATTCTGTATCAGTGTGTGCACAGACAGGCATACTGGACATTATGTTGAACTCTTTCACTCCATGCTAATTCCCACCCATTCTGTATCAGTGTGTGCACAGACAGGCATACTGGACATTATGTTGAACTCTTTCACTCCATGCTAATTCCCACCCATTCTGTATCAGTGTGTGCACAGACAGGCATACTGGACATTATGTTGAACTCTTTCACCCCGTACTCATTCCCACCCATTCTGTATCAGTGTGTGCACAGACAGGCATACTGGACATTATGTTGAACTCTTTCACTCCATGCTAATTCCCACCCATTCTGTATCAGTGTGTGCACAGACAGGCATACTGGACATTATGTTGAACTCTTTCACTCCATACTAATTCCCACCCATTCTGTATCAGTGTGTGCACAGACAGGCATACTGGACATTATGTTGAACTCTTTCACTCCATGCTAATTCCCACCCATTCTGTATCAGTGTGTGCACAGACAGGCATACTGGACATTATGTTGAACTCTTTCACTCCATGCTAATTCCCACCCATTCTGTATCAGTGTGTGCACAGACAGGCATACTGGACATTATGTTGAACTCTTTCACTCCATGCTAATTCCCACCCATTCTGTATCAGTGTGTGCACAGACAGGCATACTGGACATTATGTTGAACTCTTTCACCCCGTACTCATTCCCACCCATTCTGTATCAGTGTGTGCACAGACAGGCATACTGGACATTATGTTGAACTCTTTCACTCCATGCTAATTCCCACCCATTCTGTATCAGTGTGTGCACAGACAGGCATACTGGACATTATGTTGAACTCTTTCACTCCATACTAATTCCCACCCATTCTGTATCAGTGTGTGCACAGACAGGCATACTGGACATTATGTTGAACTCTTTCACTCCATGCTAATTCCCACCCATTCTGTATCAGTGTGTGCACAGACAGGCATACTGGACATTATGTTGAACTCTTTCACTCCATGCTAATTCCCACCCATTCTGTATCAGTGTGTGCACAGACAGGCATACTGGACATTATGTTGAACTCTTTCACTCCATACTAATTCCCACCCATTCTGTATCAGTGTGTGCACAGACAGGCATACTGGACATTATGTTGAACTCTTTCACTCCATGCTAATTCCCACCCATTCTGTATCAGTGTGTGCACAGACAGGCATACTGGACATTATGTTGAACTCTTTCACTCCATGCTAATTCCCACCCATTCTGTATCAGTGTGTGCACAGACAGGCATACTGGACATTATGTTGAACTCTTTCACTCCATGCTAATTCCCACCCATTCTGTATCAGTGTGTGCACAGACAGGCATACTGGACATTATGTTGAACTCTTTCACTCCATGCTAATTCCCACCCATTCTGTATCAGTGTGTGCACAGACAGGCATACTGGACATTATGTTGAACTCTTTCACTCCATACTAATTCCCACCCATTCTGTATCAGTGTGTGCACAGACAGGCATACTGGACATTATGTTGAACTCTTTCACTCCATGCTAATTCCCACCCATTCTGTATCAGTGTGTGCACAGACAGGCATACTGGACATTATGTTGAACTCTTTCACTCCATACTAATTCCCACCCATTCTGTATCAGTGTGTGCACAGACAGGCATACTGGACATTATGTTGAACTCTTTCACTCCATGCTAATTCCCACCCATTCTGTATCAGTGTGTGCACAGACAGGCATACTGGACATTATGTTGAACTCTTTCACTCCATGCTAATTCCCACCCATTCTGTATCAGTGTGTGCACAGACAGGCATACTGGACATTATGTTGAACTCTTTCACCCCATGCTAATTCCCACCCATTCTGTATCAGTGTGTGCACAGACAGGCATACTGGACATTATGTTGAACTCTTTCACCCCGTACTCATTCCCACCCATTCTGTATCAGTGTGTGCACAGACAGGCATACTGGACATTATGTTGAACTCTTTCACCCCGTACTCATTCCCACCCATTCTGTATCAGTGTGTGCACAGACAGGCATACTGGACATTATGTTGAACTCTTTCACTCCATGCTAATTCCCACCCATTCTGTATCAGTGTGTGCACAGACAGGCATACTGGACATTATGTTGAACTCTTTCACCCCGTACTCATTCCCACCCATTCTGTATCAGTGTGTGCACAGACAGGCATACTGGACATTATGTTGAACTCTTTCACTCCATGCTAATTCCCACCCATTCTGTATCAGTGTGTGCACAGACAGGCATACTGGACATTATGTTGAACTCTTTCACCCCGTACTCATTCCCACCCATTCTGTATCAGTGTGTGCACAGACAGGCATACTGGACATTATGTTGAACTCTTTCACTCCATGCTAATTCCCACCCATTCTGTATCAGTGTGTGCACAGACAGGCATACTGGACATTATGTTGAACTCTTTCACTCCATACTAATTCCCACCCATTCTGTATCAGTGTGTGCACAGACAGGCATACTGGACATTATGTTGAACTCTTTCACTCCATACTAATTCCCACCCATTCTGTATCAGTGTGTGCACAGACAGGCATACTGGACATTATGTTGAACTCTTTCACCCCGTACTCATTCCCACCCATTCTGTATCAGTGTGTGCACAGACAGGCATACTGGACATTATGTTGAACTCTTTCACCCCGTACTCATTCCCACCCATTCTGTATCAGTGTGTGCACAGACAGGCATACTGGACATTATGTTGAACTCTTTCACTCCATGCTAATTCCCACCCATTCTGTATCAGTGTGTGCACAGACAGGCATACTGGACATTATGTTGAACTCTTTCACTCCATGCTAATTCCCACCCATTCTGTATCAGTGTGTGCACAGACAGGCATACTGGACATTATGTTGAACTCTTTCACTCCATGCTAATTCCCACCCATTCTGTATCAGTGTGTGCACAGACAGGCATACTGGACATTATGTTGAACTCTTTCACTCCATGCTAATTCCCACCCATTCTGTATCAGTGTGTGCACAGACAGGCATACTGGACATTATGTTGAACTCTTTCACTCCATGCTAATTCCCACCCATTCTGTATCAGTGTGTGCACAGACAGGCATACTGGACATTATGTTGAACTCTTTCACTCCATACTAATTCCCACCCATTCTGTATCAGTGTGTGCACAGACAGGCATACTGGACATTATGTTGAACTCTTTCACCCCGTACTCATTCCCACCCATTCTGTATCAGTGTGTGCACAGACAGGCATACTGGACATTATGTTGAACTCTTTCACTCCATGCTAATTCCCACCCATTCTGTATCAGTGTGTGCACAGACAGGCATACTGGACATTATGTTGAACTCTTTCACTCCATGCTAATTCCCACCCATTCTGTATCAGTGTGTGCACAGACAGGCATACTGGACATTATGTTGAACTCTTTCACCCCATGCTAATTCCCACCCATTCTGTATCAGTGTGTGCACAGACAGGCATACTGGACATTATGTTGAACTCTTTCACTCCATACTAATTCCCACCCATTCTGTATCAGTGTGTGCACAGACAGGCATACTGGACATTATGTTGAACTCTTTCACCCCGTACTCATTCCCACCCATTCTGTATCAGTGTGTGCACAGACAGGCATACTGGACATTATGTTGAACTCTTTCACCCCGTACTCATTCCCACCCATTCTGTATCAGTGTGTGCACAGACAGGCATACTGGACATTATGTTGAACTCTTTCACTCCATACTAATTCCCACCCATTCTGTATCAGTGTGTGCACAGACAGGCATACTGGACATTATGTTGAACTCTTTCACCCCGTACTCATTCCCACCCATTCTGTATCAGTGTGTGCACAGACAGGCATACTGGACATTATGTTGAACTCTTTCACCCCGTACTCATTCCCACCCATTCTGTATCAGTGTGTGCACAGACAGGCATTCTGGACATTATGTTGAACTCTTTCACTCCATACTAATTCCCACCCATTCTGTATCAGTGTGTGCACAGACAGGCATACTGGACATTATGTTGAACTCTTTCACCCCGTACTCATTCCCACCCATTCTGTATCAGTGTGTGCACAGACAGGCATACTGGACATTATGTTGAACTCTTTCACTCCATGCTAATTCCCACCCATTCTGTATCAGTGTGTGCACAGACAGGCATACTGGACATTATGTTGAACTCTTTCACTCCATGCTAATTCCCACCCATTCTGTATCAGTGTGTGCACAGACAGGCATACTGGACATTATGTTGAACTCTTTCACTCCATGCTAATTCCCACCCATTCTGTATCAGTGTGTGCACAGACAGGCATACTGGACATTATGTTGAACTCTTTCACTCCATGCTAATTCCCACCCATTCTGTATCAGTGTGTGCACAGACAGGCATACTGGACATTATGTTGAACTCTTTCACTCCATACTAATTCCCACCCATTCTGTATCAGTGTGTGCACAGACAGGCATACTGGACATTATGTTGAACTCTTTCACTCCATGCTAATTCCCACCCATTCTGTATCAGTGTGTGCACAGACAGGCATACTGGACATTATGTTGAACTCTTTCACTCCATGCTAATTCCCACCCATTCTGTATCAGTGTGTGCACAGACAGGCATACTGGACATTATGTTGAACTCTTTCACTCCATGCTAATTCCCACCCATTCTGTATCAGTGTGTGCACAGACAGGCATACTGGACATTATGTTGAACTCTTTCACTCCATGCTAATTCCCACCCATTCTGTATCAGTGTGTGCACAGACAGGCATACTGGACATTATGTTGAACTCTTTCACTCCATACTAATTCCCACCCATTCTGTATCAGTGTGTGCACAGACAGGCATACTGGACATTATGTTGAACTCTTTCACTCCATGCTAATTCCCACCCATTCTGTATCAGTGTGTGCACAGACAGGCATACTGGACATTATGTTGAACTCTTTCACTCCATACTAATTCCCACCCATTCTGTATCAGTGTGTGCACAGACAGGCATACTGGACATTATGTTGAACTCTTTCACTCCATGCTAATTCCCACCCATTCTGTATCAGTGTGTGCACAGACAGGCATACTGGACATTATGTTGAACTCTTTCACTCCATGCTAATTCCCACCCATTCTGTATCAGTGTGTGCACAGACAGGCATACTGGACATTATGTTGAACTCTTTCACCCCATGCTAATTCCCACCCATTCTGTATCAGTGTGTGCACAGACAGGCATACTGGACATTATGTTGAACTCTTTCACCCCGTACTCATTCCCACCCATTCTGTATCAGTGTGTGCACAGACAGGCATACTGGACATTATGTTGAACTCTTTCACCCCGTACTCATTCCCACCCATTCTGTATCAGTGTGTGCACAGACAGGCATACTGGACATTATGTTGAACTCTTTCACTCCATGCTAATTCCCACCCATTCTGTATCAGTGTGTGCACAGACAGGCATACTGGACATTATGTTGAACTCTTTCACCCCGTACTCATTCCCACCCATTCTGTATCAGTGTGTGCACAGACAGGCATACTGGACATTATGTTGAACTCTTTCACTCCATGCTAATTCCCACCCATTCTGTATCAGTGTGTGCACAGACAGGCATACTGGACATTATGTTGAACTCTTTCACCCCGTACTCATTCCCACCCATTCTGTATCAGTGTGTGCACAGACAGGCATACTGGACATTATGTTGAACTCTTTCACTCCATGCTAATTCCCACCCATTCTGTATCAGTGTGTGCACAGACAGGCATACTGGACATTATGTTGAACTCTTTCACTCCATACTAATTCCCACCCATTCTGTATCAGTGTGTGCACAGACAGGCATACTGGACATTATGTTGAACTCTTTCACTCCATACTAATTCCCACCCATTCTGTATCAGTGTGTGCACAGACAGGCATACTGGACATTATGTTGAACTCTTTCACCCCGTACTCATTCCCACCCATTCTGTATCAGTGTGTGCACAGACAGGCATACTGGACATTATGTTGAACTCTTTCACCCCGTACTCATTCCCACCCATTCTGTATCAGTGTGTGCACAGACAGGCATACTGGACATTATGTTGAACTCTTTCACTCCATGCTAATTCCCACCCATTCTGTATCAGTGTGTGCACAGACAGGCATACTGGACATTATGTTGAACTCTTTCACTCCATGCTAATTCCCACCCATTCTGTATCAGTGTGTGCACAGACAGGCATACTGGACATTATGTTGAACTCTTTCACTCCATGCTAATTCCCACCCATTCTGTATCAGTGTGTGCACAGACAGGCATACTGGACATTATGTTGAACTCTTTCACTCCATGCTAATTCCCACCCATTCTGTATCAGTGTGTGCACAGACAGGCATACTGGACATTATGTTGAACTCTTTCACTCCATGCTAATTCCCACCCATTCTGTATCAGTGTGTGCACAGACAGGCATACTGGACATTATGTTGAACTCTTTCACTCCATGCTAATTCCCACCCATTCTGTATCAGTGTGTGCACAGACAGGCATACTGGACATTATGTTGAACTCTTTCACCCCGTACTCATTCCCACCCATTCTGTATCAGTGTGTGCACAGACAGGCATACTGGACATTATGTTGAACTCTTTCACTCCATGCTAATTCCCACCCATTCTGTATCAGTGTGTGCACAGACAGGCATACTGGACATTATGTTGAACTCTTTCACTCCATGCTAATTCCCACCCATTCTGTATCAGTGTGTGCACAGACAGGCATACTGGACATTATGTTGAACTCTTTCACCCCATGCTAATTCCCACCCATTCTGTATCAGTGTGTGCACAGACAGGCATACTGGACATTATGTTGAACTCTTTCACTCCATACTAATTCCCACCCATTCTGTATCAGTGTGTGCACAGACAGGCATACTGGACATTATGTTGAACTCTTTCACCCCGTACTCATTCCCACCCATTCTGTATCAGTGTGTGCACAGACAGGCATACTGGACATTATGTTGAACTCTTTCACCCCGTACTCATTCCCACCCATTCTGTATCAGTGTGTGCACAGACAGGCATACTGGACATTATGTTGAACTCTTTCACTCCATACTAATTCCCACCCATTCTGTATCAGTGTGTGCACAGACAGGCATACTGGACATTATGTTGAACTCTTTCACCCCGTACTCATTCCCACCCATTCTGTATCAGTGTGTGCACAGACAGGCATACTGGACATTATGTTGAACTCTTTCACCCCGTACTCATTCCCACCCATTCTGTATCAGTGTGTGCACAGACAGGCATTCTGGACATTATGTTGAACTCTTTCACTCCATACTAATTCCCACCCATTCTGTATCAGTGTGTGCACAGACAGGCATACTGGACATTATGTTGAACTCTTTCACCCCGTACTCATTCCCACCCATTCTGTATCAGTGTGTGCACAGACAGGCATACTGGACATTATGTTGAACTCTTTCACTCCATGCTAATTCCCACCCATTCTGTATCAGTGTGTGCACAGACAGGCATACTGGACATTATGTTGAACTCTTTCACTCCATGCTAATTCCCACCCATTCTGTATCAGTGTGTGCACAGACAGGCATACTGGACATTATGTTGAACACTTTCACTCCATGCTAATTCCCACCCATTCTGTATCAGTGTGTGCACAGACAGGCATACTGGACATTATGTTGAACTCTTTCACTCCATGCTAATTCCCACCCATTCTGTATCAGTGTGTGCACAGACAGGCATACTGGACATTATGTTGAACTCTTTCACTCCATGCTAATTCCCACCCAATCTACTTTAACCATACTGTACCAACACCTGAAACAACTGCATTAGCGTTAAGCGACCTGGAGCTATACCATAGCATATAGAAAAACGAAAGTAGGCATCTGACCTTGACCCCTAGCCGGATGTGGGGCGGGAGTGATCCCCCCTTACCGGTCTAGCAGTGGCTAGGCCAATGAGCGCCTACTTCCGCCATTACAATTTTCCAGCGTTTCTTTGTTGACCTGGGCTGCCTGGCTTCTACCTTTTTTGGTTTACAACACTCTTAACTGGTGGGTTCGTTCCTGTTCCTCTCTATCATCAGTTTCAGTGTAATACTGAGTCTCGATTGACTCAGTTTCAATAGCCTAAGTTCTCTAGAACTTTCACAGTTTTAGTTTTTCTGTTCGTCACACACCGTGCACTGCTAGTAGTACTAGTAGTAGTGCACGCGCGCGCGCGCGTCATTTGGTCTCTTCAACTCGAGTTCCTATTTATCAGTCAAGTTCTTTCGGACCCTACGGTTCGTTCTCTTCCACGATATTATTCTTATTGTTCCGATTCGGTCCTCTTGAGAAAAATTCATCCGTTCAAACTTTTTCTAAAAAGTCTAAACGGTCTGGGCCTCTATAGGCCTCTACGGTCGTAGTACACCTGCGGCCTCTTCGGTTCTCGTCTCATTCAGCCATAAACTGGTCTTCACGGGTTGTTTATTTCGGCCCTCCTTCTGCTTCGGTTGTGCAGAAGGCCTCTAGGCCCATTTCGTCCGTGTGTTTTTCTGCCATGCCTTTCTGTTCCAGGAGGCCTCTCTTCACGGCCTCCACTTCTACACGGACGTCTGGACAAACTTCGTTGGATAAGTCGCAGCTGCGCATGTCTGTCGCTCCGAGTGGCAAGTTTGCACTCGGGGGTCCGCCTAGTCTCCCTAACCTCTCCGACCCTGTGTTGGAGGGAGGGCGAAGGAGGTCCCCATCCGACCATTGGTCGAGGTCTTATGACTGGGGCCTCAGGCAGACATCCCGGTGTCTCGATGGGAACTCGAGCCCGGAAGGCCGTAGGCCTCTCGACACCTCCCCGGCCGGGGAGGCCCTCCCCAGCCGGGGAGGCCGAGGCCTACCGGCAAACACCCCCTCGTCGTCGGGGACACTCCGACGGCGTGAAGGGTGTCACTCTCGGACGCTTCGCGCGGGCCTCTGTCCGAGAGTTTCTCCCGGTGTTCGCCCCATTGGGTTAACATCGGTTGAGTGTTTTTCCCGGCCAGGAGGCCGGTCGACACGTCTACGGACGGATGAGGCCTCCCCACCGACGAGGCCTCCCGGCCTAGGCCTCTCCGGCTCCATCAGGCCTCCTGCGGACCCGGGCCTCCCTCGGGGGGAGGCCTCGGAGGCCCCGACCTACGAGGCCGCGGCCTCCGGCCTCCCCGGTCCTAGGCCTCTCCGGCTCCCTTGGGCCTCCTTCGTGCCCGGGGGCCGCGGCCTCCCCGGTCCTAGGCCTCTCCGGACCCGGGCCTCCCTCGGTGGGAGGCCTCGGGCGCCGTGCTCGGAGGCCGCGGCCTAGAAGGCCTCCCCGGGCTCCGTCGCCGGGCCCCCGGCGGACCCGGGCCTCCCTCGGTGGGAGGCCTCGGCAGACCGTGTGGTCAGACGGCTACGGTCTCCGTCACCGTCCGCTACGGACCGCACGGTCCGTGGACCGGCGGTTTCGTCACCGCCCGCTACGGTCCGTGGACCGTAGCCACCGGCGGTAGCCACCGCCGTGGCCCGAGGGCACGATGTCGGTTCCCCGTACCGTCCCTCATAAGATGGAAACGGTAGCGGTTCTTCAGCCCGTCCACCGTCACCCCCGTCAAGACGCAGCGGTCTCCCGTCCGTCCGGCGTCCAGCCGGCGGCACGGTGACTCACCGCACGGTTCCCAGACGGTCACCGGTGCACCGTCCGTCCGCCCTACCACACGGTCCGGCTTGGGCGTTCACCGTCCCCCTGTGGTCCCTCACCGGGATCTGCTTCAGGGTACTCGTCCTCAAAAAGCTCGGGTGGTTTCTCCTGGTTCTGACCAGACAGTCCACCCCAGAGGCTCGTAACGTCAGCGCTCTCCAGTGGATTCGGACGTGGACTTAGCTAAGTCCGTTCTTCATCCAGGCAAGGGCGTAGCAGCGTGTTCTGGCCCGGTCCGGCCACTCACCAGGGAAAGGAGTTCTGGTTCTTGCAAGCTCCTAAGCTTCTGGACCACTCCAATCGGAAAGCAGAGGCTTTCCTTTGTGCCGGGAAGATGGCAGAAGCTAACCGTTTCTCTTTAGCCTTCTAAGGCCGAAGCAG
>CM065690.1:55507267-55509435 GCA_017654935.2 Phymorhynchus buccinoides | reverse complement strand
CCTCTGAATACCTAGGCCCCCCTTGCTTTTTCACGGGTTTAAGGCAACAATTGCATCCCCCGTTTATCTGCCGCGCACCCGCCACGACCGCCTCGCCAGCGACGACGTCCCACCTCACGAATCACACGTCTTCAAGCCCTAACTTTTCTCAGCGCCCCAAACGAAACAAAACGGGCACCCACCAACCTCCCCATTCTTTCCCGCTGTTCGATTCCTTCCACATGCTGCGTCTCACTGTTCCCCTTCTACTCTCGATCGCTTCTTTCCCCTCTACTGCGCCCCTCGGCCGCCCTGGACCCAGCCACTCCGGCCGCTATCCGACGCCGCCGCCGCCCGCATCCGCCCTCCCCTCACCCCGCTCCGCCACTGCAGGAACATCAAAAAAAAAAACAGCCCTTCCGTCGTTTTCTCATCATTACAGTTATACATTTCATACATTTAAAACTATTTAATACAAATAAGCTATCCGTTGCTCGCCGCCCCGTGACGACGGCGCCGAACCGCTGCTCGCTGGCCTGTCGCGCTGCCCCCCCCCCCCCCCCTCTGGCGCCGCAGCGTCGTGGGCGCGGGGGTCCAGGCGCATCGATTGGCTCTACTTTTCTATGGGCCGGCGTTTCCGGGAACGGGTTTACGGTATCGGCGCGCGTGGCCCGCGCGGTCATCTCGCGTCGCGCGTCAACTTTACTCATTATTCACGCGGCCATATGCCGCAGTCGGCTGGCTGGCTCTCGTCTCGCCCGTCGCCGCTACCCGCCGGCCGCACCCTGCTGCCCGCGTCCCGCTCCCAGTCGGCCCACGCGTCCTCCGTCCGCCCGCGCTCTTTCGTGTCTGTCCCTGCGGCGCTGTGTCGTCTGGGCGGATCCCGGATTCTCGCTCCGGGGGGCCTCGGCGGCTCCGGCGCCACCCTGCTCGGCGGCTCGCGTGGGCGCGCTGCCGGCGGCCGGTGCGCGTGGGGCTCGCGCGTGGCCGGCCGGTCTGCGCATGCTGCCGCGCGGTTCCCGCCGCTCCGGGTGGCGGGAGTCTGGCCCGGCCGCAGTGAGGGGCTGGAGCGGGCCCGCTCGGCGCCCGTGTTCGGGCCCTGCTTCATCGTCCTAGTCTGCGGCGGTGGCGCGCGACCCCCCGGCTGCCCTCCCGACCTTCCGGTCGGCGGGCCGCAGACGCGCCCGCCGCGCCCCCTCCTCGAACCGGGTGCGTCCGGCGACGCCCTTGTTCTACCTCTAGGGGCGGTTCTTCTGGTGTCCTTTGCTGTCCGGGCACCCACGGGTTCGTTCGCCGGGCTGCGTGGCGCTATGCTGTCTCGCCCGGCATTCTCTCGTGTCCTTGTTCTTGTGCGTTCGCGCTTCTCGTTTACGCACTACTGTTCTGTCCCCGCCTGCCATTACAATTCGCTTCGCTACGCCACCCTACCTCATACTGCCCTGTTGCGCCGCGCACCTACGCGCCGCGCCCCCCGCTCCTGCTGCCCAGTCATGACAGTGAACTCGCGCGATGCTCGGCTCCGGCTTCCTGCGTCGCGTTTCCGCCTGTGTTCGGAATGCGCCGTCGTGGACTAGCGCGCATCCCTGGATGGCGCCACGCCCGCGCTCTCAGCCTCTCCCCGTACCACTACACGTCGCTTTCCTGTCCCGCCCCCCTCGCCATCTCTCGTCGGGCCATTGCATGTCGGGTCTGCGCCCCCCGCTGTTGCTGTGCTCGCCTGACAGTGGCTCCCGCATCCGTCGCCGCCGACCCGGTCCGGTCCGCTGTTGTGGGCGTCGGCTGTGCCCCGACGTTGTACGTCCTGACAGTGACGCCCTGACCCCCCCTCGACCTCCGGCTCCGCTTCGCCCCCCCCACTGCATGGTCCGGGCTGTCGTGTCGTCGTGAGGGGCGCCTGCATGTGGCGGGCTCTCCCCGTCCGCGCATCTGTGCCCCGCCCCCTGGCGTCCCTGACAGTGTTCGTCGCTGTGGTGCGCTGTGGGTGTTGTTCGTCCATATCCTGTGTTGACATTCTGTCGTCGTCGTGGGTGTGCAAAGGCTTACTGTCGCGTTTAGTCACGTTAGTCATCTTTTCGCTAAATACGTTTCCGGGCTAGCCTCTTCAACAAGATTCGGTTAACGTCATGTATTTTCTGGTTTGAACTAATAATTCGTCAGGGTTTTGTTTTTGTTTCTCTGTTGATAATTAT
>CM065690.1:55494767-55497267 GCA_017654935.2 Phymorhynchus buccinoides | reverse complement strand
TTGAATAATGTGTCAAAAGTTTGTGGTTGGGAATTATTATTATTATTATTATTATTATTATTATGCGTCATTAGGCTTGCTGTGAGTTCTCCAAGCGTTCTTTTTAATCACTCTGGGGTGGTTTGCTGCAAATAATTATAATTATCACATAATCTTGCAAAAAGATGGAATTTAAAAATAAAGAATATAACATTTTTTAATTTATTTTTTATCATGTAGGATGTTCGAACTCTTCAGATCTTTCCCCCAATTATTATTGCCCAAATGTTGATAAATATCAGCAATTTAAATTTAAAGGATAGTTAGCAAATTGTTGAAAGATCATCTTCCTTTTGGCTAAAAAGTCACTTCCACTACTTAGTTTCCGCGTTTCTATATGAAATGATGCTGCATCTGAGCACGAATTGTTACGTGTACCAGGGATTGATTGACCCAGCCACAGATAACCCAGTCTGCAAACTCAGCTGTTTCATCTGATGCAAAAGATCGAATCTGCCTCTGCACCTGTAGCTGTGTGCTGTGCTGCCAGTCAGCTGTTCTAGCCAGTGTGTGACCTCTGTCGCATGACATTGTTGTCTTTGTCTCTGTCTGTCTGTCTGTCTGTCTGTTTTCCTGTCGGTCTGTGTGTGTGTTTTTGTGTGTAATTCGTACGTCTGTCTTGAAAATGTAGATAAAATGCCGTGAATGTGGGTTTTTGTTATAATAAAAGAAAAAGTTGTGAAGGTTAAATGTTAACCCGAGGAATAGTCCATTGAATTTTGCAAGTCACATGCATAATCTGATGCTGTTAATATACAATCATTTGCTCCGTTGCTTCTTTGATTGCTTCCTTGTTTGCTTGATTGATTGACTGGTTGATTGATTGATTGATTGATTGATTGATTGATTGATTGATTGGTTTGTTTCTTTCTTTTCTTGTTTGTTTATTTTAAATGTTTGTATCTACTCGTATCTCTGTTTGTTTATCTGTCTTGTTCTATTTGTCTCTCTGTCTCTTTCTTCCTGTCTCTGTCTCTGTCTCTGTCTCTGTCTCTGTCTGTCTGTCTGTCTGTCTGTCTGTCTCTCTCTCTCTCTCTCTCTCTCTCTCTCTCTCTCTCTCTCTCTCTCTCTCTCTCTCTCTCTCTCTCTCTCTCTCTCTCTCTCTCTCTCTCTCTCTCTCTCTCTCTCTTTCGTACTTCTATTCTCTCTATCTGTCTAGGATACGGTTATCTCTGTCTCTGGTTGCCTGTTCTCTTTCCCTGTCTCTCTCTTTTTGCTCTCCCTTTCACACACACCCCTCCCCCTTTCTCTCTCCCCCTACCTTACTGTCTCTCGCATTATTCGTACTTCTATTATCTCTGTTTGTTTTGGATAAGGGTGTGAAATGATGGGTTTGCATTGTCACGAAGCAATGAAAATGTAATCATTCCCTGATTGATTCATGTTCATGAAAATCAATGCTGAGACGATTGAGCAAACTAAACCTGTGGTGACCATTTCGTGTTCTCTTCATTTACCATTATATTTTACTCTGTATGGATATTTTCATTGTTCTCTTTTGATTTTCTGTATTCTTTTTTTATCTTTCTCGCTTGGTTCATTTTTCGGCAGTCTTATACTTTAGCCACCACCACCCGCCCCCGCATGCCCCGCATGTTTACGTAGCTCAATACGAAAGTCTGCTTTTTGTTTGTGGCTCAAGCCACAAACCTATAACTCACTTTGTCGGTCGGTCTGTCTGTCGGTCTGTCGGTCGGTCGGTCGGTCGGTCGGTCGGTCGGTCCAAAATTGTCGCACATTTTGACAAAATTGTCGCACTTCAAATCGAGGCTCCACTTCAAATTGAGGCCGCTCTTTAAAATGATGTATTTTAAAGCGTACACAATAATAAACATACGTAATACAGACACTACAACAGACACGACGAGTATGCGGTGCTTCTTTCGATGAGTATAAGTAGGATAAATAGTTTTAAATGTTTTCCAAAAGATATAAAAAGTTACGGAATGGTGCAGAGATAACATTCTGGTTTACATATTAAAATTATTGAAAAGCCAGGGGAGGTGACTCATAACTGGAGTGGTAAAAATAGACCGCGTGCCACAAACTATTGCGATTTCGCGCTTGTTTCAGTTTGATTAACAAATAATCCTAGGCTGATCTTATCTCATTCCGGACGAATTCAGAGTATACTCTGAACAGGAGAACGCCAGTCAGGGTCTACTTACGAGTATTCTCTGAACAGCTATTTTTTAGTCTGAAACCTGTCTACATCCATGTTTTGTTTTCAATCCAAACCATGTTTTTCGAGTTACGTCTCTTCAGCACTGCTCCAGCTTTCGTTTCACATTATGTTTGGCACATCTATCTCCATTTTTAATGTTAAGAATGTCAAAACAAAATCGGTCCTAGACAAGCCTCAGAAAATACTTCAACATGTTTTCATTAACAGTGATGATAATAAGGATACTACTGATTCTGATTTTAATGCACGTAACCACGATTTAAAAGCTAAAAAATA
>CM065690.1:55482267-55484767 GCA_017654935.2 Phymorhynchus buccinoides | reverse complement strand
ACAACTGGGTCTAGTTTCTCTAGATAACGGTCGCCGCGCGAATAACGCTTACACCAAACGGGGCCTAAGAAACACTTTAGAAAACGTTTGCGGAAGAATATTACAAGCTTTTGTCTGACTGGTAAAAAAAAAGTCTTATTTTAACCAAACTTTAATGGACCAATCAACAACAAGAAATGTATTCACCCCCTACTAGTTCCGGATAGTTCGCCGCTTGCTCGGTGTTTGGCAAGAACAAAACGTCACGCGAACTATCGGCACGCGACGGGTGTTTCTTAGACCGTTTTTGCCGATTTGAGCAAGCGCAACACAACGTTAGTCCTTGTGAAACGACCCCCAGGTAACGTTCCATCCAGAGGCATTTTCCTAGTATTAACAGAAAACTCACCGTCTCCTTCTTTCTCTCTGTCTCTGCTCTCGCTCGCCCGTGTGCGGTCAAAAAAAAGAGAACAGATTTTGCCTCTTTTTGACAAACGAGAAGTAATGCAAGACGTGAGAGTGATCTCCATTTTGATGGAAAGAAGCGCTCATTGGTTCTGTGTGTACGCCTACGTTCTATCCGTTTGCCTGGGTGAGGAGATTGGCATCATAGCAGGACAAGTGGTCCGACATATTTGCTGACAGAAAATGCATCACAGTTGTTCCAATTAGGTTGGGTTTCTGCTGCTTGAATGTTGTCTGTCTCTGCCTGTCTGTGTTTACTGCGTATTTTGTCTCCCTCAGAAAGAAGGTCTTAAAGGTGGACCCTGACGGATGAGTTTTTGCAAGAAACACGTCGAGATCACAAGAAAGACAGCCTTTTCAAGGATCAGAACACTCACTTTGCGCTGGTTTCCTATAAATCAATTCGTCAAAACGGCGATTCCTCCTTGGCAGACATGCCGGAGAGAGAAGCCATTTTGGACGGGGTGGGTGGAGGACAGCTTTTTTTTGTAGTGCAGTAAAAACAAAATTGGAGCTATTTTCTTTGTTGTGAACAAAACCCCTTTCGGTAAACTGTATAACATTTTTTTTTAAATAACAATAAAAAGGCTTGTATTGTGAAAATTTCGTGCAAACGATTTGGTCTAACTCAGGCGGCCAATAAAAAAGAGAAGGCACATGCGCCTTTTCTTTCACTGAAAGAATTTGACTTCCAGCACCTCCGCCAAGGAGGAATTTGACGGTTTGATTTATGGGAAAGCAGAGCAAAGTGACTGTTGCGATCTCAGTAAAGGGTGTTTTCCTGGTGTTCTTGACGTGTTTCTTGCAAAAACTTATCCGTCAGGGTGCCCTTTTAAGTCTACTTGCCCTTGCGACATTCCCACAACACATATACATATTGACTGAGACCTTTCTTGTGGCTTGACCTTAGCTTCCCACGCCTCGCAGTGGCCAGCACACGATCAGGCACTACCTTGTTTGACAGTTCTGGCCTTGTGGGCCACACTACATACGATCTGACCCCAATACGATCCGACTGTGACGATGTGCGTGAGTCGAGACTCACGTGAAATATACTTCCGTCTAAAAATACTACTACAGTGGAACCTCCTTTATAAGACCTCCCATTATAAGACTCCCTCCCACATAAGACCTACTTCTCTGAGACATTGCCCTTCTTTGTAAGTATTACAAATACCTCCCTTTTAAGACCCCTCCCTTATAAGACCTCATTTTTGATGGATGGAAGTTCAGTTTAACGTCGCGTATTGGCTTTCGCCATGTACGACGGGCTGAACAAACCAACCAGGGTATAAACAAAAATTTATGTTCCTGAATCACTGTCTTAGCCAAAAGGCCGAGAAGCGATCAGAATCATCATTTTTGATGCTTTTTGAAGGTCTTATAAGGGAGCTTCCACTGTACTATTTTCGCTTACTGTACTCAAATAGAACCCCAATAGACGAATCGAATACAATGCCTGATACAAAAAATACATATATTTTATCAGATTCGTGTACGGCGGACTACAAGCATAGTGAACATAACTATTAGGGTTTCATCAGATTCATTTAGACAGTAGAATTGCACGTGTATCATTCCTCACCAAATATTGTCAAAATCGGGTCGCGGTGAATCGATTCGTATGTAGTGTAGCTAGGCCGTAAGTCCTGGCATTGTGACATAGGACAACGTCGAACACTGCACGCTTAATGTTTCATTATCTCAATGTCACGCCAGCACCACGAAAGGGACATTAAGTGTCAAAATGACCATTCTGAGATAATGGTACAGCTAGAAACTTCAGACAATTCTCTTTCACGTGACATAAGAATCATTCTAGTAACGTTTTCCGTTTTAGAGTTATAAGCATTTAAAGTTGGTAGGGTAACAGTCGGCCATTTTGATAAATCACAGTCTAAAGTTTAGCCTAGCTGTAGAAAATGCATCAACCTACTCATTTAAAGGCACTTTTTGGAGTATTTAGATACCATAACAAGGATTGTCCTTTATAAACATGAAAGGTGAGATGTTAGAGAGCACGAAAACACCCATATCACAACATTGATTTTAAAAA
>CM065690.1:55442267-55447267 GCA_017654935.2 Phymorhynchus buccinoides | reverse complement strand
GTGTGTGTGTGTGTGTGTGTGTGTGTGTGTGTGTGTGTGTGTGTGTGTGTGTGTGTGTGTGTATGTGTGTGTGTGTGTGTGTGTGTTTCTGTCTGCCTGTCTGTCTGTCTGTCTGTCAGTCTATCTGTCTGTTTGCTTGTTAATGCTGACAGACAGAGAAACAGAAAGAGACAAAGAAAATAGAGGGGGGGGGGGGGGGAGACGTGGGCCTTAACCCTTTCACCGCCAGCCATATTTCAGGCAAGAATTCCCATTAAATTTACCTGGGTAGAGAACAAAATCCATCTGCAGTATTGGGGGTTGTTCTGTGACAGATATAAAATAAGGTCTATCCTTACTTCCCAATACTAAGACAATAGGGTCTTTGGATAACAGACCCCAATTTGATGCCTTTTAGTGACATAGGTGTTAAATCACTGTGGTGCTAAAATGCGACTTTGGCGGTGAAAGGGTTAACGAGTGGGGTTTTGTTGCTAAGGCAGACTCCTTTTGCGCATAAAACGACACATCTAAACATGCCATGGTGTTCTGGAGAAAAAGCATACTAGGCAACAAAAAGGACCTGAAAACACACACACAAAGGCAATTACGGAAGAACAACAATCAGACCTAAGCACTATTATCAGACAGATGCTGTGCTGCAGATGAAATAAGACAATTAGTGAAGGTCTGTGTACACGTTAACATTATTCCCAAAATATCTCTATTTCCCCATGGCAACACAGTGTTAGGCCACTCATAGTGTGACTTAAAGACCCCCCGCGTCACGTGTCACATTCCCTCTTATGCTGTAAAGATTTCTTAACATTTCTTACCAGCTATAAGAGGGAAAACACGTAAAAACCGTCATCTCGGCACGTGACGTTGTGGGTCTTTAAGGTCCGTGTACACGTTAACATTATTCACGAGATATTTCTATACCCCCATGGCAACACAGTGATAGCCCACTCTTAATATGACTTGCAGCTCACTGTGTTGCCATGGGGGAATAGAAATAACTTGTGAATGTGAATAGTACTAACGTGTACACAGACCTTTACGACTCACTGTGATGCCATGGGGAAATAATGATATTTCGTGAATAATGTTAACATGTACACAAACCTTCTTCTTCTCTTGAGGGCCCTGAAGCCTTAAACACACTGACGCACCACGATTAAGTCCCTTGGTTTTTTCTGGGTAGCTGTGACCCACATACAAATGTCCCAACTTCAAATTGAGGCTGCTCTTTAAAATTATGTTTCGTTTTAAATTTGGGGGCATTTGCATGGGAGTCAAACCTGGTCAAAACAAGAATTTCTTACCAGCTATAAGAGGGGAATCCCGTGAAACTGACACTTGACCTGGTGGGTCTTTAACGAAGCGAGAGATATATATCCAATAATATTGTGGCATGAGACGAAGGCATCATGAATGAACCGCATGGTGAGCTGTCACAAGTCAATTGATGGAACATCATTATCTACCTGATAGTTCAAAGGTCACCCATCAATTAATAATAATGACCATTCAGTCGGACAATATCAAAAGAGTATCTGCCCATATCTGTTTATCCACAAGAAGTAGTAGGTATTACTTTAGGTATTAGGCACTTTATAGTCACAGAGGCGTCTCTGTGAAATTCTGGTTGCTTCCCACCTGGAGAGAGCGTCGCAGCCAATGTTTTGTTGTTTTGATTTTTGGAGGGTTTTGTTCTGCATGCGATTTGTATGTGACTGATGAGGAAGGTAAGGGAGGAGGGGGGGGGTAAATTTTGACCAAATGACAACTTTCTCGTTGCCATTGGGTTTAACGTGTGCTATGTGCATGGGCACATGGGACCTCGGTATATCGTCTTATCCGAAAGACTCCATGTTCAGACCGTAAGGCCTAGTGCAGAGTGTTTAACAGTCAGTCACCTTTATCTATCCTTTTTATGCATCTTTCTGTTCATTCTTCAAAATAATGTTCCAGCTTTTATTCCCCGTCTACTTTCTTCTGTGCCTCCATTCCGTGGGGATACCGGGGAGTCTGAGCCTGGCAGTGGGTGGATGCCTTGTGCCTCCATTCGGGGAGCGGGTCGACCCCGCAATCCACGAGTCCCTCCCCGTGGGGATACCGGGGAGTCTTTTGTATGAATAGTTCCCCCACCTTCTGTCAGTTGTGTGCTTGTAACTTCCTGTAATATGTCTCTCTCTCTCTTTCACTCTGCCCTCTTTCTTGCTTTCTGTCAGCTTCTATCTTTGGTTTAAACGTTTTTATTGTCTTTACATAACAAACATACATAGCAACAAAACTGAAACAACAACAAGCTAGGCTTATGGCGTGCTCAGTATAAGAAAAAGTGCATATCAGACAATATAGACGGATTGAAATAACTATATGCTTCAATCAAAATAAACAAAAGACACAAAACCGAGTGTCAAGATAAAGAAAATAGGGGTAAATCATAATAGAATCAAGACCACCATCCCAACAACAACAAAAATCACAACAACAACAACAACAAAATCAAATCAAAATTGATTATCTCAAAGCAGAAAACAATTGCAAATCAAAGATGATGATCTCATATAAAACACGCTAATGCCTTACTTTTTTAAGCAACAAAACTTAAACTTACAGACACGAACAAACAGACATAAACATAGAAAGACAGAAAGACACACCAGCAGATATATACACTCAGAGAGGGAGAGAGGGGAAAGAGAGAGAGAGAGAGAGAGAGAGAGAGAGAGAGAGAGAGAGAGAGAGAGAGAGAGAGAGAGAGAGAGAGAGAGAGAGAGAGAGAGAGAGAGAGAGAGAGAGAGAGATGGCTGTCCACCTTAATTAGCGATCCTAGCCCTGTGTCAATAGTAAATGATGAAAATGATGAAAGCAATCACATCATGCACGACAACATCACTAAATCATCAATTACATCATACACAATAGCATCAAACTGTCACTAATTACAAAAACAAAAAACAGAAAGAAAAGGATACAAACTCTGGTATGATAGCGGCAAGAAACAGAGGATGAAGAAGACCAATACTAACATCTAAAGTGTCAGCACTAGCGACCACATCAACAGATATATTCCAGCAGGCACACAAGCAAACAAAGAAACTGATGAGCAAACAGACAGGTAAGAAAGAGCAGGTATCTGAGCCATAGTAATAATAGAATTCAACAATCCTTTTCCTGTTACAACCTTTTGCTTTGAGCAATGAAATAGTGCACTATTTTGAAAATGGTTTCATTTTCTGCTATCGATAACGTTTGGTCACCAAAGAGAAGACTGCGGGTGTTGACTTTGTTAGGATCCAAAGTCAAAATAGTGTCTTTCCTTAGTTGGGTGTAGTTTGTACAATATAAAATGTAGTGTTCTGCGTCTTCGGTATGATGGCCACACGAGCATATTGAATCAGTTACTAGGTGTCTATTGTATAAATCATTGTTTATATTACTCATCCCTAATCGTAGTCTACAATGATTTACTTGGTCTTCTCTGGATCCAATATAATAGTAAGAAGGAACAGTTACATCAGAAAGAGACAGATGGCGTTTTAAGCGACTAATGGAATCTGTTGACTTAATATCATCTGGTAGGTTGTTCCACAAATGTGTTGTACTTGGTAGAAATGAGTTTTTGCTAATTCAGTCCTAGATCGTGGCACTATATTACAGATAATTCTTTCCAGTGGCCGACGTCTATGATACGGGTTTTGATTAGAGACAAGAGAAGGTAGCAGATTGGTTAGATAATCAGGGCAAAGTCCATTTACCATTTTGTAATATTGAATTAATTTATGTCTTTTTTCCCTCTCTTTTAAAGAATAAAATCCAGCTTCTATCTTTCTCCCTTGTTGGTCCATTTTCCTTCCTTTTTTCTATGAAATCTATCCCACATTTTGTTTTCTTTTTACAATTTATGACATGCCAGGTGTTGGTTTTTGTTATTATTGTTCACTGGCATCTAGGCGTGAGAATGTACTCACTTGAGTAGTGGACACCTGTCGTCCATTCTACAGTGCATATTTGCCTATATGGCCTTTTGAATACATGTTTTATTACTAGAATGTGTTTGTTATCCGTTTTTACTGTTTTTCTTTTAAAACCCTTTCATCGCCACTGTCGCCTCTTGGCACCACAATGATTGAACACCCATATCACTGAAAGGCATCAAATGAGGGTCTGTTAACCAATGACCTTATGTTCTTCCTTTTGGGAGATAAGAATAGGCCCTATTTTATGCGCGTCAGAGAGGAATCCCCAATATTGCAGACGAAATATTTTCTCTACCTGGGTAAGTTAAATGGTAATTTTGTCTGAAGATCGGCTGGCGTTGAATTTTTTTTTATAACCTGGATCCGATAAGCAGAGCAGAATGGCTCGACGTTTCCAGCACTGTCTAGATTTATCAGCTGTAGGGTACAATGATGGAAGTGTCATGTTATGAATTGTACTATATTGTTTGTTCTCAGGTTGTTGAACGTTGTTAAGATTCATTGATTTGTGCTTTGTTATACGTGATCGAACTTTAACGTGGTGACAATCCTGAGATGACCACAGCTGTTGACGGGACTATGACAGACAAACAACTACACGACAAGTGTAAAGTGACGTTATTTTATTCACAAGAGGCAAAACAAAACTACTGGATATTACGGCGAATGCGCCTTTATCAACACAGACAAACAAGAAAACAGCAAAGAGCAAATATAGCAAAAGGAGCAAAAAGCAGGCAACAGAAGGAGCAAAAAACACAATATCAAAATTAAGAAAACAATACTTCCCCTCTACAGTCCAATGGGTAAATGATACAACCAAGTTGCTATAATAGACTAACTAACGAACTATTTTCTTATTTTCGTTCTGTCTACCATAATACCAACATACATCTCTTTGAAAAGGACAGAGACAGCGAGAGAGGGGGAGAGAGAGAGAGAGAGGGGGGAGAGAGAGAGGGGGAGAGAGAGAGAGGGAGGGAGAGAGAGAGAGAGAGAGAGAGAGAGAGAGAGAGAGAGAGAGAGAGAGAG
>CM065690.1:55424767-55429767 GCA_017654935.2 Phymorhynchus buccinoides | reverse complement strand
TTTCATTTTGCTCCCTTCCAATGTTTCGTTTGACTCCCTTCCGATGTTTCATTTTACTCCCTTCCAATGTTTCATTTTACTCCCTTCCAATGTTTCATTTTACTCCCTTCCAATGTTTCATTTTACTCCCTTCCGATGTTTCATTTTACTTCCTTCCGATGTTTCATTTTACTCCCTTCCAATGTTTCATTTTACTTCCTTCCGATGTTTCATTTTACTTCCTTCCGATGTTTCATTTTACTCCCTTCCAATGTTTCATTTTGCTCCCTTCCAATGTTTCGTTTTACTCCCTTCCGATGTTTCATTTTACTTCCTTCCGATGTTTCATTTTACTCCCTTCCAATGTTTCATTTTGCTCCCTTCCAATGTTTCGTTTGACTCCCTTCCGATGTTTCATTTTACTCCCTTCCGATGTTTCATTTTGCTCCCTTCCAATGTTTCATTTTACTCCCTTCCAATGTTTCATTTTGCTCCCTTCCAATGTTTCGTTTGACTCCCTTCCGATGTTTCATTTTACTTCCTTCCGATGTTTCAGTTTACTTCCTTCCGATGTTTCATTTTACTCCCTTCCAATGTTTCATTTTGCTCCCTTCCAATGTTTCATTTTACTCCCTTCCAATGTTTCATTTTACTCCCTTCCGATGTTTCATTTTACTTCCTTCCGATGTTTCATTTTACTTCCTTCCGATGTTTCATTTTGCTCCCTTCCAATGTTTCATTTGACTCCCTTCCAATGTTTCATTTTACTCCCTTCCAATGTTTCAGTTTACTTCCTTCCAATGTTCCATTCTAGGCCTACTTCCTTTCAATGTTTCGTTTACTTCCTTCCGATGTTTCGTTTGACTCCCTTCCAATGTTTCGTTTGACTCCCTTCCAATGTTTCATTTTACTCCCTTCCAATGTTTCATTTTACTCCCTTCCAATGTTTCATTTTACTCCCTTCCGATGTTTCATTTTACTTCCTTCCGATGTTTCATTTTACTCCCTTCCAATGTTTCATTTTACTCCCTTCCGATGTTTCATTTTACTCCCTTCCAATGTTTCATTTTACTCCCTTCCAATGTTTCATTTTACTCCCTTCCAATGTTTCATTTTGCTCCCTTCCAATGTTTCATTTTACTCCCTTCCGATGTTTCATTTTACTTCCTTCCGATGTTTCATTTTACTTCCTTCCGATGTTTCATTTTGCTCCCTTCCAATGTTTCAGTTTACTCCCTTCCGATGTTTCATTTTACTCCCTTCCAATGTTTCATTTTACTCCCTTCCAATGTTTCATTTTACTCCCTTCCAATGTTTCATTTTACTCCCTTCCAATGTTTCATTTTACTCCCTTCCGATGTTTCATTTTACTTCCTTCCGATGTTTCATTTTACTTCCTTCCGATGTTTCAGTTTACTTCCTTCCGATGTTTCATTTTACTCCCTTCCGATGTTTCAGTTTACTCCCTTCCAATGTTTCATTTTACTCCCTTCCAATGTTTCATTTTGCTCCCTTCCAATGTTTCATTTGACTCCCTTCCGATGTTTCATTTTACTTCCTCCCAATGTTCCATTTTAGGCCTACCCTTCCAATGTTTCGTTTGACTCCCTTCCGATGTTTCATTTTACTCCCTTCCGATGTTTCATTTTACTCCCTTCCGATGTTTCATTTTACTCCCTTCCGATGTTTCATTTTACTCCCTTCCAATGTTTCATTTACTTCCTTCCGATGTTTCATTTTACTTCCTTCCGATGTTTCAGTTTACTTCCTTCCAATGTTCCATTCTAGGCCTACTTCCTTTCAATGTTTCGTTTACTTCCTTCCGATGTTTCATTTTACTCCCTTCCAATGTTTCATTTTACTCCCTTCCGATGTTTCATTTTACTCCCTTCCGATGTTTCAGTTTACTTCCTTCCAATGTTCCATTCTAGGCCTACTTCCTTTCAATGTTTCGTTTACTTCCTTCCGATGTTTCATTTTACTCCCTTCCAATGTTTCAGTTTACTTCCTTCCAATGTTCCATTCTAGGCCTACTTCCTTTCAATGTTTCGTTTACTTCCTTCCGATGTTTCATTTTACTCCCTTCCAATGTTTCATTTTACTCCCTTCCGATGTTTCATTTTACTCCCTTCCAATGTTTCAGTTTACTTCCTTCCAATGTTCCATTCTAGGCCTACTTCCTTTCAATGTTTCGTTTACTTCCTTCCGATGTTTCATTTTACTCCCTTCCAATGTTTCGTTTACTTCCTTCCAATGTTTCATTTTACTTCCTTCCGATGTTTCAGTTTACTTCCTCCCAATGTTCCATTCTAGGCCTACTTCCTTTCAATGTTTCGTTTACTTCCTTCCGATGTTTCATTTTACTCCCTTCCAATGTTTCATTTTACTCCCTTCCGATGTTTCATTTTACTTCCTTCCAATGTTTCAGTTTACTTCCTTCCAATGTTCCATTCTAGGCCTACTTCCTTTCAATGTTTCGTTTACTTCCTTCCGATGTTTCATTTTACTTCCTTCCGATGTTTCATTTTACTTCCTTCCGATGTTTCATTTTACTCCCTTCCGATGTTTCATTTTACTACCTTCCAATGTTTCATTCTTACTTCCTTTCGATGTTTCATTTTACTTCCTTCCGATGTTTCATTTTACTTCCTTGCAATGTTTCATTTTACTTCCTTCCAATGTTTCATTTTACTTCCTTCCGATGTTTCATTTTATTTCCTTCCAATATTTCATTTCACTTAATTCAAGAGTTTTGTTTTACTTCCCTATAGTATTTGTTTTACTTCCAATTTTGAATTTACTTTCTTCCAATGTTTCATTTTACTTCCTTCCAATTTAAAATAAATCACTCCCTTTTTTTCCTTCACTTTACATTATCTCCTCACGACCGTCTTTCACCTTCACTTTCTTTTGTTCTCTTTAGACCCCCCCCCCCCACACACAACACACTCCCTCCACCCCCTCATGTTTTACGACCCTCAGTCTCAAAGTGCGCTTCTTTCGGCTTTATGGAAAATAGTCCTAGGCTGATCCTAACTCTATTCCTTTCCCCCCATAAATGGCGGAATGTCGATTCTCGGTGTACATTTTCAATGCGAAAACTTTGAGGGGAGGGGAGGGGGCGACTAATCTTCCTAATCTTCTCTCCGCTTCCGTATTAGGCCGCGTACACAGTAGACGCAGAAATCCCATGCGCAATCCGTATGTAAGTAAAAGAAGGAAGGACAAAATATACGAGCGCTTATTTTTGTTCCCCTTCTTTCTTTTACTTATTTACGGATTGCGCATGGGATTCCCGCGTCTACTGTGTACGCGGCCTTACAGAATGTCCTTCAGCTAACACCTACTACTACCACTCTCTATACCCTACCGCCTCCCTCCTTCCCTTCTAGCCCCCCTCCCTCACCCAGCCTCCATAAGAGACAATGGTTCCAGCGAGTCAGACGTCACAGTTCCCCCGTTCTGCGCAGTCTGGAATAAGGGTGATGCATAATTCATGACTCTGCCTTCAGGGGGTATGGCCCACGTGTGTACCACCGCCGTGTGAAGGGGATCCCTGCCTTGATGGACTCACAGCTTAGCCTGCTCACTGCTGATGGAATGAGTTGCTTAACCAAACGCGCTCTACGTGGCAAAACGTTAACGCTGAATTTTAACACAACCCTGAACTAAATATCAGTATCACAGAGGCTCAATTTTGTTGAGAGAGAGAGAAAGAGATTTCTGTTCGTTTCTCGGCCTTTTGGCTAAGACAGTGATTCAGGAACGTAAATTTTTGTTTATGCCCTGGTTGGTTTGTTCAGCCCGTCGTACATGGCGAAAGCCGACACGCGACGTTAAACTGAACTTCCAGAGAGAGAGAGAGAGAGAGAGAGAGAGAGAGAGAGAGAGAGAGAGAGAGAGAGAGAGAGAGATGAACACTGTTTTTAGGACCAGCAAACAATGAACACATTTATTTTTGCAAAGTAATAGACCTTGAGCTCTTGCTTATATACAATCGGGTTTTTTTTAGTAGTAAAATCGAATAATTATATTTTTAATCTGAAAAAAGGAGAGTATTGGATATATGTTGATTTGTTTGTATGTCGTCCTCTCCACCATTGTTGATGTGTACTGTGTGGGTGAAGGGTCATAAAGGCGAACTTGGCACATTATTTTTCTTTGGAATGATGCTTTGTTTGCCTCCCTTTGGCTCTGATCCACGCATTGCTAGATGATTGGTATCGTAATCAACTTTGTTAGACGGGAGTTAATTAGAAAGAGAGTTCTCCCCCTTTGTTCAGTTTCGAGAGTATTATATTTTCACCTCATTGAAGATCACAAAATCGAAAATATACAATTCCAGTCTTACGTTTGCAAGCAAATGTAAATATGAAACCCGAATCAAACCGTTTCTATCTTGCCATTATCAAAGACACTTCTAGTGACCGTTATTGGGTGCTTTGAAGCGCTTTTCCCCGTGGGAATACCGGGGGGTCTTTCGTAAAAATAGTTCCCCCACCTTCTGGAAGTTCTGTGCTTGTAACTTCCTGTAACCCGCCACTCTCTTTGACTCTGTCTGTTCCCTTTACTTTCTGTCATCTACTGTCTTTCTGACTTACTGGCCCATTCTCCTGCCTTTTTTCAAAAACATCTTCCAAATGTTCTTCTTTGAGCTCCTCCGAAATCGGAATGTGTCGGCTGTACGCAGCGGGGAGACCAGTGAAAACTGAAAACCGGACACATGTGTACCTTACCCATTATGGCCATATGGCCTTGAAACGCAGAAGAAGAAGAAGCGCTCTGCTCTAGCAGGGACGAAGGTTGGAACTGGGTTGCTTCTTGTTTGGCACAGAACGCCTCAGAACGCTTTAACGCAAGAAACCCGCCTCAGATATCTGTGATTGTGTGAAGGTAGAAGGGGAAGAAGGGGGAAGCAATGGGGAAAATGATATATCAGTAATAGGGGTCAGATTGGGGGATTTGTGGGGGATTATACAATCTAGCAGTGGTCATGCCTTTTTCTGTCTCTGTTGCTTGTG
>CM065690.1:55407267-55409767 GCA_017654935.2 Phymorhynchus buccinoides | reverse complement strand
TCTCCTGCCTTTTTTTTTTTCTTTTTTTTTTTTTGCTCAAGAAATTGTTGCAAACCTTTTGTCCAGCCGCGGACGAAGACGGACATGCTGGGCCTAACTGTTTCTCAGTTAGGCGCATAACGGCAGCATGACGCATCTGCGCTCATAATTGACAGGAAACTGTCTGAGTGATCGAAGAAGAAGAAGAAGAAGAAGAACTGCGTGCCACTAATTTGGAAGCTGCTGGGTTGTAGGGCATTTTACTTGGTCTCAGTGCTGCCCGAAAAGATGTCGGGCAGTAAACATATTTTTCGCTTCTACTTTTTTTCAATCGTCATCAAGACGCTAGAAAAAAGCGAAGAGCAAACTGGTGGCCTTTACAAATTTGACTTTGACTTTTGCCTTGTCTCTCTCTCTCTCTGTCTCTGTCTCTCTCTCTCTCTCTCTCTCTCTCTCTCTCTCTGTCTCTGTCTCTCTCTCTCTCTCTCTCTCTCTCTCTCTCTCTCTCTCTCTCTCTCTCTCTCTCTCTCTCTCTCTCTCTCTGTCTCTCTCTCTGTCTCTCTCATCTATCTCCACTGTATCAAATTTTAAGAAAAAAGTAATTAGCTAAAGCCTTCAAAAATACAAATGAAAATATGCATCTATCTCTACTATTGCAAAACGAAACAACATTTATAAATCGCTCCGTGGCAATGTTTATTTATTATGCCTTAAAGAGAAGAGAAGAAGAAAATTTAAACTAGATAGTATTTTATAAATATCTCTATCCAATGCATTTGGTGTTTAAGGAAAATCCACTGTTGTATTTTTTTTGTTGTTGATGCGAAATGCTTAACTCGTGCATGATGTTTTGCTTTGTTTATTTTATTTTATTCATATTATGTTGTGTCTGTCATATTTTATCTTACCTCCCTCTGCAAACAGGCCGGTCTCTCTTGCAGTAAACATTTTCAGTGTTCAGTGTTCTCTTCTCTCTCTCTCTCTCTCTCTCTCTCTCTCTCTCTCTCGTCTCTCTCTCTCTCTCTCTCTCTCTCTCTCTCTCTCTCTCTCTCTCTCTCTCTCTCTCTCTCTCTCTCTGTTGACGATTTGTCTGTGTCTCAATGTTGGTTTATAATATGTTGCATGCTTAGAATCAAGGACAGAATGGAAGACTAGGCCCAGCCTAAATTCTTATCCTTGTAAAATAAAGTGTCTCAAGTCTGAAGTCTGAAGTCTGAAGCCTCTCTCTCTCTCTCTCTCTCTCTCTCTCTCTCTCTCTCTCTCTCTCTCTCTCTCTCTCTCTCTCTCTCTCTCTCTCTCTCTCTCTCTCTCTCTCTCTCTCTCTCTCTCTCTCTCTCTCTCTCTCTCTCTCTCTCTCTCTCTCTCTCTCTCTCTCTCTCTATCTCTCTCTCTCTCTCTCTCTCTCTCTCTCTCCTCTCTCTCTCTCTCTCTCTCTCTCTCTCTCTCTCTCTCTCTCTCTCTCTCCTCGCTGTCACATTAAAACATACAATAAAACACAATGCACACGAGAAGTGCCCACACGAGAGTGTCACAGATATAACATTATGAGTAAAGATTATACATACACACCGACACTCTCTCTCTCTCTCTCTCTCTCTCTCTCTCTCTCTCTCTCTCTCTCACTCTCTCCTCTCTCTCTCTCTCTCTCTCTCTCTCTCTCTCTCTCACACTCTCTCACACACACTCTCACACACACACACACTCACACACACACACACACACACACACATACACGACACACACCCTCTAACACGCACACGCAACTGCACCCATATGCACACGCACGCTTCCGCATCGTTTGTGAGCACCACTTGCATACTTATGAACTGGACATATAAATACCCCAATGTGTTACGTGAATCGATTCCCCCTATCTCTCTCCCTCCCTCTCTCTCTATCTCCCTCTCATCTCTCTCTCTCTCCCTCTCTCTCTCTCTCTCCCTCCCTCTCTCTCTCTCTCTCTTGCACTCCCTCGTCTCTCTTCTCAGACGAATCCTCCCCTCTCTCGGCTCTCTTCTCTCCCCATCAATCTCTCTCTCTCTCTCTCTCTCTCCTTTGAAAACTCTCTCTCTCTCTCTCTTCTCTCCACACTTTGTCTCTCTCTCTCCTCCCTCCTCTCTCTCTCTCTCCCTCGGTCCAAAATTCATCTCTCTCTCTCTCTCTCTCTCAAACCTATCTCTCTCTCGCTCTCTCTCTCTCCCCTCCTCTCTCTCTCGACTTGAAAGGCAGAGAACAGCTGGCTGGATGATTCCTTTAAAAGCGTACTATTTGATAAACAAAACAGAAGTGCTGCCACGCGTGAGGCAGACTTAGTCTGATCTTATCCAGGATGATTGATTGATTGACGCCGTGGTTTAGTATGAAAAGATACCATTCTGGTTTACAATACCGAACCCATGTGTTCCTAGTTCATAAACAAATTAAAGGGGCGCCCTGACGCGATGAGTTTTTTTATTAAAAAAGAACACGTCGACATCACCAGGAAAACACCCTTTACAGAGATTGCAACACTCATTTTGCT
>CM065690.1:55387267-55389767 GCA_017654935.2 Phymorhynchus buccinoides | reverse complement strand
CCAACACCCAGTACCAAAACCAGTCCCATCAGCGACAATTCCCCCAATACCCAGTACGAAAACCAGTCCCATCAGCGGCAATTCCCCCAACACCCAGTACCAAAACCAGTCCCATCAGCGGCAATTCCCCCAACACCCAGTACCAAAACCAGTCCCATCAGTGGCAATTCCCCCAACACCCAGTACCAAACCCAGTCCCATCAGCGGCAATTCCCCCAACACCCAGTACCAAAACCAGTCCCATCAGCGACAATTCCCCCAACACCCAGTACGAAAACCAGTCCCATCAGCGGCAATTCCCCCAACACCCAGTACCAAAACCAGTCCCATCAGCGGCAATTCCCCCAACACCCAGTACCAAAACCAGTCCCATCAGCGGCAATTCCCACAACACCCAGTACTAAAACCAGTCCCATCAGCGGCAATTCCCCCAACACCCAGTACTAAAGCCAGTCCCATCAGCGGCAATTCCCCCAACACCCAGTACGAAAACCAGTCCCATCAGCGGCAATTCCCCCAACACCCAGTACCAAAACCAGTCCCATCAGCGACAATTCCTCCAACACCCAGTACTAAAGCCAGTCCCATCAGCGGCAATTCCCCCAACACCCAGTACTAAAACGAGTCCCATCAGCGGCAATTCCCCCAACACCCAGTACTAAAACGAGTCCCATCAGCGGCAATTCCCCCAACACCCAGTACTAAAACGAGTCCCATCAGTGGCAATTCCCCCAACACCCAGTACTAAAACCAGTCCCATCAGTGGCAATTCCCCCAACACCCAGTACTAAAACCAGTCCCATCAGTGGCAATTCCCCCAACACCCAGTACTAAAACGAGTCCCATCAGTGGCAATTCCCCCAACACCCAGTACTAAAACGAGTCCCATCAGTGGCAATTCCCCCAACACCCAGTACTAAACCCAGTCCCATCAGTGGCAATTCCCCCAACACCCAGTACGAAACCCAGTCCCATCAGTGGCAATTCCCCCAACACCCAGTACGAAACCCAGTCCCATCAGTGGCAATTCCCCCAACACCCAGTACTAAAACGAGTCCCATCAGTGGCAATTCCCCCAACACCCAGTACGAAACCCAGTCCCATCAGTGGCAATTCCCCCAACACCCAGTACGAAACCCAGTCCCATCAGTGGCAATTCCCCCAACACCCAGTACTAAACCCAGTCCCATCAGTGGCAATTCCCCCAACACCCAGTACTAAAACGAGTCCCATCAGTGGCAATTCCCCCAACACCCAGTACTAAACCCAGTCCCATCAGTGGCAATTCCCCCAACACCCAGTACGAAACCCAGTCCCATCAGTGGCAATTCCCCCAACACCCAGTACGAAACCCAGTCCCATCAGTGGCAATTCCCCCAACACCCAGTACGAAACCCAGTCCCATCAGTGGCAATTCCCCCAACACCCAGTACGAAACCCAGTCCCATCAGTGGCAATTCCCCCAACACCCAGTACGAAACCCAGTCCCATCAGTGGCAATTCCCCCAACACCCAGTACGAAACCCAGTCCCATAAGTGGCAATTCCCCCAACACCCAGTACTAAACCCAGTCCCATCAGTGGCAATTCCCCCAACACCCAGTACGAAACCCAGTCCCATCAGTGGCAATTCCCCCAACACCCAGTACGAAACCCAGTCCCATCAGTGGCAATTCCCCCAACACCCAGTACGAAACCCAGTCCCATCAGTGGCAATTCCCCCAACACCCAGTGCTAAACCCAGTCCCATCAGCGGCAATTCCCCCAACACCCAGTGCTAAACCCAGTCCCATCAGTGGCAATTCCCCCAACACCCAGTACTAAAACCAGTCCCATCAGTGGCAATTCCCCCAACACCCAGTACGAAACCCAGTCCCATCAGTGGCAATTCCCCCAACACCCAGTACGAAACCCAGTCCCATCAGTGGCAATTCCCCCAACACCCAGTACGAAACCCAGTCCCATCAGTGGCAATTCCCCCAACACCCAGTACGAAACCCAGTCCCATAAGTGGCAATTCCCCCAACACCCAGTACGAAACCCAGTCCCATAAGTGGCAATTCCCCCAACACCCAGTACCAAACCCAGTCCCATCAGTGGCAATTCCCCCAACACCCAGTGCCAAACCCAGTCCCAGGGAAACAAAAACCATCGAAGCCAACAGAAACTCACACAAGGCTCTGCTAAAATTATTTATTAATCCTAGCAACAACAACAAAATGTGTCAGTCCCTGGAAATGACAGGTCAATTCGTTTTCAGTATTTTGGTTTTGCAATTAGTATTTTACTGAGAATGACCAAAGTTGAGAAGAAAAACAACAACAAACAAACAAACAAACAAAGAAACAGACTCGAACGAAAACATACTCCTTTACTTTGTAGATCGGCAAAGGACAATGACCAGTTAAGCAATCAGTGCAAGTTTAGTGGTAGGTACAAACGTATGTCCACTGTATATTCTGAAAGAGAGACGCATAAAAAAGAGTGTGCTTCATATATAT
>CM065690.1:55362267-55364767 GCA_017654935.2 Phymorhynchus buccinoides | reverse complement strand
GAGCATAATCTAATGTCGGACTGAAGGGAATTCCATTCTTTACCCGAGAAAGTAAAACTTTACTTGAATCTATCTAGCAGTGAGCTTGTCAAAAATTCCCCTTAGGTCATTTTCTTTTCCTTTTTGTTTCCTTTTTATTTGCCTCATGGCTCCGAGTAGGAACCAAAACTAACATGAACAATCCAGAGTCAGAAAGTATTTTTGCTCAAATGTTTTTTTTTCTAATTCTGTTCCTACAAGCTCGTGAGACCTGCGATATAAACTTACAATAATTATATCTGTATTTTGTATTGATTTCTGGCAGGCTCGCAAGCCCTTACAATACACGGAATCATACAATATATCATGTCATTCTTCTTCTTCGATTGCTCAGACAGTTTCCTGTCAATTATGAGCGCAGATGCGTCATGCGTATAATATTGTTATATTATTTTCAGCAAGCTCGTAAGCCGTACGATGTCCGTGACGTGATAGAGCAATACTCTCAGGGTCACCTCAACATGATGGTCAGAATCAAGGAACTCCAGAGAAGGTAATTAAATGATGTAGTAGTAGTAGTAGTAGTAGTAGTAGTAGTAGTAGTAGTAGTAGTAGTAGTAGTAGTAGTAGTAGTAGTAGTAGTAGTAGTAGTAGTAGAGCGATAATGGTCACCTCAACATGATGGTGAGAATTGAAGAACTCCAGAGGAGGTACCCTCACCTCTTGGTGCGCATGCGAGTCGTCAGCTATTTCGTTGATACTGTAATTACTGGCCTAGTTCTTCCTTTATATTATGTGACTGTGAAAAAAATAATTTTCATTAACCCTTTAAGTATTAAATTTAGTTAACCCTTAATGTGCCAAAGAACATGAATGGAAGTCCGTTTAACGTCCTCTGGTATGGAACAGCTAGGTACGTACATGTGGGACATTTATAACTATAGGCCTAAAGATAGTGGGACGATCCTGGAGATACTGCAATACCAGGAAAGTCCCCATGTTTTTGAATAATCAAGATTGAGAGTAAAAGCATATATATAAACGTTTGGCAAAAGAACAGTGTATTCAGTAAATAGCTGTAGTAGTAGTAGTAGTAGTAGTAGTAGTAGTAGTAGTAGTAGTAGTAGTAGTAGTAGTAGTAGTAGTAGTAATGGTAATGGTAGTGGTAGTGGTAGTAGTAGCAGTAGTAGTAGTAGTTGTAGTGGTAGTAGTAGTAGTAGTAGTAGTAGTAGTAGTAGTAGTAGTAGTAGTAGTAGTAGTAGTAGTAGTAGTAGTAGTAGTAGTAGTAGTAGTAGTAGTAGTAGTAGTAGTAGTAGTTGGACTAGTAGTAGTAGTAGTAGTAGTAGTTGTTGTAGTAGAGCAATACGCTCAGGGTCATCTCAACATGATTGTCAGAATCGAAGAACGTTCCTTTATTTAGCTAGTGCTCAATTGTGTCTCAGACAGACGCTCGACCTTTTAACCCTTTCACCGCCAGCCATATTTCAGCAAAACAATTCCATTTAATTTACCTGGGTAGAGAACAAAATCCATTTGCAGTATTGAAGATTCTTCTGTGACATATATAAAATAAGGTATATCCTTACTTCCCAAAACTAAGACAATAGGGTCTTTGGATAACAGACCCCAATTTGATGCCTTTTAGTGACACAGGTGTTAAATCACTGTGGTGCTAAAAAGCGACTTTGGCGGTGAAAGGGTTAATACCTTTTCATCGTAATTAAAAGGGAACAAAATGTTTATTTACTTTTTTTACTTTAAAGTTAAAGCCGTGATAACAACCGATTTATGAAGTGCACGAGGGTCTTGCTGGGATGGGGATGTAGCAGTAGCAACACTTATGGCCTCAACCTTCTTTCTAGTTTGACAGGAAAATCGAACTTAACGTCGAGTCCTTCGGATGGGGACTTAAAGCTAGTCCGACCGGTGCGTTTTACGCACGTAAAAATCCTGAGGCAGATAAAAGTCGGTAAGAGCAGGGAGAAATCCCACTGCCTGGTATGGCCAAATTAATAGCTAGGTTTTCCAAGTGTGCCCCCTCCCCCTCCTCACCCTGTGCCCCCCCCCCCCTTTCAAAATTGGGTAGGCGCTGCACTTGCGGCGACGCGCTCTCCGGGGGAGAACAGCCCGAATTTCACAGAGTAAGTCTCTGTGACTAGAATATACCAAATACCAAATACCAAATACAGCTTGCTTGAGTTGAGTGGTGTCAGTGTAATTATACCAGTCCATGATAATTATGTGTATCAATATACAACCTGTGTGTGTGTCTCTCTCTTTCTTCTTTTCAGACTAGACCAAACCCTGGGTAAACCAGCCTACCAGGGCAGTCAGCGAGACAGGGAAAAGTTAACTCTATGTGCCCGTATCAACCGAATAGAGACACAGGTAATGATCAAGGCAGTCTTTTAGCCCAAAGATAACTGTGTAATAATAATATTTTAGACAAGACGAAACAAAATCAGCAACACTGTGTTAAAAGAGCGCTATTTCGATTTATTATAAAACCTTTGTCCAGCTA
>CM065690.1:55307267-55349767 GCA_017654935.2 Phymorhynchus buccinoides | reverse complement strand
ACCCCCACCTTCTCCATGTAAGTAATTCAAATATAACTTTCATGACACATTGAATAAATTCCCTTATTTACTTCCTTATCAATTTATTTCATTAAATCTAAAAAGCGTCACAGCTTGTTTTGTCCCTATCTACTACTACTACCACTATGCACAACTGAAGCCCAACAGTAGTCTCCCTTTCGTGTGGTGTGACTTATCCTCCCCTTTTAGAAACAAGTGCTCTCCCCTAAGTTGACCTCAAAGCCAAGGTCGTCCGCTGAGTGCTTCTTGTCGGGCCAAAGCAGCTAGTAGCCTATCGTTTCCATTTCTGCGTAATATTACGTGGGATATTGCCAAAGGCAGCTTTTGTGCAAACACTGAACTCACAATGCTTGCACTTTTCAGAAGATCTGCTGCCCAAGGACCTAGAACAGTAAGTTCTACTGCTATGCAAATGTGTGTAGCCTAGACTAAGATCAGACACTGACTGAGAGTGAGACACAGTGAGACAGTAGCCTAGGTAAGACAAGTGAAACTGTAGACTAGTGTCAGTGTAACTGTCATGGTTATCGGTTTATCATTATGCAGCCAAATGACACTGATTTTGACTGCATGCAACTTGCAACATAATGGGAATGCAAAGAAGGCAATTTAGTGAATGTCACAATGAATCATTGAATGACCTGTGTCAGTGTGTGGCGTTCTCAAAATGGATTTGTTCTCAACATGTCTGCGCATGCGCGAAGAGTTGGCTATATTCACATTTATGCCCGTCAACCCGGTCAAGAACGATAATCTGTTGACTGAAAAAGCCATCGCTATGTTCTTTTCTGTTACAAATTATCGTTCTTCTTCTTCTACCAATGATGTCCACCTGCCGTAACCGGCAATAACTGACATATATTGGGGTTCAAAGAGAAATCGCTGCGCGGGAAAAAAACAAACAAAAAAACCCAAAACCCAAAAAACCCACCAGAGCCTAGATAGATAAGACTAAGAGAGCATGTTGGGCCATGCACCCCCAGCTAGTCCGAGAACACCTGGCCCCACACGAAAAAGAATAAAACATAAAAAAGAGATCGCAGACGGGCATAAATGTGAATATAGCCGAAGAGTTAGGGATAGGTTTAGGGTCAATTTACTTTATTTAGTGTTGAATATAGTTTGGCAGGCATAATTGTTAATATAGCCTGTGTGGCGCTCTCAAAATGGATTTGTTCTCAACATGTCTGCGCATGTGCGAAATCGATCATGACGTACCATCACATTTGATCTTTTGTATATATTAACAATTATGCCTGTCAAACTGTTCCGTGTTGGAGACCCAAAACGGTATGTTGACAGACCGACCAGGAATGGTATACCAATTTAGGATACCATTTGGTTCAGTTTGTTGACTTCTACTGTTATGTAGGGTCCACATTTATTCCCGTCCTCCTTCGTATCTATATGCTTAAAAACTTAAGGACGGGAATAAATGTGGACCCTACATAACACTAACAGTCGAAGTCAACAAACTGAACCAAATGGTATCCTAAATTGGTATACCATTCCTGGTCGGTCCGTGGACCCTATACTTATTACAGTTGAAGTCAACAAAGTGAACTGAGCGGCATTTGCGTACTGTTAACTAAAATTGGGTTTTTCCGGTATACAGAAAATACATTTTTGCAATGCACGGTTTTGCGATGTACGATTTTTCAGTAATCACTTTTAGTTTCACTGGATTCACGACTTTGACTATTAAATTACGGAGAAATCTTATATTTTCAGCAATTAACTTACTGTATTTAGGGTCCTCATTTATTCCCGTCGTCCTTAACCATGCATTAAAAGGGGAATATATGTGGACCCTAATAGTATGGTCTATTCCCATTTGTTATTTGTTATGTTAAAAGAAAAATTCAAAGAATGAGAAAAAAAAACCACGAGGACCGATACAGGTATAACCTGAACTTGAAGTTGAACTACTTGTTATACCATGTTCGATTTGCTCCGTACTCGATATCGACTTCCGTGTTTTGTCTTCAACATCGAAGAGGCAGACGGGCATATTTGTGAATATTACCCAAGGCAGGCATGGGAATTGTCAGTCTTTTGGCTGATTTCAGCTTTTTTGATGGTCCTCTTCAGTCTTTTTTTGCAAGTTTCAGCTTTTTTGATGGTCCAAGAGGACATTTATGAGATTAAAAAAAAAAGAAGCCCAATGAGTAAAACTGAAGTTATTGGCTATAAATGAATGCAATATGAACTAAATATATCAGTCCTATCTCTAACACTGTTTTTAAGGCTTAGATAGCAGAAGAAGCTTCATTTTCTGGGGGCTGTATCCCAACACACACGGTTTTCAGTGGGGTTTTTTTATTCTTTGTTTCTATGCCTGCTTCCAGACCCCAATTTTCAGTCTTTTTTGTCTTCTCTAATTCCCATGCCTGCAATGGCCTATGTACTGTTATTTCTGGTTCTGGTTTTCTACGTTGAAGAAGCCTGTGAAGGCTTTTGTTTGGTTGGTGTGCTTTTTTTATCTTCATTGGAAACGTGTACACATTATTTGTAATGTAACATTATCTTGTAGTAGTCGGGCATGGTAGACCTCCGCGAATTGCGGAAAATCCGTGAAACCGTTTCAGAGTTTGAAACAAAATTATTAAAAAATGCGTTGAAATGGCATGAAAAAGTGAAAATTTGAATCGTATTGAATTTTCTTCGGCCCCCTGGACCCCCGGCCATTTTCCTTGAAAACCACTTTGCCCCCACTACCATGCCTGGGTAATGCTTTTTAAATACTATATCTCTGATTATCTCACTATTCTCAGGAGTCCACTTTTATACATGAATTAAGGAATAATAATCTGAGTAACTGACTGGGAGTATTTACTTCAGTTCTTAGGCAGTGATATCTTAAAGAGGTTAAAAGCTTTTTTTCTTTTCCTTTGCAGTGAGTTCTTGGTGTTCTTTCTGATAAAAAAAACTTAACTCATTGCGGACGAATTCCGAGTATACTCGGAACAGGAGAATGCCAGTCAGGGCCTAGTTCCGAGTATTCTCGGAACAGTGATTTATGAGTCTAAGACTTGTCTAAATCCACACTTTTTTTCAATCCAAACCATGTTTTTTTTAGTTACTTCTCTTCATCACTCTTCCAGCTTTCACATCATTTATGTTTGGCACTTCTATTTCAATTTTTAATGTTAAAGATGTAAAAAAAAAAGAATCGGCCCTAGATGAGCCTCGGAAAATACCCCAATATGTTTTCATTAACAGTGATAGCAATGAGCCCAAGGAGGCTAATGATTCCGATTTTAATGAAAGTACTAGCACAACACTGAGTACCGGTAACGCCTAGTAACGGTAACGCCTAGTAATGGTAACGCCAAGTACTGGTAACTCTGAGTACAACAAATTTGAAGCGATTCGGTTAAGAAACGGCAGAGTTATAAGGCCCCGTTTCACGTTGGTGCTGCTCTGAGAGTGACGCGCTCTCCCTAGTAACGGTAACGCCTAGTAACGGTAACGCAAAGTACTGGTAACGCTGAGTACAGCAAATTTGAAGCGATTCGGTTAAGAAAAGGCGGAGTTATAAGGCCCCGTTTCCCGTTGGCGCTGCTCTGAGAGTGACGCGCTCTCCCGATTCTCTTCAAATTTGCTGCCAGGCTTTGCCCCGGCCACAGCAAGCCTGACAGCAAATTTGAAGCGATTCGGTTTAAGAAACGGCGGAGTTATTTGTGAAAAGGTGAAGCAGCGTCTATCGCGCGCGTTTCTAAATCGATTCACTTCCGGTTTGGCACATCGATAGTCACCGTCCCCGGTCATCTACCTGCCAAATTGGAAGGCAATCGGTCCAGAACTACCGGAGATACGGGCGCCGAGAGGCCGACGGATACGCGTTTCGCACATTTGCCAAACTGCGCAAATGACACGGCCGCCTCGGTTGCCGTTGCCGTTGCCGTTAGGGCTCACAGCAAATTTGAAGTGATTCGGTCAAAAAATGGCGGAGTTATAAGGCCCGTTTTGTGTTTCAGACACACACACACACACACACATACACACACACACACACGGACACTTGGCTTTTTATTATATGATTCATAATTTCAAAGCGAAATAATAAACTTGGACCAACCAGTAATGTTGTAAAAACTGAATCATTGACAGCATTAGTTTGTTGCGCTTCTTATTTGTTTTTGTTTTGTTTTTTAGGCAGCCCCAGGCCAGTAATAATGTTTCTCTAAGGCACAAGTTTTTATATATTTAGGCAGTGTCTTAAAGGGGTTAAACGCTTTTTTTCTTTTCCTTTGCAGTGGGTTCTTGGTGTTCTTCAAGCAAATGGTTATGCTACAGAAGCTAATTTTGAAACACAGGTGAGTGAAATTGAAACCAATTTGATGTTTTGGTGTGTTTGTTTTTAGATATAAATCATGTCATGCTTACACACGCAGAGGTGCACACACTGACACACACACACTGACACACACACACATACACACCACACACACACACACATACATACACACGCTCTTGTGTTATATGCATGCACATACAACAATTACTTAAAGTCATATATTATACTCATGCATAAACATATTGACGCACATCAAGTTCACACACAAAGACACACATACATTTTTATGTGAATGCACATTCCTTCACAAATATTGGCTAGATTATGCGCCACACAGATATGTGACTTAACCAGCCAATCTGCACAGATCCCAGCCAATCTGCACAGATCCATTCACACAATCATAAACATTCTGACTACTGGCCTTATCCATTCACTGCTTACTGTGTTTCACTTATTTTCAGAGCCATTCAAGCTGCACAGAACTAGACACACAAACATAAACATTCAGACTACTGGCCTTATCCATTCACTGCTTACTGTGGTGTGTTTCACTTATTTTCAGAGCCATTCAAGCTGCACAGAACTAGACGCACAAACTTAACTGCAGCATGTAAAAGTCCTGTAGGCTTAATTAATATAGAATTCACCTTACAAACACATCGTCGATTTTTCGGCACACAAAAAAAGTTCATGATGAACGTATATGGGTAAGTAACCCATAGGCCGGGTTCACATTAAACGCGTAAGTTCTGTAGGAAACCCTAAATAAGTGGAAGAAAGAAGGATAAACGTTTATGCATATATAGGGGAAATTCGGACACGTGCGCAAATCTTTTCCCTTCTTTGTTTCACTTATTTATGGATTGCGCACAGGTTTCCGCATGGAATATCCGCTTATGTGTGTACACGGCCTAACCTGTTGCTAACCCTATCCCTTTCCCGAGCAAGGTATTGTTGGTGCCCAAAGTATCTACACTTGTGTGTGTAACTCATAGTTGGTCATTTCGGGATTTTTACATGCTGCGGCGAATGGCTTGTAGACTTTCACCAGGGTCCACTCAGCTCTCGGGCAATAAGCAGAGAACAAGCCCTGCAGTATCACACCAATATTGCCGGTAGCAGTAACATCAGAGGTTGTCACAGTAGTAGACAATATTTACTGTACTTATTAGATTACTATGTTTCATAGCTGCTCCAGCTGCACCAATAGTACACATCAAACCCAGTGGCAACGAAAAGTTGTCATTTGGTCTAAATTTACACCCCAACCCCATTTCCTTCCTCACCAGTCACAAAAAAATCGCATGCAAATATAACAAAAAAAGGGTGGTGCGCCTCTGGCTGCGACGCGCTCTCTAGGTGGGAGGTACCCAAATTTGACAGAAACGCCTCTGTGACCATGAAGTACCAAATACTTAATACCAATAGACCAGGGCCCAGCCCTCTGTGACCATGAAGTACCAAATACCTAATGCCAATAGACCAGGGCCCAGCCCTCTGTGACCATGAAGTACCAAATACCTAATGCCAATAGACCAGGGCCCAGCCCTCTGTGACCATGAAGTACCAAATACCTAATGCCAATAGACCAGGGCCCAGCCCTCTGTGACCATGAAGTACCAAATACCTAATGCCAATAGACCAGGGCCCAGCCCTCTCACTGGCGGTGAGCAAATAGTGATTCTGATTCCGATTCTGATGGCTCGTTATTAATGTAATCAATGAAAAAACTTGAGGAGAGCACTTAAATTAGAATAGAATAAAAGTAGCATATATAGATGACCTGGTCAGCCAGTGCCCGTTCAGCGGACCACTGGCATGATGCCACACCCAGCAGCAACCTAGGATAGTGTGACACTTACATGTTCATTATCATTATCACCACCATTGTTAGATTAACTTACTTAGTAAGTTATATGTGTTTCACTGGCCTTTCCAGGGTCCGTCCACATTTCAGACAGCAAGCAGTCAGAGCAGGCCCTATTATACTACCGCAATGTTAATACAGTGGAACCTCCCTTATAAGACCTCATTTTGGATGAGTTTTGAAGATAAGACCTTCAAGAATCATCCAAAATGAGGTCTTATAAAGGAGGGGTCTTGTAACGGAGGTAATTTTAACACTTACAAAGAAGGGCAATGTCTCAGAGAAGCGTGAGGGAGTCTTATAATGGTAGGTCTTATAATGGTGGTTCCACTGTACTGTAACAGGAATTGTTCATAAATAATTGAGGGGAGTAATCTCATGGTGCGTGCGAATGATCTCGCTTGACAGAATCGATCAAACAGGAAATTGACTCGCAGTCGCCTCGTGCTGCGTTTGAGTCTAGACACACACAGTTTGTGTTTCTCGCGTCTGTTCTCTATCATAGTATCAAGCCATCTGGGACAATCTCAATGTTTATTTTCTTTGCGAGTTCGCGAAGTTCTCCAAGTTCGATCAGTTTGTCGCTACTTGTGACCACCCCTCTTTCTCTTCAAAATATTTGCAAGTCGCTCACTCGCGTGGTAGTTTCACCTTTTGACGCCATAGGTACACTACTCAGGGCTCCCAATCGTCCTGCAAAACCAGGGGTACCAGGGACTCCTTCACTTACAGTATAGAGGGTCCTAGTGGAGAGATAGATGGTCCCAGTGGCACTGGGAATACTAAAAAGAATTGTTTTAGCGCATCCCTGGGACCCCCTGCACATTCTTTTAGAGGGTCCTTTAGAATTTTAGTACTTCCTAGACCCCCAAATGGACCCCTGGGAGCCCTGCTACTCTAATTTTCGCGTAGTGCTCTCCCCTCATATTTGTTTTCTCCAAAATTCGTCTCTAGAGCCACTTTGCATGTCCGTATGTGTCTCCAGCCGTTCAAGCTGCACCGACTGGACCACGGCCCAGCCGCCTCTCAGACGATCAGCAGGGAGCAGGCCTTGCAGTACTACAGCGACATGCAGACCATTCGGCGCCTGGAGACCACAGCCGCCAACCTGTACAAGTCGAAGACCATCCGGGGCTTTTGTCATCTCTACTCTGGACAGGTTGGGAGAACTTTCAGTGTTTGGGATATGTGGATAGTATGTGTGTGTGTTTGGTGTGTGTGCGCGTGTGCGTGTGTGTGTGTGTGAGGGAGGGATTGATGCAATTTGGTTTGTTGTGATGAGTGTGTATGTATGAGAGAGAGAGAGAGAGAGAGATAGATAGAGTTGCTTTGTATGCATTGTTGCTGGTTTGTGTCATTCTTAAATACTATTTTTGTTATCTACTTGTTGATGAATAATTGATTGTAAAGCGCTTTGGGCTCATTTGAGGTAAAGCGCTATATAAATGTACTATTATTATTATTATGTTTAATATGTGAATGGCGGTTTAGTGAAGTTTGATTTGCAGAGCGCCATGAGTAGGTTTCACCTAGAATGGCGCAATATAAGTATCCATATTATTATTATAATCTGTAGAGGGGTTTGGGGGGAAAGGGATGGTGGAGGGGTTGGAAATAAGGTGTGTGATGTAGGTGGGTTAAGTGTAGTGGGGAGGGAGTGGGGTGGGTATAGTAGGAAAAAGGGGATCAGTTGTGTTTCACTTGGGAGAGGGGGTGGGATGAGGGGAGGGGGTTGTAATGTATTTAGGTAGTTATGATTGCCCTTGTGTATGAGAGAGAGCAGACATGATGCTAAGAAGCTCTTTATTCCTTTGACTGCCACCAACGTATTAGTACTGACCTGATGACATCATCAGATGAAGAGGTATAACCCTGATATGCTGGCTTTTGCTCTAACACAGTCCAGAGATTAAAATCCCCAGACCATTTTGCCAGATTGGCTCTATCAGTTGTCTTTTTCTTAACATGGTTTGCCCAATGTTTTTTTCTTTAATATTTCTGTGGCAGTCAAGGGGTTAAACATTTAACCTCTTCACTGCCACTGCCAGAGAAAATTTGAAAACTTATCGATTTTTTTTACATTAAAATTTAAAAGAGACCTGTTAGACTCAATCTGAGAAAATGGTCTAAACTTTCCTGACTTGTCTAAACACAAAGCCAGCATTCCAGGACTATGACACCAAAGGTGATGACATCATCAATGACATCACACACCCAGTAGTAGTAGACCCAGGACAGGCAGTGAAAGGGTTAAGGGTTATCCATGATTTTGCTGTTGATAAAACATATTGTTTTCATACTCTATAACTAGCAGGTATTGAGTGGCACAAAGGTAACGCGCTCGCCTCCTATATAATAAACCCGAGTTCGAACCTGGGTACAGGGAATTTTTCCTTTCACCCTGCCCTAGGCCTTATGGTCTGAACGTGGAGCCTTTTGGATGAGACGATAAACCGAGGTCCCGTGTGCCCATGCACTTAGCACATGTTGAACCCAGTGGCAACGAAAAAATGTCATTTGGTCAAAATTTCACACATACACACGCACACACACACACCCTTTCCTTCCTCATCAGTCACACAAAAATCACATGCAAATATAAATAATAAAAAATGGGTGGCGTGCCTGGCTGCGACACACTCTCCAGGTGGGAGCACCCCAAATTTCACAGTGACGCCCCTGTGACTGTAAAGTACCAAATACAAAAATGGGAAAAATGTAGATGTCGCTCAGAATGTTTTTGCAAAAGCCAAAAATAGTCAACAGCCCCCAAAATACCAATTTTCTATTTAGGGCATATCTATATCTATTTTTATGTATTCTACCAGTATCCACAACATGAAGCATACCTGCCAACCCTCCCGGTAAATCAAGTCAATAGAAACAAAGAGGCAAAATTGTATCTTCTATGCCCAATTTCTGCAAATGTTCTATTTCGAATGTCAAACTTCAAATAATTATAAAATAAAAACTAGACAAGATAACTCAATTCGGTTTTCTGTATATTAACAAGGAATCTTCTTTGCTCCACCGTGAAAAATTAAAATCTCAATTGATGCCAAAATTCCATTATCATGTCTGTTTTTCCCATGCACTGTCGCATATTATGACTGGATATTGCGTGCTGCTCAGGAGGCGTGTGCGGTGGGGATGGAGGCGGTGTTGACTAGGGAGGATGCGGTCATCACTGCGTACCGCGCCCATGGCTGGACCTATACCCGCGGGGTGTCGCTACTGGGCGTCCTGGCTGAGCTCACTGGTCAGCAGACAGTGCTTTCTTATTTGGATTTTATGTGTGTGCATTCATCTGTCAGTAGGTCATTGTCCTTTGCCGATCCACGATCGCAAAGGAGTATGAATCCGTTCGTGTATCACTGTATGTTTCTTTTGTTTTTTGGTTGTTGTTTTCTGTCTGTCCCAAGGATATCTCCCGAACAGCTTGACAGAATCGCTTCAAATTTTGTGTGATGGTGTGCAGTGATCGTGTGTCACTATGAGAGGAAGGCATCTGCGCATAAATTATCGCGGTCCTGACCTTGTTTCGGACTATGACTGCCCAACACTGAATAGCATAAGGGGCAGCTGCTAATATTCTGGGCGCCTTGGGGTAGATTTCACTCGTAGTTAAGATGCCTTGCCCAATGTACATCCCCATTCTGTCAGACAAAATGGATGAAGTGTGTGTGTGTGCGCACGCACGCGTGTGTTTGTGCAAATGTATGTTTGTATAAGTGTGTGTGCGTTTCAGTAAGAATGTGTTTTCTGTGTGTTTGATGAAATGTGTGTGGGTCTGTGTCTGTATGTCTGTGTGCAAGAACTCGTATGTGTGTGTGTGTCTGTTGTGCGTGTGTGTGTGTGTGTGGTATGTGTATGTCTGTGAGTGTTTCAATGCTGATTGTAAAGCGCTTTGTGCTCGATAAAAAGCGCTATATAAGTGTCCGTTTTTTATTATTATTATTAATAAGTACAGACCTGTGACGGTGACATGGTAACTTTTATTTGGAAACAGCTGCTGTTGTAAGGCCGTGTTCCTCTTTCTTTGAAAACCAGAGTATGTGTGATTAGAACACAAATGTGGTTATTTTAGGTGTGTGTGCGTGTGTCTGTCTGTATTTTGTTGTTGTTTTCCAACTGTTATTATTTTCCTATGTGATGGCAGTCCTGATGGGGTTCTTGTTAATGACTGGTAGGAATAGTAACATAATGACACGTCACTGATACTGACACACAATCAGCAGTTTATTAGCCCTTTCATCGCTAGCCATTCCTCAGCCAAAATTTACCATTAAGCTTACATGAGCAAAGAAAAGGTTCCGTCTGGAATACTGGGGATTCCTCTGTGACATGCCTAAAATAGGGCCTATCCTTGCCTCCCAAGATTACGAACATAAGGTCACTGGATACCAGACCCTCGTTTGATGCCTTTTAGTGACATGGGTGTTAAATCATTGTGGTGCCAAGAGGCGACAGTGGCGATGAAAGGGTTTAAGTACTTCCAGTGTGCTATTTTAACAAAGAAGTGCCACATCCTGTTGTAAGTTTGAAGCGTATGTTGCTGATGGGTGCTGGTGGCAGGTCGTGTGTCTGGGTGCGCCAAGGGGAAGGGAGGCTCCATGCACATGTACAACCACAACTTTTTCGGGGGGAACGGCATTGTGGGTGCTCAGGTTAGTTTTCAAGCCACTACATTACAAAAATGTAGTACATTTTCACATGACACTTGTTTTCCCAATGTATGCGCTATGACTTAAAGTAGTTTGTGCTATCCTGTTATTACTTGCATGGGTAAAACGACAGACGCTTGACACTTGTGAACTGGGAGTACAGTTAGTATGGCTCTGCCATCTTGTTATTACTTGCATGGGTAAAACGACAGACGCTTGACACTTGTGAACTGGGAGTAGAGTTTGTATGGCTCTGCCATCTTGTTATTACTTGCATGGGTAAAATGACAGACGCTTGACACTTGTGAACTGGGAGTAGAGTTTGTATGGCTCTGCCATCTTGTTATTACTTGCATGGGTAAAACGACAGACACTTGACACTTGTGAACTAGGAGTACAGTTCATTTGTCTATGCCATCTTGTTATTACTTGCATGGGTAAAACAACAAACACTTGACACTTGTAAACAAGGAGCACAGTTCATTTGGCTATGCCATCTTGTTATTACTTGCATGGGTAAAACGACAGATGCTTGACACTTGTGAACTGGGAGTAGAGTTTGTATGGCTCTGCCATCTTGTTATTACTTGCATGGGTAAAACGACAGACACTTGTGAACTAGGAGTACAGTTCATTTGGCTATGCCATCTTGTTATTACTTGCATGGGTAAAACAACACTTGACACTTGTGAACTAGGAGTACAGTTCATTTGGCTATGCCATCTTGTTATTACTTGTATGGGTAAAACAACACTTGGCACTTGTAAACTAGGAGTACAGTTCATTTGGCTATGCTATCTTGTTATTACTTGCATGGGTAAAACGACAGACATTTGACACTTGTGAACTAGGAGTACAGTTCATTTGGCTATGCCATCTTGTTATTACTTGCGTGGGTAAAACAACACTTGACACTTGTGAACTAGGAGTACAGTTCATTTGGCTATGCCATCTGGTTATTACTTGCGTGGGTAAAACAACACTTGACACTTGTGAACTAGGAGTACAGTTCATTTGGCTATGCCATCTTGTTATTACTTGCATGGGTAAAACGACAGACACTTGACACTTGTGAACTAGGAGTATAGTTCATTTGGCTATGCCATCTTGTTATTACTTGCATGGGTAAAACGACAGACACTTGTGAACTAGGAGTACAGTTCATTTGGCTATGCCATCTTGTTATTACTTGCGTGGGTAAAACAACACTTGACACTTGTGAACTAGGAGTACAGTTCATTTGGCTATGCCATCTGGTTATTACTTGTGTGGGTAAAACAACACTTGACACTTGTGAACTAGGAGTACAGTTCATTTGGCTATGCCATCTTGTTATTACTTGCATGGGTAAAACGACAGACACTTGACACTTGTGAACTAGGAGTATAGTTCATTTGGCTATGCCATCTTGTTATTACTTGCATGGGTAAAACAACACTTGCAAGGCTCCCAATCCCACAAAACAAGGGTTCCCAGGGACTCCTTCACTACGGTATAGAGGGTCCTAGAGGCAGGATAGAGGGTCCCAATGGCATTGCAAATGCTAAAAAGAATGTTTCTAATGCATCCCTGGGACCCCCTGCACATTCTTTTAGAGGGTCCTTGGGAATTTTAGTGATTCATAGACCCCCAAATGGGGGATCCCTGGGAGCCCTGGCTTGACATCCCGGCCTCGCCCTTTCTTTCTAGTTTGACAGGAAAATCGAACTGAACATCGAGTCCTTCGGATGGGGACTTAAAGCTAGTCTGACCCGTGCGCTTTACGCACGTAAAAATCCGACGGCAGTTGAAAGTCGGTAAGAGCAGGGAGAAATCCCGCTGCCTGGTATGGCCAAATTGATAGCTAGGTTTTCCAAGTGTGCCCACACCCAATCCTCACCTTGTGCTCCCCCCCCCCCCCCCCCCCCAAAAAAAAAACCTCCAAAAATTAGGGTAGGCGCTGCACTTCTGGCGACGCAATCTCCGGGGGAGAGCAGCCCGAATTTCACAAAGATAAGTCTCTGTGACTAGAATATACCAAATATCAAAACAAACTTTGAATGGGGACTTAAAGCTAGTCTGACCCGTGCAATCTCCGGGAGAGAGCAGCCCGAACTTCACAAAGATAAGTCTCTGTGACTAGAATATACCAAATATCAAAACAAACTTTGAATGGGGACTTAAAGCTAGTCTGACCCGTGCAATCTCCAGGAGAGAGCAGCCCGAACTTCACAAAGATAAGTCTCTGTGACTAGAATATACCAAATATAAAAAAAACTTGCGTGTGTGGACCAAACCAGGTGCCGCTGGGCGCGGGCATAGCGTTCGCCATGAAGTACCAGGGCAAGGAGAACGTGTGCGTGTCGCTGTACGGGGACGGGGCGGCCAACCAGGGCCAGCTGTATGAGGCCTTCAACATGTCCAAGCTGTGGGACCTGCCCGTCATCTTCGTCTGCGAGAACAACGGCTACGGCATGGGCACCTCCGCGGACCGCGCCTCGGCCAGCACGGATTACTACACCCGCGGGGACTACATTCCCGGCATCTGGGTAAGTGCCGTATTTTATTGGCGGACTACAAGGCCGTACTTTCTTTGTTCCTCAGCTGAAACCCCTGCAGCCTTAAAATGCGGCGTGTAGTGCATGACTGAAATCTGATCAAGCAAAATTGTGAATGCCATTCGTCGGAAATGAGTGAATTGTTCTCTGTCAGTCAAGGGGTTTAACTTTATCCACGCTTGGTGTTTCAGGTGGATTCCATGGACGTGGTCTCGGTGAAGGCGGCCACAGAGTTTGCCAGGCACTACGCCCTGAAGAACGGACCCATCCTGCTAGAGTGCGCCACCTACCGTTACCACGGCCACAGCATGAGCGACCCCGGGACCAGGTCAGTCGTAGTCGTTGTTGTTGGCTTACCCTGGCTAAGAGACTCCAGGGATCATCCCAACAGCGGAAGCGATTGAACGCTATGGTACAAGCGCATCAGCAACGGATGAGAACATTACGTTTTTTATTACCCCACCACACTCCGCCTTCGGTGGATTTTGGAGATTGATGATGTTATGCTAGGAGCTTGTCATGGCTGGAGACAATGCCCGCATAACTATGCATGGTGTAACAACAGTATGATGTAGCTTTGGTATTGTAGCCTATGTCAATCGGTCTGACACAGCCTTAAGCCAAGGCGAACTAGGTCATTGAGTGACCTTGGCTTTATAGCCTTCTGTCTGTATCCTAATTTGGTATTTGGTATATTCTAGTCACAAAGATTTATCTCTGTGAAATTTGGGCTGCTCTCCACCGGAGAGCGTGTCGCCGCAAGTGCAGCGCCTTCCTTTTTCTTTATTCTTTTTTTGGGGGGTGGGGTTGGCGGCACACTTGCAAAACCTAGCTATCAATTTGGTCATACCAGGCAGCAGGATTTCTCCCTGCTCTTACCGACTTAACTGCCGTGGGAATTTTACATGCATATAGCGCACGGGTCAGACTAGCTTTAAGTCTCCATCCAAAGGACTGGCCGTTCAGTTCGATTTTCCTGTCAACCCAGAAAGAAAAGGCGAGGCCGGGATTCAAACCCGGGTCACTCACGCTGCAGTCACACATTACATTTGGCAGGCGAACTGTGAAATACGGACTATAACTTATGGAAGCCGCTACTTAGTGAAGGAAGGTAGGAGAGTGGTTAAGACATTCGCCTACCAATTTCAATGCTATGAGTGACCCAGGTTTGAATCCCGGCCTCACCCTTTCTAGTTCGACGGGAAAATTGAACTGAACGTTGAGTCCTTAGGATGGGGATTAAAGCAATTCTGACCCACACGCTTTACGCACGTAAAAATCCCAAGGCAGTTCATAGTCAGTAAGAATAGGGAGAAATCCTGCTGCCTGGTATGACCAAATTGATAGCTAGGTTTCCCAAGTCCGCTCTCCTTCATTGCCTCCCCGCAAAAGTAATAAAATTAAATGGTGGTGCTGCACTTGCAGTGATGCGTTCTCCAGGTGAGAGCAGCCCGAATTTCATTTTTGTCCTCAGCTTTGGCCTATACGGCTTATAGACCGACGCAGCTTGTCTGTGGATGTTTTCTGGTTGTACGATTATTTAGTATTTATAGATTTCCAGCCACGTATTCCAGCCTACTTTGTGCTTCGTCTTTGCTCTCAATACTTGTTTTCACTTTAGATTTCAGTAAATCCTGTTTCAAATGTTTCAGAACATTTTAAAACCCACAGTATTTTTCAGGTGATGAGCCGTGATCTCCACTGACTCCAGAGTTAGTGTTCCTTGCATTTCCCAAGAGTTTTAGGATATCAGGTCATGGGTGAATGTAGTTCAGGCATGCTCCTGAACTCAGGATTGGAAAAGCTGATAGAAAGAGTTCAGGATTGGCCATCTTGTCATGGGTGAAAGTAGTTCAGGACTGCTCCTGAACTCAGGATTGGAAAAGCTGATAGAAAGAGTTCAGGATTGGCCATCTTGTCATCCATATTCAGACACACACACACATCGTAAAACCATATACCATATTTTTCGGACTATGAGGCGATGCTTTTTTCCAAGACCCCTGCGCCTTATAATGTGACTGATGAAATAGTAAGAAAATATAGTAACAAAATCTGAAATTTGGGGGGTGCCCCTTATACAAAGGTGCGCCTTATAGTCAGAAAAATATGGTGATGGTGTTAACGACAATAACATTCTGATTCTGAATATTGGAAATTATTTTGAATGTGGTCACCACTTCAGAATTGGGAAATCCATCGTCATCAGAAGTAATGTCCCATGATGTGACAGGGGTGCGTGTGGGTCTGCCTGAAGCCTGAATTCAGGCAGTTTGATGCACGTTCAGGCAGTGGTCTGCCTGAAGGTAAGGCTCTTCTATACAGAACCTAGCTCTTGAAATGATCGTTATATCAAGGGCTGTGGTAGAAAGTTCAGGCAGAAGCTTTGGTCACCGCATGCACCCGTGATATGTGTCCCGTGGGACTGAGAGGACGTTAAGCCCTCTGAGGATTGGGAAGATTCAGAGAGCATTGAAATGTCTCTTTTCAGGATTGAGAAAATTGTGTTTTCTTTCTACTTTGACCCATGCTAGGAAAACACAATGGGTTGTTAGGCTAGGTACAGTATAGTCACAGAGGCATCTGTGAAATTCGGGTTGCCCCCACCTGGAGAGCGCGTCGCAGCCAGAGGCGCGCCACCCAATTTTTTATTTTTTCTTCTTTTATTTTGCATGCGATTTTTGTGTGACTGATGAGGAAGGAAGGGAGGGAGGGGGGTAAATTTTGACCAAATGACAACTTTTTCATTGCTACTGTGTTTAACGTGTGCTAATGATAGGCATGAGGCGGAGTGTGGTCAAATCCCATTGGTGCGTGTGTGGTGTGTGCTTCAGCTATCGCACGCGTGAGGAGGTGCAGGAGGTGCGTCAGAAGCGCGACCCCATTGGTCTGTGGAAGGAGCGCATGGTGAGCGCGGGACTGGCCACCGAAGCCGAGCTGAAGGTAAGCCTTCCTTCAGGAACAGTCGGGGGAAGAAAGGAGAAAGCATACACAGGGGCAGCACATATATGACCCAGCTGAAGGTAAGCCTTCCTTCAGGAACAGTCGGGGGAAGAAAGAAGAAAGCATACACAGGGGCAGCACATATATGACCCAGCTGAAGGTAAGCCTTCCTTCAGGAACAGTCGGGGGAAGAAAGGAGAAAGCGTACACAGGGGCAGCACATATATGACCCAGCTGAAGGTGAGCCTTCCTTCAGGAACAGTCGGGGCAAGAAAGGAGAAAGCGTACACAGGGGCAGCACATATATGACCCAGCTGAAGGTGAGCCTTCCTTCAGGAACAGTCGGGGCAAGAAAGGAGAAAGCATACACAGGGGCAGCACATATATGACCCAGCACCACGAAAGGGACATTAACCCTCTCATGGCTACATACGCCAGATCTGACCGATTTTTTCTTTACCATTGGCTCCCGTAGCGCCGATTGCGCCCGCTGAACGCCCGGTCTAGTAGTTTCACTTTCACTTTTGCCCTACCCACAATGCAATATACTAAGTTAGTTCTTCCTGTTCCTGACTCTCAGTGGTCCGTTTTTGTTTCTTACAGCAAGGGAAAGCACCCACTAGTCTTTTTGAACGGATTTTTCGAAGTGACCCCAAATTTTGTTCTTCTTTCCACGTGACGTGCGCAGTATTGACTCAGCGCGATGCTCGGAGCACCATTTCGGATTTTTGTATTCCAATTCATGGTTTGTTGTGTGACAGTGTGTTAGCTTTGGAATGAAAATATCATCATTGCTATTCAATATGCATCTTTCAGAAATTAAATGTGAGTTAGACTTTATTCTGGGTGATTTTTTTAAATAAAAGATTTGGTGTGACGTTCGGAGTTACTTCCCATCACTTGGTATTCAATATAGATTATCGGTTCGATTGATCAGAGTGAGAGGTTTAACTCATTCGCATCGCAGTGATTTTGAATTGTTTAAAAAACTCACAAATCACTCCAGCCATACACGCAAGCAAAACAGACATAAACAAAAAGAGAAATGAAAGAAGATTACAGGTTATTACTTCAGGTTTAGACATAGGGAAGTGGTAGATTGGACTTTTTTTATATAGAAAAACTCTACACCGTTTGGTTACCCCACAACAAACCACTACAAAAGCAAAGTTAGAGGCAAAATTGTGGTCTCAGGGAGCGAAGCGAGTTTAGAAGTGACCAAGGTATTGTGTAGATTTACTTCCCTTGAAGCAAATGCATCAAATTGACAGTTATCTATTAATTCTGGACATATATGGCCGGAAGGACTTGAATGAGTTAACTGTTCTTTTTGTCTCGTTCCGTTTTCAGAAAATCGACGGCGACATCCGCAAACAGGTGGAGGAGGCATCGGAGCAGGCCAGGATGGACCCAGAGCTCCCCCTGGAGGAGCTGTACAACAAAATCTACGTCGACCCCCCGGCAGACATGAAGGTCAGAGGTTGCGACCCTACCATCATGGCCTCCTCCAATTAACCTCCAGGCATCCAGGGCAAGAAGCATTCGTCGGCTCAACGGTGAAGAATGAGTGAAGGGGTCGACTCACACATCCGCATGGGTGAAAGTAGTTCAGGCCTGCTCCTGAAATCAGGATGGGAAAAGCTGATAGAACTAATCTTCAGGGTTGGCCATCTTCTCATCCAGAACCACAGTCTTAGAAAATCTAACATTTCTGCCAAAAGTATTGGCAGATTCAAACACGATGATAGATATATGCAATTCTAACACTATCCCCACCTTCTTCTTCTGCGTTCCCGGTCCATAAGGCCACAATGGCTACATATGTGTCCGTTTTACAGTTTTCACTCGTGTCCTCGCTGCATTCAGCCTCAATCTCCAGTTTCAAAGGAGAAATCTATATGGAAGATTTTTTTTTCTTTTAAAGGCAGGAGAATGGGCCACAAAGCAAGGGAAAAGGCAGAGTCAAAGAGAGAGACAGATTAGAGGAAGTTACAAGCACAGAACTTCCAGAAGGTGGGGGAACTATTTGTACGGAAGACTCCCTGGTATCCCCTTGGGGGGAATTATCCCCACCCATCCTGTGTACACAGACACATTAGAAATTATTTTTAGTAATGCGGTCACCACTTGAGGATTGGGAAGATTCAGAGAACATTGAAACATGTCATTTCAGGATGGAGAGAGTGTTTGACTTTCACCCATGCATCCATTTTCAGTCGTACGACTATCCAGCTGTGACGATGTCTGTGAGGCATGATTCTGGTGAAATCCTACTGTTCACGTAGACCCCAATACACGAATCTGATCAAATATCCGATACAGAAACACAGATATTTCTTTGGGTGGGGGAGTGGGGGCTAGAAATATAGTGAACGAAACTAGCAGGATGTTATCAGATTCATGTAGACAGTAGTATTTCGTGAGAATCATGCTTCACAAATGTCAAATTGGATAGCTGTATGACTGCAGTTGGACAACTGGATTGACCCCTTTATGTACCTTATCCATTATGGCCATATGGTCTGGGAACGCAGAAGAAGACCCCTTTAGGTTTAGTGTGAAGGTGTTTGTGTAATGGGAGACTTAGTGGGATTTTTTTCACGCCAAATGGTGTGACACTCGAGTGGGGCTAATCCCCTCTATATTCTTAGTTGGGGATAAAGAGAGAGCGAGAGATAGAGAGGAGTCCAACCCTCTCTCTCTCTCTCACTACGCCCAACTAAGAATATAGCGTGATAAGCCCCTCTCGAGTGTCACGACACCTGGCGTGAAAATAATCCCACTGTCTCCCATTAGAGTCAACCAGTCCTCCGTTGTGACCTTGACGTTTCTTCTTCTTTCTTAGAGGCCTGATAGAACTCTAAGGCAAAGTATTTGTCCGCTCAACTGTGAATGATCACTTAGATGAACAGTGAAGTTTGTTTGTGATATTAGCGTCAACCAGCCTGACCCTGGCTGTGACCTTGACCTTTCTTCTTCCTTATTTCTTCTGCCTGGGTTTCTCTCTGAGGCAAAGTGTTCGTCGGCTCAACTGTGGAGCTGGCTTAGATTAACAGTGGAGAAATGATATAGTGAAAATGTGTTGTTTGATGGTACTGGTTTACGGCGGATATATGTATTTTGCCAATGTCTACATTGGAAATTATTTTTAATGGAGTCACCACTTCAGAATTTGGAAGATTCAGAGAACATTGAAACGTGTCATTTCAGGACTAAGAGAATGTTTTACTTTCGCCTATGAATTGTGTAGTGATTTAGTGATCTTATTTCAGCTATATCTCTTTGGGACAAAAAGATGAAATGTTTGAGACAAGGTTGATGAATGTTTACTGTGTCAACAGAATAGGTCTTCTCGTGTACAGGATTAAACATCGACACTGTATATCCTAACAGAATAGTAGAAAAGGGAGAGAAATTGAGAGAATAGGGCATTTGCCGCGTGCCGGCGACCTTGAATTTCACGGAGTTGAATTTAGAGCATTATATTAGAAAGGTGAGCGTAACTCGGGCAGAATGAGTGCGAGCAAATTAGTAGTCCAGGATGGGAATGAGACGGGATGAGGTTTTCCAAACTTTAAAACAGCTGTATTCTAGATTGTGCTCTAACAGTGCAGATCTATCTGTTCCTTTGTGTTCTGGATCAACAATTTTGTAGAGTGAAATTTCTGTTAAATGGTTAACACTATCTTTCTGTGTGTGTGTTGTTGTTTTTTGGTCATAGTGAGGGTTTTGCATGTGTGCGTGCGTGCTTGTGTGTGTGTGTGCGTGCTTGTGCACTCGAGAAGCTCAACATTTATCAGGTGTGTAGCTATCTGTACGGTTAAGCAAATTGTTGACACATGTGATGCTGTTGTGTAAAGTAGACATGTGCATGTTTTCAGCCAGTTTATTTTTCTGTTCTGAAAGAGTAAATATTTCAAAATTTACACACATACTTTTGTACATTCAGGTTTTTTTGGGTGGGTTTGTGATACAAAAAACATACTTTATTCCTTTGAGCAATGATGTTATATATTATTTTTTATTGTCAATCAACTAATATTGACACCTTGTGCATTACTTCAGGCTATTTTAAGATTTGATTAGTTTCTCCTTTTGTTCTGCATAACACTAAAATGAATTAATCTGCCAAAAAACACTTTTCTCAAAAAATTAAATTGTAACTTTAAAAAGTGTCCTAGATTTAGTAATATATTTAAGCTACAAGAAAACATGCATGGAAGTTTGTTATTGGCTTTCTTTTTTAATATTTAGATTTTTTATATTGCAAATATTTATTGCAAAATGTTATTTTGTGTAACTGTAAGACCAGTACTCTGGTTAGTATGCAATTTGACCCAACCCCCCCCCCCCCCCCCCCCCCACACACACACACACACACACACACACACACACCAGCTTTCATTTTTATTATTGACTTGTTTTCAAGGTTATTTTTGTCCATTATTATTATAAATTTTCTGCTCAGTTTTGTGGAATTATAATTAATATTGAAATCAATTTGAAATTGAACTTGCAGTCTCGAATACATTGCTGTTTGAAAACATTTCTGAGCACGCCTTCATAAGTACTAATCACAGTATGACTTGTTTAAATTATTGTTATTGGAATCTGATACTCATTGTATGATACTTTAGTCTTTACATAGTTTTTTTAAAAATTTAATTTGTTTTTTCCTTTTTCGAAATAAATGTGAGATAAACTACACTAAAGCTGGGTGTATGTATGACATCAAATGTCTTTGAGAAACTGAATCTCAGTTTGAGAGAGAAACAGTAGAGAGATTATTGACATTTCTGTTTTTGTTTTTATGACGATCATAGTTTGCCTTGGGACGCTTGATGTGTAATCACTGTCATGCGTAGGATGTTTTAAATGTGGATTAAACCTTGGAAGGCATGGCTGGAAATAGTGGAATAGTTGTATTTGTATTGAACGCCTGTGATGTTTTTCTTCTTCAGAATTTATATGGCGCTCTCTCTCTCTCTCAGTGTAGAGTGGCAGAGTGGCACAGGCATTCGCCTTGTGTCAAGTAAACCCGAGTTCGAACCTGGGTACAGGGGATTTTTCCTCACTTTACACTAGGCCTTACGGTCTGAACGTGGAGTCTTTCGGATGAGACGATAAACCGAGGTCCCGTGTGCCCATGCACTTACCATACGTTAAACCCAGTGTCAACAAAAAAGTTGTCATTTGGTCAAAATGTACCCACCCACCCCTTTCCTTCCTCATCAGTCACACAGAAATCGCATGCAAATTTTTGGGGGGAAATGGGGTGGTGCGCCTCTGGCTGCGACACGCTCTCCAGGTTCCCGAATTTCACAGAGAGAGTATAAAGAACCTAATAAAATACCTAATAATTAGAACCTTCCACTCATGTTTACCACTTTTAATCTCAAAGTCAGGCTCTTTCAGTTTCTATGACAGTAAACCTAGGCTGATCCTAACCCTATCCTTTTCCCCAGAATGGCGAAATGTTGGTTCTCAGTGAGTCTGTACAAAAATTACAACTTGGCAAAAAAAAAAAAAAAATTCATTTCATTTGTGATATATTGGTATGTATGTGTATTACCAATACCAATATTGTCTTGGTGTTTCAACTGTGGGTCGGCGCTCTTTTGCTGTTTCAGGACCAACTTCCTGGAACAAACTTCCTCTCTCCCTCTGTCAGTAGCCGACCCTCTCTGCTATCAAATCTTAAAAACCCACCTGTTTCCCCGTCATTGAATCTCATTCTCTTTCCCTCGTCTCTCTTGCCTTTAGGTCTATTTCTCAAACGTGGGTATTTTCTTGTTCGTCATGGCATAGCATTGTTTGAATGCGTTCTGAATGTTTAATGTGTGTGTGTGTGCTTCAATTTGAATTCTATCAAGATTTAGCGCCTTATAAATAAATACTGTATTTAAGATGATCACCCCAAACACAACACTGTTCATTGCAAGCTTTCATCTTTATCACAATACTTCATCAGGCTTCATGATCAATCGATCACCCAAAACACAACACTGTTCATTGCAAGCTTTCATCTTTATCACAATACTTCATCAGGCTTCATGATCAATCGATCACCCAAAACACAACACTGTTCATTGCAAGCTTTCATCTTTATCACAATACTTCATCAGGCTTCATGATCAATCGACTGCACTTGCACATCAAATACCAGCAATTTATAGGCAGAAAAAAAGGCTCACAATCATTCCATTATTTTGTAACAAATTCACTCCGACCACAACTCACTCACACTGTTTATTTACCCCTGGAGGTGTACACACAGTTCACATCGGAGTTGATAGTGGGGATGTCCCCCTGAGCAAGGCATCTCCACAGTGAATTACAAACTCAGCCCAACTTTCCAGAATAACCACAGTTGCCTCCTCTGCTGTCTAGAGGTCAGTGATGGTCATAGCTGACTGGCACGCGCACACACATACACACAATTGTCGATGCTCAATATCTTTTGTGGTTTGCTTTGTGTTTTGTTATGGATGACTTGGTGCAAAAAAAGCATGCTGTTTTGCTTATTCAATGTCCATCTGGAAATAACATTTTGACTTGACTTCACACACACACACACACTAATAAGTCTTTTGTTTTACACACGCAATGTTATCATGACTTGTGATCTCTCTCTCTCTCTCTCTCTCTCTCTCTCTCTCTCTCTCTCCCCCCTCTCTCTCTCTCTCTCTGCCCCTCTCTCTCTCTCTCTCTCTCTCCCCCCCCCCTCTCTCTCTCTCTGTGCCATGTTCTACAATCCAGGTACAGTAACTATGAGCACGTCTTAAGCAGTTTAACACGGGTAATAACAAAGTAAATGAGCATAAACAGCCAATAGTATTGTCAGTCTGCTAATTATGCATACTACTACCGGTGTTAATGGGTTTTTTAAACGCACCCATGATCACCGTACCAGATCGTTAGAACTTGTGAGTGTCGGTTGCCTCGTGCCCCTCAATTCACACAAGGGGCGAATGAAGTGGGTGATGTTAGACACGTAAACACTCAGACACAGAGAGAGACACAGAGACACAGAGAGAGACTGGGAGACAAAACTGAAAAACGGGCAGAGAAAATATTCGAACAAACGCGCGTGCGACCGCACGCATACACATAGACATACACAAGCAAGCACACACACATACACGCACACAAGTAAGCACGTACGCACGCACACACACGTACACCTCAACCAATAAAGTTGTTGAGACGTGCGTATGTGTGCACGCTTACATACGCGCGCGTGCGCGCAAGCACGCACGCACAGAGAGAGAGGGAGGGAGGGAGAGGCCGACTGCTTCCTATCAATCAACATGGAAGTGGGTGACTCGGTCATATTTCATAGCTGCAATGGTAGACTATAGACTTAGTACTGTAGACTACCAACAATATTTCTTTAACCCCCCTTATCACCGCCAATGTCGCATTTTAGCACCATAATGATTTAACACCCACAGCTTTGTATTCCCCATCATCTTCATGTTTTTGTTTTCTTTTTGTTTTTATATTCTAAATGTTATCTGTTTTCGTTTCGTGTATATGTTTAATTCTTTTTTTCTTCTGTTCTTTAAGTGTATAACAAAGTTTTGATTGATCATTTTTCCGAATGTTGGTTTCACGAAGGATTCAAAATGTATATCCTTATTTTCTCTAATTGTTTTAAACATCCTTTTGTGCTTACCAGCCGCCATGCTAAAATTTATATGAAGTAAAGTGGCACAGTATAAGCTTTAAGCTTGTTGTTGCCGTTATGTTTGTTTAATATTTGTTTAATGTGCATTTGAAAAATAAAAAATCATTTAAACCAACACCCATGTCACTAAAAGGCATCCAATCCAGACCTGTTATCCAAAGACACTATTTTCTTAACTTTGGGAGGTAAGCTTATAAGGTTGATAAAATAGGATTTTACGCCCTCTGCGGTCTTTCGACCATGTGGGGCATTTTTAAATACAAAGATGGTGGGAACAATACTGGAGGCAATGCCCGGAGGCAGTGCAACACCATTAAAGTCCCGATTTTTTAACAATACAGATATGTGTAGCAGTAACCACGCCTCGGTTAAACCTCATCGGCTATGGTACCGCCACTTTTTTGCCAATGGAGGTATAAGGTTAGGCCTAATGTTATATAGGCCTATATGTCACTAAGGAATTCGCAATATTGCAGAAATATTTTTTTCTCTACCGAGATAAGTTAAATGATATTTGTTGACTGAAAAATGGCTGGCGGCAAAAGGGTTAAATCGACAATCTTAATAAAACTCGACTTGTGGCCAAACACATTACTACCCACATATCTAGATCATTGAAACACATTACTACCCACATATCTAGATCATTCAAACATATTACTACCCACATATCTAGATCATTGAAACATATTACTACCCACATATCTAGATCATTGAAACATATTACTACCCACATATCTAGATCATTGAAACACATTACTACCCACATATCTAGATCATTGAAACATATTACTACCCACATATCTAGATCATTCAAACATATTACTACCCACATATCTAGATCATTGAAACACATTACTACCCACATATCTAGATCATTGAAACATATTACTACCCACATATCTAGATCATTGAAACATATTACTACCCACATATCTAGATCATTGAAACATATTACTACCCACATATCTAGATCATTGAAACATATTACTACCCACATATCTAGATCATTGAAACATATTACTACCCACATATCTAGATCATTCAAACATATTACTACCCACATATCTAGATCATTGAAACATATTACTACCCACATATCTAGATCATTGAAACATATTACTACCCACATATCTAGATCATTGAAACATATTACTACCCACATATCTAGATCATTGAAACATATTACTACCCACATATCTAGATCATTGAAACATATTACTACCCACATATCTAGATCATTGAAACATATTACTACCCACATATCTAGATCATTGAAACATATTACTACCCACATATCTAGATCATTGAAACATATTACTACCCACATATCTAGATCATTGAAACATATTACTACCCACATATCTAGATCATTGAAACATATTACTACCCACATATCTAGATCATTGAAACACATTACTACCCACATATCTAGATCATTGAAACATATTACTACCCACATATCTAGATCATTGAAACACATTACTACCCACATATCTAGATCATTGAAACATATTACTACCCACATATCTAGATCATTGAAACATATTACTACCCACATATCTAGATCATTGAAACATATTACTACCCACATATCTAGATCATTGAAACATATTACTACCCACATATCTAGATCATTGAAACACATTACTACCCACATATCTAGATCATTGAAACATATTACTACCCACATATCTAGATCATTGAAACATATTACTACCCACATATCTAGATCATTGAAACATATTACTACCCACATATCTAGATCATTTAAACATATTACTACCCACATATCTAGATCATTGAAACATATTACTACCCACATATCTAGATCATTTAAACATATTACTACCCACATATCTAGATCATTGAAACACATTACTACCCACATATCTAGATCATTTAAACATATTACTACCCACATATCTAGATCATTGAAACATATTACTACCCACATATCTAGATCATTGAAACATATTACTACCCACATATCTAGATCATTTAAACATATTACTACCCACATCCTAGATCATTGAAACATATTACTACCCACATATCTAGATCATTTTATTACTACCCACATATCTAGATCATTGAAACACATTACTACCCACATATCTAGATCATTTAAACATATTACTACCCCTTTCCCAATCTTGCCCTTCGACTAGAAGCTTAGAAATGATGAATAAATATCAGAAAAGGACAGGATGATAAATAGCATAGGCAGAGTTTTGAAGCGTAAGACTAGAGAGTTTCTTGATTTTTATTTTGACTGACGAGTGCGTGTTCTCTCTCAGATTGTCCAATTTTATCAAGCGAAACAAGATGAGATGATTTTTCCATCGTTGAACAATTCTTCTTTGTCGAAAGGTGGGGGGGGGGGGGGGGGTGGGGGTGCCCTAAATTTTGAACAAATGACAACTTTTCGTTGCCACTGGGTTTAACGTGTGCTAAGTGCATGGGCACACGGGACCTCGGTTTATCGTCTCATCCGAAAGACTCCACGTTCAGACCGTAAGGCCTAGTGCAGAATGAGAGGAAAAATCCCCTGTAGCCAGGTTCGAACTCGGGTTTATTGTGCACGAGGCGAACGCGTTACCTCTGTGCCGCCACACTCCACACCTAAGTGTGATACCATTGAGCTTGTTTCTCAACAGCGTTGGACTGGTTTGGGTCACATTTCTTGCCTGGGGGCATCATGGAGTCGGCATTGTTGAAGTATATCCTTGTTGTGCATGGGCGTGTTTAGGTCAAAGTTTGCCTGGGGGCATCATGGAGTCGGTAATGTTGAAGTATATCCTTCCTATGCATACCTGTTGTGCATGGGCGTGTTTAGGTCAAAGTTCTTGCCTGGGGGCATCATGGAGTCGGTAATGTTGAAGTATATCCTTCCTATGCATACCTGTTGTGCATGGGCGTGTTTAGGTCAAAGTTCTTGCCTGGGGGCATCATGGAGTCGGTAATGTTGAAGTATATCCTTCATATGCATACCTGTTGTGCATGGGCGTGTTTAGGTCAAAGTTCTTGCCTGGGGGCATCATGGAGTCGGTAATGTTGAAGTATATCCTTCATATGCATACCTGTTGTGCATGGGCGTGTTTGAGTCTCTCCAATCCTGAATTTGGTAAACCGTTGGACACGCACAACAAACAAACAACTACACGACAAGTGTCAAGTGACGTTATTTTATTCACAAGAGACAAAACAAAACTACTGGATATTTCGGCTAATGTGCCTTTATCAACACAGACAAACAAGAAAACAGCAAACAGCAAAGAGAGCAAAAAGCAGGCAACAAAAGGAGCAGAAAAACAACAAGATCAAAAAAACAATACTTCTCCTCTACAGTCTAATGCGGAATTTTTTTCTCTTTTGGGCACGTAGTCTATTATGCCCAGTCCTCGGCCTGATCAGGATGACCTGGGGGCCGTTTCACAAGAGCTAACGTTACGTAGCGTGAGCGCAAATCGGCAAAAACGGTACTAAGAAACACCTCTTTTGCCGACGTTTGTCGAAAACGTTTTGTGGCTGTGATCGAGGTAGCAAGTGACAACCTATTTGAAGGATCATGGGAAATATCAATACTTCCGGCTTTTTTTTATATCTCGCGTGACGAGACTTGAATTTTAAAAATGAAAGACCAAAACAACAAGCTTGCCACAGCAAATATTCTTTAGTCTATCGTGAAAAAAATACGGGATGATTTTAGCAAATTAAACAAACGCAAGTGTTTTGGAGTGCTCTTTCTTAATTTTCATCATGATTAGATGGCATAATATAGTGCAAATTTAAGTTTCTGCACACAAATAGACGTGGGTGAAATTGAAAACTTTGTACAAACTGACAGATGTATGATTTATCTCCCTTGTGATAGCAACCTTTTTCTCTCTCCCAAAAATGAAGAGTAAGCTTAAAGAGTTATCTGACTTTAACAAGCGTTTAGGGTGTTTCTTAGGTCCCGTTTGGCGTAAACGTTATTCGTGCGGCGACCGTTATCTAGAGAAACTCAACCCTGGTCCGATCTGCTGAGCCTGTGGTAGCAGGAAGTCAGCCAGGCTGAAACTTGAGAACCCCGCTTCCTTTTGTTTTAGACAAGGCTTTCGCGACAGTCTTCTCTGCTTAATAGGAGATGTGTCTGTCCTCTTGTTCCAGCTGCCCTCCCCCCGGATCTTTGCCAGCCTGTCCGCCTGCTCATGTCCATGGATCCCACAGTGTGCTGGGACCCACAGCAGGACCAGGGGGCCGTTTCACAAAGGCTAACGTTACGTTGCGCTCACTCAAATCGGCGAAAACGGTCTAAGAAAGACCCTTCGTTTGCCGATAGTTCGCGTGGCGTTTTGTTCTTGCCAAACACCGAGCAAGCGGGGAACTACCCGGAACTAGTAGGGGGTGAATACGTTTCTTGTTGTTGATTGGTCCATTAAAGTTTGTTTAAAATAATATATTTTTTGACCAATCAGACAAGAGCTTGTAATATTCTTCCGCAAACGTTTTCTAAAGTGTTTCTTAGGCCCCGTTTGGCGTAAGCATTTTTCGCGCGGCGACCGTTATCTAGAGAAACTCGACCCAGGTCTGTTTGAAATGAGAGGTCCCTCAGCTCTATCGCGTCCCTACTTCTGGTGGGGTCTGGACAGCGCACTTGAGACAGAAAGAACATTTTGTAACGACGATCGCTTAGGATTTTAGCTCATTAACACCAATCTGTTTCGCTTGACTTAATTGAATAGTCTGAAAAGAGAGGGCCTTTTATATAGACGAAAAGCGATTGGACCAAAAACATTGTAATGGGAATAACTGGAGAACTACGGCGAGCCGGGCTGATAGGGTTATCGTTCGTGATCCCATTAACAATGGCGGCTCTATCCAAAGACTGGAATTTGAATTGATGGGTTTTTTTAAAATACCAGATTCAAATTTGAGTGCTTGGGCAAACCTTGTTCTGTTTTCCTGAAGAAAGGTAAGGAAGCTGCAAATACGGCAAGTAAATCTATGAAACAGTAACAGCCAATATTAGATCACTGCTGATGTTCATGGTTCAAGGGGGCATAGTTTCTGTCCTCACTACTCACATAGGGGGAAATGGCCGCTTGTCTGTCTTATTCTCATTACAGTGTCTTTGATTGGACTTCCGATTGTACTGACGCGCGACCCATTTGAACTCAGCAGTTCGACGCATAACAACGCTGCATACAGAGTAAACCATGCGAACAGCCAGACAGTGTTGTGCGGTACAGTGCTTGTACATTATCTTTTTTTTGCAGTAGCGTATTATGGATATTTACTATAATAATATGATCAACATGAAGAGATGAAACGTGAAAAATCAGGATTTGCATAATTAGAGTTGGATCGCATTTACCCCCCTTAAATCATCTACAACAGAACTGTTGTGTTTTTGATTGATTGATTCCTGCTAGGGACAAGTTCCGTGATATTTTGTGAACACCAATTGATACCCATTCAGTTGGTGAGTATGGTCAAATTCGTTTTGTTTTTTCTTTCTTTCTTTCTTTCTTTCTTTCTTTATTTTCTTCTTTATAGCCAGAAGTGCATTATCCACACGTGCCATTCCTTATAGATGTCATTCAAAGTGGGGCCTATAAAGAAATAACAAGCATCTGAATGTCCTGTTTTTAAATGTATGTGTGTGTGTGTGTGTGTGTGTGTGTGTGCGTGCGTGTGCGTGTGCGCGCGTTTTAATTTGTGTTGTCTTTTGTTTGTTGGTAGGGCCTTACAGTAGTATTCAAGATTTAAGATTGTCAACAGTGAACAACAACAAAATCTCTCTCTCTCTCTCACACTCCCTCTCTCTCTCTCTCTCTCTCTCTCTCTCTCTCTCTCTCTCTCTCTCTCTCTCTCTCTCTCTCTCTCTCTCTCTCTCTCTCTCTCTCTCTCTCTCTCTCTCCAGGACAGATTGTAAGAATAGGCATTGCCTAAAATCTTCATCCTTGTTGAAAAAAGGTTTTCAGTGGTCAGTGTTCTCTCTCTCTCTCTCTCTCTCTCTCTCTCTCTCTCTCTCTCTCTCTCTCTCTCTCTCTCTCTCTCTCTCTCTCTCTCTCCAAGGACAGATCGTAAGAATAGGCATTGCCTAAATAAAGTTTTTCAATGTTCAGTGTTCTCTCTCTCCCTTCTCTCTCTCTCTCTCTCTCTCTCTCTCTCTCTCTCTCTCTCTCTCTCTCTCTCTCTCTCTCTCTCTCTCTCTCTCTCTCTCTCTCTCCCAAGGACAGATCGTAAGAATAGGCATTGCCTAAATAAAGTTTTTCAGTGTTCAGTGTTCTCTCTCTTTCCCTCTCTCTCTCTCTCTCTCTCTCTCTCTCTCTCTCTCTCTCTCTCTCTCTCTCTCTCTCTCTCTCTCTCTCTCTCTCTCTCTCTCTCTCTCGGCGGAGAGACGATCAAACAAAGCAGGACAGTGCTTTTATTCAAACTTCATCAGGTAAAGTCTGCAATATTAGCCGTTTTAGGTGGGGTTGTTACTTCCCTTGGTTTGGTGGCTCACTGATACAGTCCCTTTGTTTGCTATAACTTCCGGTGGCGAGTTGGGCAGCTACCGTAGATAGTAGATCGACTTTCCTGTTTCTGTTTGCGTCGCAGACGCCACTTCTGACGATAAATCGCGATGTTGATACGAACATGAATGTTTTGCTGTCCCTATACGTGATTACGCGAGTTTTACTACTCCTTATTTGCTTCAATAACATTTACTTTGTCACCATCTTTACCCTGCGCTTTTTGTTTTGTTTCTTTTCATGGTAGGCCTATGACGATAATGTGTTTACTGTTTACCACATCTGTGTAAATAATTACGGTGTGGCGAGAGCGCCGTATGCTTTGGTTTGTTCGATAATTCCTTTGATGGTTTTACAACAAATAAAATAATCTGAGTTTGAATTTTGATATGGTTGAGGGGAAAGGGGGCATGCAAGCAAACGGGGGATTCTACTAGAGGGTGGGTGGGTCGTGGATGAAGGATTTTCACTATGATTTGGGAATGGGTAGAACTAGAAGGGTGGGAGTAAAGTGGGGCGGATGGGGGAAGGGGCTCGCACAGTGACACACACACACGCACACATGTAGTGATGTACAGATATATATATATATATAGTTTTACATCAGTTTAAAGAGGCAATGCTATGGCATAGCAGGCACCTTTCTAGAATGGGTTAACCAGTGACATAATTATAAGCCTTTTACTACTTGCCTTATATGCAAATTCCTTGATGTTGACTAACTCTACTTTTAAGTTGCGATGGAGGAAGCCAAGGGTCTTACTGACTTTGCTGCGCACATTTGAGATGTGGGTGTCCCATCTAAGGTCTTGTGATATTGTAAAGCCCAGACATTTATTTTCATCTCTATCCAATCCAGGTCCTGGCCATATAGTTGGTAGTTCTTTATCAGGGGATTTTTCTTCCTGATCACATGGAGGCTCTTGCATTTGTCGGGATGGAAGGACATCCATTTGTTTTCCCATGATGCTAATTCATTTAGGTCTGGTTGGAGATCATTGAGGTCTCTGGGAGGGTCCACAGCTCGGTGACAGAGTCGTCCACAAAGAGAAAGGAAGTTGGAAGATAGTTGCCTCGAAAGACCATTGATGCCAACAGGAAAAGGGTCGGCCCAAGCACAGATCCTTGGGGGACTCCTGATTCTACAGGGATAGCTTCGGATGCAGCTCAATCAACAACTATTTTTTCCTGCCTGCCTGCAAGGAAGCTCTCAATTAATCTATTGACTGAACTTCTGATCCCATAGTGGCGAAATTATTCATAAGGAGATAGTGATAAATCTTATCAAAGGCCTTTTTAAAATCCACGACTAGGACGTTGGTCCTTCCAGATAAAAATTTAAAAATAAGCGACAAAAATGTGCTTGATAGTGGTGGTGAGAAATACTGGGTCACCAACTCACTCACACACACACACCACAACTCGCATACACACACAACACAACTCACACACACACACACACACACACACAGAGGCGCGTGAAGGTCGAGAGGGTATACAGTCGTATATTGTAAAGACAAACAATTTATCATGTGTGTGTGTGTGTGTGTGTCACTGACTGAGTCAGTTGTGTCTGACTATAACCTTTTCATAGCAGATAAAGCGACTGCTATTCTACTTTTACAGGGCTGGACTGAAATTTGTTTTCATTGGTGGTAGGTGATAGAAGCTGTGAAGCAGTGACCGACACCTAGGCATCTATTTATAAAAAAAAGACAAACAATGTATCGTGTGTGTGTCACAGTGTGTGTGTGTGTGTGTGTGTGTGTGTGTGTGTGTGTGTGTGTGTGTGTGTGTCACTGACTGAGTCAGCTGACTATGACTTTCACATAGCAGATAAAGCTACTGCTATTCTACTTAGAACTACAGGGCTGGACTGAAATTTGTTTTCAGTGGTGGTAGGTGATAGAAGCTGTAAAACAGTGACAGACACCTAGGCATCCATTGTTTCAGAAGGCGTAAAATCTATATTTTTCTCTCTCTCTAGGCATCCATAAAATAAGTTTTTTTAAAACGGACCTAGAATACTACCTTGAGGAACACTACTGCTAACATGTGCAGCCTACAGACTGATTTCACATCTTTACTATTACAATACTGAGTTCTGTTACATGAAAAGTCTTCTATCCATATTAAGTAAATTGTTGTGGATTCCATAACCATGTAATTTAATTGTATGTTGTAGGCCTACTTACAACAGTTGTGTTGTAATGGAAAGAGTGACTTGTTTTGGGCTTAAAAGCTGATTAAGTTCTTTTAAAACATTATTTATTATTTATTTTGTTATTATTTGTTTTTAAATAAATAGATCTAGCGCAGGCCAAACAATGTCTTAGCGTGTACTATTTTACTTCTGAGTACTGGGTGCACTATCCCAGGTTGTTGGGGTGATGGCTTATGCACAGTTTCTTATTTCAAGCACTGGGAGAGGGGTGGAAGTACATTTTCTTACTACACATTTCATAATTTGCACACCATTTCAACGCCCCAGGAGAAATATCAGTATGCAGTACACTTTCTTGTTACAAACTTGCTGCTTGTATACCCTTTGAAAATCCAAAATAACCCTCTCTTTTTTTAAAAGCGTGAATAGCAAATTTCTCCTTTACATCCTGCAGTCCTAAAGATTACAGGCACATGGGAGGGAACATGAGAATCAGTTAATAATTGACATCATTGGTAGTGCAACATACTGGGAATGAGATTGAATCATACAAATTATTTTTAAATTTTGTCTGAAATTGAGAGGATTTGTGGGGATACCCGGATAGTGTTGGTTAAAATAATGTGAATACGTCTTACTTTGTTGTGTCAGTGTATTTGTATTTAATGCTGTTATAAAGCAAAGTACACCTGTGCATGCGCATTAATTTTGAATAAAATCATACCAGCCCCGAAAGTCTCAAAACCTTTTCGTACGAACCTCCCCCCTTCCTCACTACTAGGCAAACGTGTTTTGAATAGGCAAACGTGTATGTAATTTTTTTGGGCGTGGTTTCATGATCACAATAGCAGGCAAATGTATTTCACTTTTACCAAAACCGTTTTGAAAAAAAAAATGTAACGAAGCCTACCTAACTGCCCCCTTCCCTCCCCTTTTTGTGGGGAAGATTTACTAACTATCCTGGGATAAACACTGATTTTAAGCACTGAGAGAAAGAGCATCATCACCCTAAGCTAAGTGACCCAGCCAGTCAGGATCCTTTCAGCGGGCACCCAACGTGATGCTGAATGGAGCAGCTACCTTCACTCTAAGCTAAGTGACCCAGCCAGTCAGGTCCCGATCAGCGGACACCCAACATTATGAAACATAATAGAAAAGGAACCGCCTAAGCTAATGAAAAAAGTTATGTTCTGTGGCTTTTTCGTGCAAGACAGTATGAGTTTGCTCAGTTGCAGGGTTTGTGATCGAATAAATAATCACAACTGAGCCAAACAAATAAGATCGTGATCTGTTATGAGAAACACACAGTGTTGTGTAAAAGTAGAGCTGATTAATTTAAAAAAATCAGTGACAAAATTGTGTGTCAGAGATTCAATGCGAGATCTGCAAGCTGCACGCACATCTTTGGTTGTTCTTTGCCCATTACTTGTCGTCAGGCAAACATTCAGCCCCATCGGCTCGGAAGTGAGTAGATCACTTTTCGCGACTCCGCGCGCTAGAGATAAACAAGCGCATTCACTCTTGCAAACCGGCTTCGATAAAACGGCTAATAGTGCATACAGAACTAGGATCACCGGACAACCCACAATAATTCATTAAAATATGAGACAATATATATGTGATCCAGCACCACGAAAGGGACATTAAGTCGCTGGGCTAGTTTTTAATAACAGGCTTGGAAAGTCAAAAATCTCTTCTTTTTTTTGTTATCAATTCTGAGTTATGGATAATTTTTGTTCTCTAACACCTTCTCTTTCATGTGTATAAAGGACAATCTTTAATATGGTCTCTAAATGGTCTTATTAGTGCTTTACAAAATGAGCAGATCAATGCGTTTTCTTCAGCTCGACTAGACTTTAGACTGTGTTTTCTCAAAATGGCCCACACTCACCCTACTAACTTTACATGTTCATAACTCTGGAACGGGAAAATATATAAGAATGGTTCTTGTATCATTAGAAAGAAAATTGTCGGAAGGTTTCAAATGTATAATTCTCATAGAATGGTCAGTTTGACACTTAATGTCCTTTTCGCGGTGCTGGCTCACACATATATATCCCTTCTTCTTTTTTTGTGGCTCAAGCCACAAACCTATAACTCACTTTGTCGGTCGGTCGGTCGGTCGTTCCAAAATTGTCGCACATTTTGACAAAATGTCGCACTTCAAATCGAGGCTACACTTCAAAATTAATTGAGGCCGCTCTTTAAAATGATGTATTTTAAAAGCGTACAAAATAATAAACATACGTAATACAGACACTACAACAGACACGACGAGTATGCGGTGCTTCTTTTGATGAGTATAAGTAGGATACATAGTTTTAAATGTTTTCCAAAAGATATAAAAAGTTACGAAATGGTGCAGAGATAACATTCTGGGACGGTATTCATGTCGAGATAGCATGAGACTTAGCATGATGCTAACTTAGAAGCTCTTCCAGGATGACATTGGAAGAGCTTCTAAGTTGCATCATGCTAAGTCTCATGCTATCTCGACATGAATACCGTCCCTGGTTTACAGATTAAAATTATTGAAAAGCCAGGGGAGGTAACTCATGATTGGAGTGGTAAAAATAGACCGCGTGCCACAAACTATGGCGATTTCGCGCTTGTTCAACTTAAGTTTTCGTATTCCTTCGCATTTTGTGGTCGTCGGCTTTGTTTTCTGTCTCGTAGTCATGCCAATGTACCACTGCTACTGTTGACCTAGAAAACACGGATGTTGACCCGTCCATGGACCCGGCTGATATCATGCAAAGTTCCTGTTACAGCGTGTGACAAGTTGACCTTTGTAATGGCTTGGAACAGCTCACACCAGGGATGCAAATCTCACAAACGTCATAGCAAGAGCTCACGCACGACTGTGGATGTCTATGTGTGTTAAGGTCTCTTTAGACGGTTAACATTATTCACAAAATAATCTCTATTTCCCCATGACAACACAGTGTTAGGCCACTCATAAAGGTCTGCGTACACGTTAACATTATTCACGAGATATTTCTATTTCCCCATGGCAACACAGTGATAGCCCACTCTTAATATGACTTACAGCTCACTGTGTTGCCATGGGGGAAATAGAAATATCGTGTGAATAGTGTTAACGTGTACACAAACCTTAATATCACTTACAACTCACAGAATTGCCACGGGGAAATAGAGATATTTTGTGAATATTGCTAACGTGTACCTTACATGGCCTACAACTCACTGTGTTGCCATGGGGAAATAGTGATATTTTGTTAACATGCTAACGTGCATAGAGACCTTTATGAGCGTGCATACGCGGACAAACAAAGACACACACAGGCGGGTGCGCACGCGCACACACATATACACACGCACGCACACAGACCTCAGAGAGAGAGAGAGAGAGAGAGAGAGAGAGAGAGAGAGGCCTTTGCAATAACAAACACAAACAACCATTGCATTGTGCAGATACAAGAGAAACGAATAACATCGCTATACAGCTCTGACATATAATATAATGTCACCATGGCCCTGTATCTACTGATGAGTCCACTTCTCCTCATGTTGGGTGAGTCAAACAGAATCGAACAGTGAGTCAGAATGTACTGATGTGTCTGTGAAACGTCTGTTATTTTGTAGTTGGTTTGTCTGTTTCGACCCACAGTCTGCCTGACTTTCATAGAATACACCATTTGTTTTGAAACTTTTAAATTGCTTTTGATGAAACTTGTCCGTTTTAATGGTATGTCATTGAAGTTTCGTATACCTTAATACGTGGGTTTTTAAATCCAAAGTTTAGAGAGAGAGAGAGAGAGAGAGAGAGAGAGAGAGAGAGAGAGAGAGAGAGAGGGGGGGGGGGGGGGGGGGGGGGATGTCAACTTCACATTGTGAAAAATAATCACAATTTCACATTCAAACAGGATGCTGCCACTGCCATTTTGAACTGAAAACCGTCTACTCAAGTCCACTCGCCATTGAAAACTCTACCTCTGATCAACGCAGTCGAATTTTGTCCTGCAAACCTCCATATAACGCCGCCATGATCATCCGAACAGCCCGCTACATCCAGGATCGCGATGGTGTGCAGATGACGTCATCTGACGTCACGAAGGTGTATCGTCACTGTCAAGGTCGTCTGCACTGGTGTGACGTAACGGGTGCCGGAGTGACGGGGGAGTTTAAGCTATCATATTATTGTATGAAAGGTAAGGTGGTTTTTGGGGGGTTTGCTTGTTTGTTTGTTTTTAGTTTCGCTAGCGCGCACACACACGCAAGCACACAAACATATTCATTCATAAACGTGCGCATGCACGCATGCACGCACGCACGCAGGCACCCTTAAACTTTAACTCGTGTTCACCCATCTTGTTGCATAGAGGATTACAATAATCAAATCTTAGGTACATAAATCAGAATTTTGGGAGCACACGCACTTGAATTAGTGTGACAACCCCACCCATAAAAATATCATTTTCACATTTACAAAACAACAAACAGAACAATACAATAAAGGTTCGGGGAAAGCAAGCAACCATTGTAGCCTATTTTCAGACATGCTTTGCAAATTGCAAGCATAATGATTTTCTTTTCACATTTCCCAGATTGTTCTCTGTTTTTCTGGTTTCCTTTCTTTCTGGTTTTCTATTGTTCTCTGTTTCTGTCTATATAGTTGAAGACGGGGTAAAAAGCCCATGGGCGGGTAAGAAGCCCATGCCAATTATCTCATGAAATAAAGAAAATTTCAGTCAAATTTGCCAAATGAGACGAATGCTAACATTAACACTCTCGTCTCATGGGCAAAATGTGACTGAAATTTGCTTCTTCATTTCATGAAACAATTGGCATGGGCTTCTTACCCGCCCATGGGCTTTTTACCCCGTATTCACCTATGGGTATGCACGTCTCTCTCTAAAACGCGAATGTATTGATCATCTCGTTTTCAGAGAACTATTTTTCCTTCTTTTTCTTTATTTTCAGGACCGTTTTTTAACCCCTGTTCCAACACCACCACCTCCAATAATTCCTCAACACCAGCAGCCAAACTCACCACCCCTCTCCTCTTCAACTACTCGCGTCATACGACCGATTGTGACGTCACCTGTCAGTGTGACGTCACTTCTTCGACGTCATCCAACTCGTCCAAGTTGTTCGTCACCGTTCTGAACTTTTACGAAGAAGACGGAGAGGGCGACGCGAAAAGAACATTTCAGGAGGGGTGCAATCGCACGATGGAACAGCCCGGAAGACCTCACGTGATGATGGCTTCGTCAGATAATCGGTGGGAGGTGGAGAGAAGAGCCGTTCCCGCGCAGTGGCAGTTGAAGGGCGTCGAGGAAGATGACCTCTTGACCTTGACATTGCGGCACGTGCAAGGCGTACCTTTTGGTCACGTGTGGATAGAATTGGAAGGTTAGTAGTTAATTATGGATTCAGGTGATTGTATTGCAGCGTGTAGCTTTGCTTTGTTTTTCGTCCTAATGCTGTTGGGGGGAGGGGGGCGTGCGTGCGTGCGTGCGTGTGTGTGTGCGTGTGCGTGTGTGTGTGTGTGTGAGCGCGTGCGTACGACTGAGACAGAGACAGAAAGAATAAAAAAGAAAGTTACATCAATATTGTCTGTGTCTTGTGCGTGTGTGGATGTTCGCGCCCGTGTGTGCGTGTATGTGTGTGTGTGTGTGTGTGTGTGTGTGTGTGTGTGCGCGTGCGTGCGTGCGCGCGTGCGTGCGTGTGTGCGTGCGTGCGTGTGCGCGCGTGCGTATATGTGTGTGATATACAGGTCAAGAGATGATGGTGACCTGCGAGACCTCTATACGACCTCGACCTATACTCCCCGTGACCTCTACAATGACCCCTGTGTCCATGGAAACTTGTGAGTCGGGGTCATGTTGTAACGTTGATTGTTGGACACATTGTATACACACATCATGGGTACACACATGTAACATGTGTGTGCGTGCGCTAACCGTACATACACAAACCTACACACACGCATGCGTGCAAACGCACACATACTCGCACACGCACAAACACACGCGGGCGCACACATACACACACACAGAGGTACACGTGTACGCACACATGCACACGCGCGCGCGCGCGCGCACACACACATACACATACTCACACGCACACACATGCACACACACAGAGACACAAACAGAGAGAGAGAGAGAGAGAGAGAGAGAGAGAGAGAGAAAACGAAAACGAAAACGAAATTGTATTTAACCAGGGAACATGAGATAAGCAAGTTACATGCTTTTTTCCACCCAGCCCTGAGAGAGATAAAGAGAGAGAGAGAGAGAACACTAGAACATAACAAAATAGATAAGAATGTTTGTGGGAAGTGGCAGAGAGAGAGAAAGTGCCCCAAAAAAGAAAGAAGCCAATATCAAGTGGAAGTACGTGTAATGCCTTGCCATCTTCTTTCAAACCAGATCAATGGCAGTCTGTGTGGTTCTACATCGTCGTGGGGTTATCGGTTCTGATAGTGGTCTCTCTGGTCGTGCTCATCTTCATTGGCCTCAGATGCCGTCGTGGACGTTCAGGGCGCCTTATGCAGAACAGGTGAACCATCCTCATCATCATCATGGTCGTCGTCGTCATCGTCATCTTCATCTTTAAATCCCGGACGAATTCCGAGTATTCTCGGAACAATGATTTCTGAGTCTAAAACTCCTCCGAATCCATGTTTTTTCCCCCCTCCCATCCAAACCATGTCCCCCCCCCCCCATCCAAACCATGTTCCCCCCCCCATCCAAACCATGCCCCCCCCCCCCATCCAAACCATGTTTCCCCCCCCCCATCCAAACCATGTTTCTCCCCCCCCCCCCTCCAAACCATGTTGGGTTTTCCCCCATCCAAACCATGTTTCCCCCCCCCCCCCCCCATATCCAAACCATGTTTCCCCCCCCCATCCAAACCATGTTTCCCCCCCCCCCCATCCAAACCATGTTTCCCCCCCCCCCCATCCAAACCCATGTTTCCCCCCCCCCATCCAAACCATGTTTCCCCCCCCATCCAAACCATGTTTTTCCCCCATCCAAAACCATGCCCCCCCCCCCCCTCCAAACCATGGTTTTTTCCACCCATCCAAACCATGTTCCCCCCCCCCCCCATCCAAACCATGTTTCCCCCCCCCATCCAAAACAATGTTTCCCCCCCCCATCCAAACCATGTTTCCCCCCCCCCCCCCATCCAAACCATGTTGGGTTTTTCCCCCCATCCAAACCATGTTTCCCCCCCCCCCCATCCAAACCATGTTTCCCCCCCCCCCCCATCCAAACTATGTTCCCCCCCCCCCCCATCCAAAACCATGTTTTTTTTTTCCCCATCCAAACCATGGTTTCCCCCCCCCCCCCCATCCAAACCATGTTTTCCCCCCCCCCCATCCAAACCATGTTTCCCCCCCCCCATCCGAACCCATGTTTTTCCCCCCCCCAAAACCATGTTTCCCCCCCCCCCCCCCCCCAAAACCATGTTTTTCCCCCCCCCCCCAAACCATGTCCCCCCCCCCCCCCCCCCCATCCAAACCATGTTTTTTTTTCCCATCCAAACCATGTTTGTTTTCCCCCATCATCCAAACCATGGTTTTTTTCCCCCCCATCCAAACCATGTTTCCCCCCCCCCTCCAAACCATGTTTTCCCCCCCCCCCCCCCAAACCATGTTTTTTTTCCCCATCCAAACCATGTTTCCCCCCCCCCCCCCCCCCCATCCAAACCATGTTTCCCCCCCCCCCCCCCCCATCCAAACCATGTTTCCCCCCCCCCCCCATCCAAACCATGTTTCTCCCCCCCCCTCCAAACCATGTTTCCCCCCCCCCCCCTCCAAACCATGTTTCTCCCCCCCCCATCCAAACCATGTTCCCCCCCCCCCCCCCCCCATCCAAACCATGTTTCCCCCCCCCATCCAAACCATGGTTTTTTTTTTTCTCCAAACCATGTTCCCCCCCCCCCCCCCCCCCATCCAAACCATGTTTTCCCCCCCCCCCCCCCCATCCAAACCATGTTTCCCCCCCCCCATCCAAACCATGTTTTTTCCCCCCCCCCCCCATCCAAACCATGTTTTTCGAGTTACTTCTCTTTGTCACTCTTCCAGCCTCCATTTATGTTTGGCACTTTTATTTCATTTATTAATGTTAAAAATGTCACACATACACACACACACACACACACACACACACACACACACACACACACAACACGCGGCCCGCACACGCACACACACACACACACACACACACACACAAATCGGCCCTACTCGAGCTTCACAAAATGTCTCAATAAGTCTTTGTTAACAATTATAGTAATAAGGAGACAAATAATCATGATTTCAACTTAAAAAATAAACTTGGATTAACCAGTAATGCAGAAAATGAATCACAGAAAGAGGCGTGTTTTGTATAATTGTTTTCATGGCAACCCCAGGCTACTAATGATGTCTGCATTAGGCAGTGATGTCTTAATGGGGTTAACATCATCATCGTTGTACTCGTCAAAATTGTTATCCTCCTCGATCCTCATTTTCATCTTCATCGTTATTCTTTTCGTCGCCATCGAGTGATGTCCCCGAGACCCAGGTCGTAGGACAGTGATGTCCCCGAGACCCAGGTCGTAGGACAATAGTCCTATCAAAACTGAAAATGTCCTATTGCGTTTACTACTGTCAGGACAACATGTCCTGTTGAAAACTACCGCTGGCGGTTTTGTCCTAGGGGAAGACGGGGTAAAAAGCCCGTGGGCGGGTAAGAAGCCCATGCCAATTATCTCATGAAATGAGGCAAATATCAGTCACATTTTGCCCATGAGACGAATGTTAGTGTTTAGCATTCGTCTCATGGGCAAATTTGACTGAAATTTGCTTCATTTCATGAGATAATTGGCATGGGCTTCTTACCCGCCCATGGGCTTTTTACCCCGTCTTCACCTATTGATTTTTGTAAGAGCCAGGCCCTGTAGTCGTGAGTACGAATAGGTTAGACAGTCAACACGGGGAATAGTAGCCTATGTAAATTAGACCAAACTCCCAAAACGATTGTCTGTTTAGCCTCATTTGCATACTAATCCCCGTTTTGAATGTCTAATACTGTATGTCCCACATGAGTCCTGCGACTAGGAGGACGTAAAACTGAAACTCGCAATGTCTAATACGCACTCATGACAACAGGCCCGGGACATTTTGTCCTACCTTGTTTCAGGACAGTTTGTCTTGTCACTTTTCCATCCTCGATGCATCACTGAGATTCCTTGTCATTAAAGTCGTCGTTAGCCTACCGTGGCCAAACGTCACCATCAAAGATTATTCAGAACAGTTAAATCATTACCACCATCCTCACCTTCCTCATTGTTATTGTCTTCATCATCATCGATGTTAAGAGAGCAATGAGCAACTTAGGACGCGCATTTTACCGCCAGGGGGCAGTCAAACCAGTAGGTGCTTAGCGGGCAATATTCTTAGTTGGGCGTAGTGAGAGAGAGAGATAGGGTGGGACTCATCTCTCTCTCTCTCTCTCTCTCTCTCTCTCTCTCTCTCTCTCACACACACACACACTACGCCCAACTAAGAATATCGCCCGCTAAGCCCCTACTGGTTTGACTGTCCCCCGACGGTCAAATCATCGTCCTAAGTTGACCATTACTAGAGGCCAGTTACATCATGGAAATCATCCTGCATATATTGTACCATTATCATCGTCTTCGTCACTGCGGCTCAGGGCTGGGTGTAAAAACGTACGTAGCCTATACTTATCTCATGACCCTGTATAAATACATTTCATTCGTTAGTTCAATATATTTGGTGATTAGCGGGCGTGCGTGTGTGTGTGTGTGTGTGTGTGTGTGT
>CM065690.1:55289767-55302267 GCA_017654935.2 Phymorhynchus buccinoides | reverse complement strand
AAACTTTGCACATCATAGATCAAAGAAAAACACCCCCCAAAAGACAAACTTTGCACATCATAGATCAGACAAAGAACAACACCCCCCAAAAGACAAACTTTGCACATCATAGATCAGACAAAGAACAACACCCCCAAAAAGACAAACTTTGCACATCATAGATCAGACAAAGAAAAGCAACCCCAAAAGACAAACTGTGCACATCATAGATCAGACAAAGAACAACACCCCCCAAAAGACAAACTGTGCACATCATAGATCAGACAAAGAAAAGCAACCCCAAAAGACAAACTTTGCACATCAGAGATCAGACAAAGAACAGCACCCCCAAAAGACAAACTTTGCACATCATAGATCAGACAAAGAACAACACCCCCCAAAAGACAAACTTTGCACATCGTAGATCAGACAAAGAACAACAAGGCGAAAACAGAACCCGGTTTATATCAAAATGCCAAAGGAATGCATGAATTAATCTTTTAATTTATTGTCTTTTCGCGTCCGTAGTTATTTTAGACAACATGCAAAATTTGAACACCAAAAAACACACCAAAACACCAAAGAAACACATATGTATAAACAGAACAAAAAGCCACATCTGGAGCTTGGGTGCCATCACAATTTTTTTTATTTTTTTTAATGATTAAAACTAAAAAGATAAAAACCAACAATAACAATACCAGATAAACAAATAAATTATTAATGTATTTCACTAGTTTCAGTCCTATAAAAAAAAAAACCACATGAACCTGTGATGATATTACAAAATTCCATGGCTTGGAGTCAAAGCGGATTATCTTTAGATAGTCTATTGAATTATTATTGAACTTATTGCGATAGCTAATACCTTAAATAAAAAAAATACTGCAATAAATATAGAAAGCATAATCCCTATTTTATATTATTTGCAGTCTTTTTTAATACAGCTTCTTAGTTTTTGCAATAACATCAATAATAAGTCAATGGACTTTGTGAAGATAGTCCGTTTGACTCTAAATCATCGAAATATTTGCCTCATTACATAACAAGAGTTTTTTTGTGATTCTTGAGCATTAATAATAGTCTGATTATCAAAACAAAACAAGAAAACAGAAGGAGCAGGAAGAATCCGAAACAGACACATGGTCAGTAAAATTAGTACGGCCCGCTGACCGCTTAAGTTTAAAACCTCTGTCCTTCACACCAGAAGTAAAGTATAACAACAAACAAACAAAACAAGAAAACAGAAGGAGCAGGAAGAATCCGAAACAGACACATGGTCAGTAAAATTAGTATGGCCCGCTGACCGCTTAAGTTTAAAACCTCTGTCCTTCACACCAGAAGTAAAGTATAACAACAAACAAACAAACAAACACAGCACACATCTGATGCCTGTAAAACAAAAAAGGCGGTGTGGTTTTACAGAGGAGATGCTGTCAAGCTGTTTAAGCGATGTATAATCCAGTCATTTACAGAAACATGCTTAGTTACGGGGAAACAATTACAATTGTTTACTATTCAGCCTTTTACCAAAAACAACATTAAGTATCGAGGTGTAGCTCTCAAGCTGTTTAAACGAGCCTATTGAATTGATCTAGCTCCCTACCCATTTTAACAAAAATGACACGGTCATTAAAACCTGATAATTATTTAAAACTTCAGATGATCGCACAGGCCCACTTCATGTTACGGTCAGGTGTAAGGAGAATTGTTCAGCGAATCCATGAAATTTTATGGAATTGAAATCACAATAATATTATCAAACTATGCTGAAACAAATATGTAAAAAGTCACAATTAAAACAAACAAGACTGCAAGTCGTGTCTAAACAATAAGAAAATGAAAGACTAATAATTATCGCAGAAAGTCAACCAAAAACAGTATGATCTGTTTCAAAGTAAATATCTGGCAACATTACACAAGAAACATCATAGGCAAAGTTGTAGTTTATACACCCCCATTTCATGTTTACCACTCTCGATCTCAAAGTCTGGTCCTTTCAGTTTCATGACAATAACCCTCGGCTGATCCTATCCCTATCGCTTTGTCGAAAAGTCAGAATGTCGCTTCTCAGTGAAAACGTTTCAATGGCAAAAGTTGATGGGGGTACGGGTATCTGAAGTACGACTTAACGGAAGCATATATTACACAATGCATTCTTGAAGGACTCCACAGTATAAAAAGCCCTGTAACCCAGTATGTGTGTATGCTATCACTCAATATCAATAAGATGCTATCAATCTGTATCACAAAATTTGTGCTATAAAAACATCCGTCCCATTGCCCACCCTTACCCTTTAAAAAAACACCACAGTGTAAAATAAATGCACAGTACTATGTCGCCCGCGTGTCAGCTTTGTATTCTCTTTGGATTCAAGAATGGTTCTGCCATAATAAAAAAAAGTTACCTAAATATGTACATCAAATACACACAATTCGATTAAAATTGGGAAAGAAAGGAACCACCGAAACGCCTTTGTAAAAACAAACCTCAAAGCTTGTTAACAATGCTGGTCAAATGTTAATTGCTCCGTTGGCCATTTTTACCTATTTTCTTTAATATCCTAATTAAGGTGTTGCAGTTTGCTGTTTTCCTCTCTGATAAGATGTCCATTTGTGTTCCGTATATAAAGATCAATGTCCTAATTAAGGTGTTGCAGTTTGCTGTTGTTTTCTCTGATAAGATGTCCATTTGTGTTCTTTGAGTTTAGTTCTTCATGAACACTTTAGTAAATCTTAGATACTGTGATTGATCCATAATAACATGTACATAACATTGCTTAAACGTGAAGAAAGGAACAAGAAATGCCTTGCAAGCACAAACCATAAATCATTTGTTTTACAATGCTGCCCAGCTTTAAGTTGCTATATAAGTAATCACGGTTCTTTGTTTTATATTTTAATTCAGGTTTCCCATTTTTCCGACAGGCAACATTTTTGTTTTTAATACAAAAAGATAGTTATTGTGTTCGTTTCTTTCTGAAATGCAATACATCTATGTACGGCAATAAGAGATCGAATCATCATAACGTGTACATTTAATTATACAATAATGTTCGGGTTAACATCTAATACAACCTTCACCTGTGTGCAACTTAAGTCATGGATGTTTAGCTTTCCATAACAAAACCAACAAAACTCATTTCTCACATTTTCATCAAGAGAAACAACTGAGCAGTAAAATGCAAAAACAAACGATAATGGGTTTCTTGTTTCTACAGAATCCAAAACCTCAATATTAGTTCATTTTTTTTACCACAGGTAAAATGAGGAATGTTGCAAAAATAAGTCATTTTCGGAATCAAAATTGAAAGTTTAGCTGAAAAGATACCAGATTTCAAAAAATGTTTTCAATGTGAATCGGAATCGAAGTTGAAAGTTGAGCAGAGAAGATAACACTTTTGACTTTGAAAGAAGGTTTTCAGAAAGGGGTCTTTTTTTTCAAAAGAAGAAGAACAATTGAAGGGAAAAGTAAGTCATTGTGTAATCTTACCCGGCAGTTCACTCATTCTTTGCCTCGTTATCACCAGGGTTAGGGTTAAGGTTAGGAACATCAATTCTGAAAGTGCCTGGTTATCACCAGGGTTAGGGTTAAGGTTAGGGACATCACTCATTCTTTGCCTCGTTATCACCAGGGTTAGGGTTAAGGTTAGGGACATCACTCATTCTTTGCCTCGTTATCACCAGGGTTAGGGTTAAGGTTAGGGACAATAAGCAGAACACATTCATTGAAATACCATTGCATTGAATGACTGCCTTTGTCTTACTGCAAACATGTACACAATAAGCGTAAGGATACAACCTATTTCAACGCTGAGCCTCTGTACTTTGCACAAGGTACTCTTAGGGCTATTCTGGTTTTTTTATTCTGTCTTTTTTAATTGTATGTTTTACTCATTATGGATAGTCTGTAGGGGAAATCGCACAAGACAATAGCTTCATTTAGAAAAAAGCATAATATAGCACTGAAGTCTTGTGTGATATGTCTCTTTATTGAGCTATGACATGCACCATGAATTCGACTTCATTACAGAAATCTGATTCACATATTCGACATAACCATTCGCTTACCTTACGCTGCTAAAGCAACAACAATGAATAAGGTATCCATTATCAGCAGAACATATGAACATAATGCTCGATACTGCTTATGCTGTCACGTTTATTTTTGCCTAAAACGTGTCCATGAAATCCTAGATAAAATCGCAGGAAAACAGATCTCAACGCAATCACCAACATTGAATAACGGTTTCCTCCCGAAACAATCTTTCTCAAAGAGAACACAGTAAGCACATATACTGTTTTGTCATAGAGTCCATAGCAAAAGAACACTGTCCTAGAATATCTCTAGAGAACAGACAAAGAAAGGTCTCTCAAATCAAGTCCAAGTCAAATGTGGCAAAAGTTCAACACTAAGATTCAAGACTCAAAATATGGCTCTGATAGAGAGACAATTTAAACTTTCAACACTAAGATTCGAGACTCAACATATGGCTCCAATAGGAAGAAATAATTAAACATTTCAACACTAAGGTTCGAGACTCAACATATGGCTCCAATAGGAAGAAATAATTAAACATTTCAACACTAAGGTTCGAGACTCAACATATGGCTCCAATAGGAAGAAATAATTAACCATTTCAACACTTAGATTCGAGACTCAACATATGTCTCCAATAGGAAGAAATAATTAACCATTTCAACACTTAGATTCGAGACTCAACATATGGCTCCAATAGGAAGAAATAATTAACCATTTCAACGCTAAGATTCGAGACTCAACATATGGCTCCAATAGGAAGAAATAATTAAACATTTCAACACTAAGGTTCGAGATACAACATATGGCTCCAATAGGAAGAGATAATTAAACATTTCAACACAAAGGTTCGAGACTCAAAATGGCTCGAAAAGGAAGATAAATTTCTAGAATAAAGGAATATAACATTTCTTGCTAACATTCATCTCTTTTGAGACAGTCAGTCAGTTATGCAATAAATATTAAATTTTCTTTGGTTGATGACTTATCATTTCTAAGATCAGTGGCGAATTGTTGAAGGCAAACAATAAAGCAGGCATATAAACTGGACGCCAAATGTCCATTCCAAATGTTTCGCATTGCATAATCTCAAAACAGAAGCATCAAAATAATTAGATTAGGCCTAAAAGCGATTCGGTATGATGTGTTATGGCTGGATTGGAATCTTTATGTCCAATGATACAAAAACATACAATGCAAACAAACACAATGCCGGAATGCACAATTAAACTGATAAAATATTTGGACACAATACCAAGCCTAAGAAGCAACAACATCAACAACAGAAACATTGCGTTAAAACTAAAACATTTATAAAAACTAAAAACATTTGTTTCCTAATACATTTTTTATTTTATTATTATTTTATTTTATATACTTCTTCATATTGTTTTGTAATAATGTTTTTCTTCTTGATTGTTTTCTCTCGTAATATTTGTAAAGCGCTCTGAGGATGATTTTTTTTACCATTGAAGAGTGCTATAGAAGCTTTATTTATTATTATTATCTAACATTATACATCGAGTGTACATACTTATTTTGTTATATATACAATAAATAAAAGTTTTGGGACTCAAATGTCGGCACTACATCGACAAACGATAGATTGGTATTAAAACAAAAACCAAGCAGGTGAACTACTCTTCGGCAAACGAATTTTACTGCATCATTGAAACAATATTTTTTTCGAAAACACGAAAACTTAAATTAAACCGACCTGTGCAACAACTCTTCGGCAAACGAATTTTACTGAATCATTAAAACGATATTTTATTCGAAAACATGAAAACTTAAATTAAACCCGATCTGTGCAACAACTCTTTGCGTCCAGTTGGTACTATGCTTAAAACCTTGCAACAAAACCAACGCATTTATCGATATCCAATAACAAATACCTTGTCAGACAGGGGTTGCCATTATTGTTTGTGGCACAAGCCACAAACCTAGAACTCACTTTGTCGGTCGGTCTGTCGATCGGTCCAAAATTGTCGCACTTCAAAGTGAGGCTGCAAAATTGTCGCACTTCAAAGTGAGGCTGCACTTCAAATTGAGGCTGCTCTTTAAAATGATGTTTCGTTTTCAATTGTCGCACGCCACAAACGATTGCGAATCCGCGCTTGTTATAATTCTTATTTTACAATAAAACAGGGGACGCTATTATAATTTATAAATGAATCTTCTTATCTTCCCGTGTATTCTTCGGTCTGAATACATTTTGCACAGCCCAAAACAATACCATCATTCACCACAGCTATGCATTTCGTATTATTTACAGTTGTCCGTGCTTTGGTCCGTGCTTTGGTTGTTTGGTTCCTTGCGCTAACGACATGATTTAATTGTTTCGTTTATTCAAGACATTTAGTTTATAGGGAAATCAAGCAGCATACTAGCTTGTTTTGTTTTTTATGGAAGTTTGTCTATGCATTTCGTATTATTTACAGTTGTCGGTACGTTGCTTGTTTCTATTAGTGGTCCCTTTCGATAACGACATGATGTAATTGTTTTCAGCATATTTGCCAGCCATAAGACATTTATTTCATAGGGAAATCAAGCAGCATACTTGCTTGTTTTTTGTATATGGAAGTTTGTGTTGGTCAACGTGCATGACAAGGAAATTGACTACAAATAAAAAGTATTAGATAATAGCATCGAATTTCGAGAGAGTGGTGAAGTGGGGATGGAACAAGGTCAAAAACGTGTGTGCTTGTTTCATGCTTTCTTTAAACACTTTACATTAATGTAAAATCATAAATAACAACATGATATGAATAAATAACAACATGATATGAATAAATAACAATAACATAAGGACCGATTGAAACTGACCTGGATTTGTATTCTTTCAGATGAAAAAAACCCCAAAGTGAGCAAAATTATATGTAAAATATTACTGTCAGCGAGTAAATAAAACATCGGTTGATCAATGATCATCTAATTATCCGTCAGTTTAGGCAGAAACTTTAAAAACAAAATAACGTGCAATAAACGTTATGGCTGACAACAACCCGAATCCTACGTGTGCTAAACATAGCGCCTACTGTGGGAACGACATTTTCTGTTCACCATTTTAACAACTTGAATATCTGTCTACAATGCTTGCTATGTGATTTAGCGAACGATAATCAGTCATCAGATATGACGCATGTTATTAGGTATTAGGTACTTTATAGTCACAGATGCACCTCTGTGAAATTCGGGTTGCTCCCACCTGACGAGCGCGTCGCAGCCAGAGGCGCTCCACCCATTGCATGCGATTTTTTGTGTGACTGATGAAGAAGATAAGGGGGGGGGGGGGGGTAAATGTTGACAAATGACAACTTTTTCGGCCACTGGGTTTAACGTGTGCTAAGCGCATGGGCACACAAATATCGTCTCATCCGAAAGACGCCTAGTGCGAAGTGAGAGGAAAAATTTCCTGTACCCACGAACTCGGGTTTACTTGACACGTTAACGCTACACCTACACCTGTTAAGCCGACTTTCGACGAATCAAACTCTCTTATTGAACGACTACGCTTGTCAACAACCCTTCTTGACCGCTTTTTGTCACACGTAACCATCGTCCCCTTTAGTTGATAAAAACCCCAAACACGTTAATTAAGGCACTGAAGGCAGTAGTAAATACGCGCGGACACTTTAATTTTCCAGAAAAAAAGGTATTAAGCCTAGTGTTGAATTTCAAGAACACTTTCGCTTCCCTTCCCCACACCCCCTCTAACCTCACCTCAGTCTGACCGTTCTAAACACCACCTCCCCCCCCCAAGCCAAAATGAGAACAACAACAAAAACCACACAAAAAGATAGAAATAATGAGGCAAGGAGAGAGGATAATAGTGAAGGAAAGGTTACTCTCTCTGTAATTAACTCCCTTCACCAAAGTTATTTTTGTCGCCAATTCGCCAAGCAAAGTATGATAAGCAACAGCCACATTGAGACAGACCCAGCTTCGAAGGAAATTTAAAGTTTGACGTCCTCTTGACCCGAAGGGCACATATATAGGGACATTGTTTGAGACCGAGGTTCATTAAATAATCCTTTATGGCAATGGCAATGGCAATGTCATAAATTCGGTTACATCAAAACAGCTTCATTATATTTCTTTGTGTAAAAAACACACCCAAAAACACAAACAAATAAATAAAAATCGGACCCTGACAGCCATCTTCCTCAAAAAGAGACAAAGGACCTAACATTATCTTCTTTCTCGCTTATCTAGTGAACGCAGAAAAGTGCAATGTTAATTACAATCTCTACAGCAACATTTCAAACAATTAAACAACATCTCTGTGCTGGACCGAGACAGCAGATGGTTCCAGAGAGGGGTGAAGGAGGCCATCTACATCGCGGGCCGCCAAGCCCACACTGAACCGTGACCGTGGGAGACACACCTTGCCCGCGGCTTATTCTTCCCGGGTTCAGTCACGCGCCGTGGGTGCAGCCTTGAGCTGTACTCACGATCGTGTGCACTGAACCGCCAGTGGCCTCTCAGCAGACGACGCTGACGAAGGGAGCGCGACGCCCCCGAAAGCTCCGAGGTGAGCCTGTTCTTTAGCTGAGTGAAACTGTTTAAGAATGTATCAAGTAAACAATAAACAATTTTTGACTCTTGATTTGTCTTGTTTCTTTATTTGTGCGAGTGATCCTTATATATTACCTTAATAGAGACGTTGCACACGCTACTCGTGTCTCTATCTGGTGAAAACACAAACTCTTCATTCTCGAAACAAGTTTTCTGTCCATTTCTAATAATAAACTCAAGGGAAAATAAACGCAACTGAAATATCCACAGCTTCAGCGAAGCCTTTCAGAAATCACATGAGTCTTCAACATGGCGGTTTAGCCCCACTTTACTGACACAAGGCGTGACTGCTTCTGCCTAAGGAACTGCCGCACCAATTAACCTGAATTTTTAAAAATTGTGATTGATGATAGTGACAGTAATGTCTTTCATAACATTTGTGACCTATGTGACGTCATTGTTTACCTCTGAGAGGCCAGAGGGCCAAATGCGCGTTTTGGGGGTAAAGTCTTTGGATTTCTTTTACGCGCAAATGACAGGGCTGAGTTGCAAATTTAGTATCTTCCTTATGAAAGCAATGGTTTCCGCTTTTCCCAACTACGCACTGGCAAGATTTAAAAATGTCTGGCATACAACAACATTTATTGCAATCCCCACCCCACCCCTAGCATGCATCCACTCACCCCCCCTCCCCGCGTGTATCTCCCCTCCCCACCCCCTTTCTCTCTATACTCAGGCATGGTAATGCAGGAACAGCATTTGTCTCTGAAAATATTTTAGGGTTTCAGAATATGTCTCTTGGTGTAATTAAGGGATTGAAATCCCTTTATGGAGATCAGGGGACAATTGCTCTGGAAGATGAGTATGCAAAACTGTTACAACTTGGGGAAAGGGCATCTCCTCGAGATTAGAACACCTTCCGACACTTGTTTTTCTGTATTCACTTTTCTCTGAATTCAGAGAATTCTCTGAAAATGACCATGCCTGGTACTCAACTCCTTAATAATTATCTTGCCCAATCTGTCTTCCATTTATTGTTACAAAAACATATTAGAAAACATGCATGGCATTCCTAGCAGTTGTTAAGCGCTGCAAACGTGCCTGGTACGGTCATGTGACACGTCACAACACTCTGACCGAAACGATTCTTCAGAGCACCATCCAAGGAAAACGCCGGCAAGGGAGACAAAGAACGTCCTGGCTGGACAACATCACAAGCTGGACCAACCGCAACACCAACACCCTGGCAGAAGATGGTGACCAGTGGCGGAGGCTGACCACCCAATCCAGCATGGCACCCCGACGACCACGCCGGTCAAGGGTGGAGTGGAGTGATGATTAGAAAAACATAGACTACTCTCAGTCCGTGTCCGACTACATTTTGAACAGTCTTTTCCGCATTGTTTTCGTCTTCTTTTGTGTACCATTAAACCCTTTGAGCTGTTTGACGCCAAATATACGTGAAATAAACAGTTTCAACAGGAAGCAGTAATGACAGACTTAAAAATAGAATGAATGAAAGTATTCTTAAATAAATGTTTCTGTAAGAAAGACACACAAAATGATGCACTCTTGCGCTTATATCAGGGACAGTAACATGCCAACAGTAGAATTTATATAGGAAAATTTAAAAAAATAATATTAACACCAGTAGAACAAAGAAATAAGAAAATGAGTGTTTTTTTAAAATTAAAAGTCAATGCAAGTGAATTAACTATATTAATGGGTGGGGTGTGTATGTGTATGCCTATTTGCATGTGCGTGAGTGATTATTTGGTTTTGTTGTTGAATTTCTTGCTTTTAATTTTTGTTGTTGTTAAGCACATAGAGCTCCACATTTGGTGGAGGAGTGCGCTATATAAATGATTCACTATTATTATTATTATTATATCAATGATAAAATAACTCGATAATGATAAAATTACAATAAAGTAACGTAAATAAACACGATGATAAATAAACAAATAGTATTTAAAACAAATCAGTGGCCCTAAACCTCTACAATTCTCTTTTCCCCTATACTGATGCGTGCTCACCTTCCCGTTCTCCAAAGTCCCCTATACCTGACTTTATCCCTTCCTTGTCACTCTCTCAACTGCCGACGAAAAGCCGAAAGCTCCTCCTTATGACTCCTTCAACAGGTCAGAATTTCTTCTCCCTTTTTTTGTTTTTCAAATAAGTGAATATAGAGACGGTGTGGTTAAAATCTAACAGGAACGTTGCTCGTTTATACCACAAGACAATCAAACAAACAAAATTTTTATATATGTTATGGTAGTTTGGATATCGCCAATCTAGTAGTAGTAGTGAGGAGTAGTGAGAAGCATTATACTGACCAATATAAACTTGCTACGTAAATAACACACACAAAAACAAGACAAGACAGTATGGTACACCAACAATTGGGACCGTAAAGGAAACACTAAGCCCCAAATGTTCAAGAAAAGAGATGGACGAGTTTAAAATATGATAAAGCAGTCATTGACAATGATTTCGTCTGCCAAAAAAACCACACACACAAAAAACACACCTGGTTTTATATTTGCGTGTTAAGGGAAACAGTACACTCCAAACTCATGCAATAACAGCTGAACCTGAATAAAAAAAACAAGAAGAAAAAAACAAACAACAAAAACCCAGTTGAGTGGAGTTGGTTAAAACCAGAGTGTGTGTCAGGGGGTGTAGAGGATGGGGGGGTGGGGGGGGGGGGGGGGGCTTGGAGGAAAATAAGCGGTGGTATATATCGCTTGTTCACATAACGGTTAACAAATTTGTTTCCTCTTCTTCTTCTTCGATCGGCTCAGACAGTTTACTGTCAATTATGAGCGCAGATGCGGCATGCTGCCGTTATGCGCCTAACGAAGAAATAGTTAGGCCCAGCAACTGAAGTCCGACTTCGGCTGGATGAAATCTTTTTGAAAGTGTTTCTTGACCAAAAGGCAGCAGAATGGACCGGAAAGGCAGAAATAATTATAGTAGATGACAGCAAGCAAAGGGAAAAGGCAGAGTCAAAGAGAGTGACAGATTAGAGGAAGTTACAAGCACAGAACTTCCAGAAGGTGGGGGAACTATTTATACAAAAGACACCCCCCGGTATCCCCACGGGGGAAGCGGTGTTGTTTAATTACTAACAATTGTAAATCATAATAGAGATAGGATGCTTTTAAAAAATATGCTCCAAAATCAACATCTGCCAAACAATATACATCGTCATGGCAACAATAGTTATATGGCAATGACTACAATAATGAACCCAGCTTCAAAACAAACAAATACGCAATAATATTTCCATAACCATAAAAATTAAAACAAACTAAGCGTAATCATGTATAATTATTCGGGTGATTATCAATAAAATATCACTGAACGCCTCTCTGTCAAATTCAAAACGAAAACAAAAGTTTAAAAATAGTATGTACACATATTTTGCACTGTTGTGGCACTTTTGTTTTTCTTCTTGTCTCTCCATGCTTAGGTATGCATAATGAATTGGGCAAATAACCAAACATGCAACAACAGCAACAGAAAAACAGAATGAAACACACAGACAGACGACGACAAACTTATAACCCTTTACGCAGTCTAATTATACTGGAACAAAAGACAACAACAAACAAACATCAGTGTAATGTAATGCATATTAAGCGCTCAAGGCGGTAACTACCAAAATCATAAAAGACAGCATCCTTGTTTCCATAATTAGGGGAAGACGGGGTAAAAAGCGCATGGGCGGGTAAGAAGCCCACCCCAATTATCTCATGAAATAAAGAAAATTTCAGTCAAATTTGCCCATGAGACGAATGTTATACATTAACACTCGTCTCATGGGCAAAATGTGACTGAAATTTGCTTCATTTCATGAGATAATTGGGGTGGGCTTCTTACCCGCCCATGCGCTTTTTACCCCGTCTTCCCCTATAGATAAAACAGTTATCTTTTTTTAAAGCAATGAAACCTTGAACAA
>CM065690.1:55282267-55284767 GCA_017654935.2 Phymorhynchus buccinoides | reverse complement strand
CACGTCACGTGTCAAAATCATGGTTTTCACGTGCTTTCCCTCTTATAGCTGGTAAGAAATCTGAAGAAATCTTCCTAGCATAGAAAGGAAAGTGACACGTGACGTGGGGGGTATTTAAAGTAATAAAACAGCCTTCTTTTAAAAAAAGAAAAAAGATTTACATCCTACCCTCTTTCTCATGTCCTTCTCATTTCCCGTAGTATTTCCCAGGTCATATTATTACCTCCTGAGGATGCCCGAGGCTTTGATGCACATGCCCCATGGCGTAGAGCGCCTCGGGCATGTGGGGTGCCTTGCTGAGCATGCCCGTCAACACTTCCTGGGCCCGCTGGGGCTGACCGTTGTCCAGCAGGAGGTTCACCTGTGTGTGATAGTGGTCAGTTGAAAGTGTTGATGTAATGTCATTGTTTTCACACACACAATGTAGTTACTTGTTCACCTGTGTGTGAGAGTGGTCAGATGAATATGTTGATGTAATGTCATTGTTTTCACACACACTATGTAGTTACTTGTTCACCTGTGTGAGAGAGTGGTCAGTTGAATGTGTTGATGTAATGTCATTGTTTTCACACACACAATGTAGTTACTTGTTCACCCGTGTGAGAGAGTGGTCAGTTGAATGTGTTCATGTAATGTCATTGTTTTCACACACACAATGTAGTTACTTGTTCACCTGTGTGAGAGAGTGGTCAGTTGAATGTGTTCATGTAATGTCATTGTTTTCACACACACAATGTAGTTACTTGTTCACCTGTGTGAAGAGTGGTCAGTTGAATATGTTGATGTAATGTCATTGCTTTCACACACACTATGTAGTTACTTGTTCACCTGTGTGAGAGAGTGGTCAGTTGAATATGTTGATGTAATGTCATTGTTTTCACACACACAATGTAGTTACTTGTTCACCTGTGTGAGAGAGTGGTCAGTTGAATATGTTGATGTAATGTCATTGCTTTCACACACACTATGTAGTTACTTGTTCACCTGTGTGTGAGAGTGGTCAGTTGAATATGTTGATGTAATGTCATTGCTTTCACACACACAATGTAGTTACTTGATTTTTGTTTTCATCGCCACTGTCGCCTCTTGGCACCACAATGATTTAACACCCATGTCACTGAAAGGCATCAAATGAGGGTCTGGTATTCAGTGACCTTAATATGCTTTTAATTTTGGGAGGTATAAGGATTGGCCCTATTGTATGTATGTCACAGAGGAATCCCCAATATTGCAAATGGCATATTTTGTATACCCAGGTAAATTTAATGGAAAGTTTTTGCTGACAAATGGCTGGCGTTGAAAGGGTTTTAAACTCACTTTTCTTTCTTTTTTTCTGCTTCTTCATTCATAACCCCAGCCAGCTCTCTCTCTCTCTCTCTCTCTCTCTCTCTCTCTCTCTCCCCTCTCACTCTCTCTCTCTCTCTCTCACTCTCTCTCTCACTCTCTCTCTCTCTCTCTCTTTCTCTCTCACTCTCTCTCTCTCACTCTCTCTCTCTCTACCTGATTTGTGCTCCATTCCCTCCCCACCCTCGGCCTTATCCCTTTTAGTCCCAAGTCTTCACCCACCTGTCTGTCACCGGCTGAAGAAGAACACAAGTTCGAAGGCTCCCCAATGTCACACACAAACACAAAGGCACATGGAGTCAAAATCAGCTGAACGAAAAACATGTTGATTTATTTTCGAGTCAAAAGAGAACAGCATTTATATCTCTTTTTTTTTGTTTATTAAGATATCAATACGAAAATGTGGGACAATAAAGATGATTTTTCCCCGCATTTGTTTCTGTAATTTGATACTAAGGCATCGAATTGCCTTGTGAGTAAATGTCTTGTGAGCATTTGTCTTGTGAGCATATGTCTCACAAGAGTGTGTGTGCGTGTGTTACGCCCAATCCATGAAATTGCCTATTTCATGAAATGGGCAAAATGATTTGCCCAGTTCGTGAAATGGACAATAAACATTACACGTTTCAATTCCCAACCACACAGGCATTGATTAAGGTTGATTCAACAGCAGCAAACATTGTCTAAATTGTACTGTCATCCCAATCCTATCTCCCAACCCTACGAAATGCTACCATGGGGTATGCCTGAGCCACGTGTTTTATTAAACGTTTTATCAAAATAAGTCTGAATAACATAATTTCAAACTCATCTACAGGCGTGATTTATCATTGGTTTGAACCGATTATTGATCTCCGAGTGTTTATGAACGAAATATATTGTTCTTTCATAGTGGTTTTTCATAAAATAGCAAGTTTTGAATTGGCTATTTCACGAACTGGGCAAACCGTTTTGCCCATTTCATGAAATAGGCAATTTCATGGATTGGGCGTAGCACACGCACACACACTCTTGTGAGACATATGCTCACAAGACAAATGCTCACAAGACATTTGCTCGCAAGACACTTGCTCACAAGACAATTCGATGTCTTAGAATCAAACTGGATTAACTTCCGATAGTCCATTTTTTGATTAGTACAGAAAGGAATGCGACA
>CM065690.1:55274767-55277267 GCA_017654935.2 Phymorhynchus buccinoides | reverse complement strand
GGTACTATTCAGTACTATGCATATTATATAAATTAAGCAAAAGGTACCACACAACGCCTGTCTGCGCGGTTATCTCCGAGGCCTCACATGAAGAGATGTTACCGCTACATACACAGCTGGGAATATGTGGTCCCTCCCAATCAATAACAAAAACAACATGGGTTATATACTCGTCGCGTGCACAAACCAAGGGAAAACCCGTCTCCGTTCTTTGCATAGAGATAAATCCCTTTTCCCTAGGTTTGTTTTGCTTAGTTGGGTTTCTTTCCTACACTATTAGAACATCCATTAATGGTCCTTATTTCTTTCGTAAAAAATAATCCATTTTTCCCCATAGCTTTGAAAGATTTGTTGAATTTCGCCGGATAAAATTGAATACGAATGTCACAAAATGTAGTATCGGAAAATTCCAAAGTTACGAATGAAATATCGGAAAGTCCGAGTGCTATTTCCAAACCGAAACTAGCCTATAATGTCAGGCCTCTGCACTGACAATTACGATTCGCTTCAAAGCAATGTTTGGCATTATTCCAGAACTCGCAAGTCGCGCCAATTCGAGTGTGTATAGGGAAGACGGGGTAAAAAGCCCATGGGCGGGTAAGAAGCCCATGTCAATTATCTCATGAAATAAAGAAACTTTCAGTCAAATTTGCCCATGAGACGAATGCTAAACATTAACACTCGTCTCATGGGCAAAATGTGACTGCAATTTGCTTCATTTCATGAGATCATTGGCATGGGCTTCTTACCCGCCCATGGTTTTTGTATATCCCGTCTTCACCTCTCTCTCTCTCTCTCTCTCTCTCTCTCTCTCTCTCTCTCTCTCTGTGTGTGTGTGTGTGTGTGTGTGTGTGTGTGTGTGTGTGTGTGCGTGCGTGTGCGTGTGCGTGTGCGTGTGCGCGCGTTTCGTTATCATATCAAAGGGGGTACATGGGCATATCTCATGTGTGTGTGTGTGTGTGTGTGTGTGTGTGTGTGTGCGTGCGCGCGCGCGTGTGTATGTGTGTGTGTGTGTGTGTGTGTGTGTGTGTGTTGATAAAGATGCTCAAAAACATGCATTCGGACACAAGTTTTATGAAACTGAACTAGACTAGCACATCCAATGCTTTTACTTTTTAATTCTTAAAGATGGCCTGACGGATGAATTGTTGTGCAAGAAACATGTCAATGTTACAAGAAGCACAGCCTTTTCATGAATCGGAGCACTCACTTTGCTATGGTTTCCTAGACTGAAATCAAACCGTCAAAAAGGCGATTCCTCCTTGGCAGAGATGCCAGAGAGAGAAGCCATTTTGGATGGGGTGGGTGGAGGCCACTCATTGTGGTTGAAGCTTTTTTTTGGGTAGTGCAGCAAAAAAAAAGGAGATATTTTCTTTGTTGTGATCGAAACTCCTTTAGGTAAACTGTATAAAAAAAATTAATAAAGGCTTATATTGTGAAAATGTCGTGCAAACGATTTGGTCTAAACTCAGGCGGCCATTAAAAAAAAGAAGGCACATGCCGCCTTCTCTGTCACTGAAAAAATATGACTTCCAGCACATCCGCTAAGGAAGAATCGCCGATTTGACGGTTTGATTTCTGGGAAACCAGAGCAAAGTGAAGCGTTGCGATCTTTGTAAAGGCTGTTTTCCTGGTGATCTCGCGGTCTTGCAAAAACTCATCCGTCAGGGTGCCCCTTTAAGGCCGTAGGTACAGTGCCAGGAAAAAAACTGGGGGTGCTATTCAGTACTATGCATATTATATAAATTAAGCCCAAAAAAAATTATTATTTTTCCAAAAGGTACCACAGAACGCCTGTCTGCGCGGTTACCTCCGAGGCCTCAAGATGTTACCGCTACATACACAGCTGGGAATATGTAGTACCTCCCAATCATTAACAAAAACAACATGGGTTATATACTCGTCGCGTGCACAAACCAAGGGAAAACCCGTCTCCGTTCTTTGCATAGAGATAAATCCCTTTTTCCTAGGTTTGTTTTGCTTAGTTGGGTTTCTTTCCTACACTATTAGAACATCCATTAATGGTCCTTATTTCATTCGTAAAAAATAATCCAATTTTTCCCCATAGCTTTGAAAGATTTGTTGAATTTCGCCGGATAAAACTGAATACGAATGTCACAAAATGTAGTATCGGAAAATTCCAAAGTTACAAATGAAATATAGGTTTGTTACCATAGGATAATTAATGTACGAATGTGTTATACTCTTAGTGTCACATCCTGACACAAAATTGGAAGGGATTCTGTCTTCTAGTTCACGAGATACAGCTTGAAAAAGAAATATATAGCGCAAAGAAGAAAATGTCGGTTTTCAAGGTCACACTTCAAGGTCAATGTCAGCATGGCGATCATTTATGCTCGGATGTTTTCTACTCTAGGCTATACAGTACCACACAAAATCTGAAGCGCTTCTGTCAAGTACAAATGTGGAAAATAAGGCTTAAAACCCAATTTGTAGACTCCTACCACTTGCAAGGCCTACCGATTTTTTCCCCCCAATT
>CM065690.1:55239767-55262267 GCA_017654935.2 Phymorhynchus buccinoides | reverse complement strand
TTTCTGTAAACAGCTACTGAGCATTTTAGAACAAATTTGTTTGTTTGTATTTTTTTGTATTTTTTTTGGAAAACGATTGCACAAAGAATGACATTTTCTTTCTTTTTTTAAACACACCACCACCAACAACAAAAACAACAGCAACAAACAACAACAGTAACAACAACAACAACAGCAACAAACACCACCACCAACAACAAAAACAACAGCAACAAACAACAACAATAACAACAACAAAAGAAAACAGTAACTGGCATGATATGAAATTATCATAATTTATTATTTAGGTTTGATAAACATTACACAATATTAGTGCCTAGATATTCCCTGTGTAAAATGGCGTGTTTTAATCTTAGCATCTCCAACAGGTACTCGCCAAAACATTACCAAAAGTAATATCAAATTGGAGCTTGTAAGTTGCACAATCGATCATTCGCATCCAACAAACATATATAGTTACGTTTCATAAACACACAATCTTTTTTAAAAAGAAACAACTTGAACGTGATAACGCTAGATCAAGAAGCCGCACGGCAGCATTTTCGGATCCTGTGACCTTGATTTTTGACCACTGACCTTCATCTTCGATCTTGGCCCAGATAACCTAACTGCCCATCCGCATACGAAATTTGAGCCTCCGTTTAATTCTTCTAGCACCATGCAATGTTTGATATTCTTGGTTATTCATTGCATCTCAACCAACAACAGGAGAGTAACGTTTTTCTCCGAATGTGCATGGGTTGCTTTAACAGAAAAATTACTCTCAAAGTCGACAAACGCATGGCAGGGTGCTTAGCAGTGAATGTCTTTGCATTTGGTGGGAGTGTAGAGTGATGTACTGGGCGAATGTATTCGCACATGGTACTAGAAGACTTAATTAACACAAATAATCAGCTAACAACAACAACAACAAAAGTATCATGTTCTTGACCATGAAGTGCAGCAACAAACTAAGTTTAGATCGTGAATCTGGGGCCTTAGTCAAAGATATTCTAAAGGGGAAGATAAGCATCCGGTCTCTTTTCCCTATATGAGTAGTGAGGACAGAAACACTGGTTATGTCCCTTTTAAACAGGACACATTTTACACGGCGATAGGCCAGTTGAATTCTCCGTTCAAATTCCAGTCTGAGTTTTTGGATAGCCTCCACTGTGAAAAGTGTACTGTCCCCACTAACGATAACTCTATCAGCCCGGTTCGCCGAGCTCTTAAGTAATCCATCTTACCCTTTTAGAATATCTTTGCCTTAGTATAAATTCCGAATGACTAGCTCTAGTATTCAGAGGAATTCAAGTGGGGAAAAATAAGAGTGAGGCAGAGTGTAGATTTAGTGTTTTGTTTGCGGATTCCCGCCTGAGTTCACTGTAGTGCAGTGAAAAGTGTTGAGTGTATCTATACAAATCTCTCACCACCCCACCACCCCCTTGCCATCTCTTTCCCCACACTCTCTCTGCATCTGTCTCTCTGTCTGTTCCTCTCTCTCTCTCTCTCTCTCTCTCTCTCTCTCTCTCTCTCTCTCTCTCTCTCTCTCTGTGTCTCTGTCTCTCTCTCTCTCTCTCTCTCTCTCTCTCTCTCTCTCTGTCTCTGTCTCTGTCTCTCTCTCTGTCTTCTCTCTCTCTCTCTCTCTCTACTCTCTCTCTCTCTCTCTCTCTCTCTCTCTCTCTCTTCTCTCTCTCTCTCTCTCTGTCTCTGTCTCTGCATCCCACTATCTAAAAATGTGACGAAAGGAAATGGTAGCAAAAGAAAGGTGGAAGAATGATGTACGATAGGGAGCCTAATGTACGGAGAGGCAGAGAGAGAATGCGAATACAAATACGAATACGAATGTTTAATGAGGGTAAACGGATAAGCTCAAGCTTATTTACACCATGCGAGAGAGAGAGAGAGAGAGAGAGAGAGAGAGAGAGAGAGAGAGAGATGAGGAGAGAGAGAGAGAGAGAGAGAGAGAGAGAGAGAGAGAGAGAGAGAGAGAGAGAGAGAGAGAGAGAGAGAGAACAGATCAGACAGACAAACAGACAGACAGACACACACACACACACACACACACACACACACACACACACACACACACACACACACACACACACACACACACACGCACACACGCGCGTACGCGCACACACACACACACACAGCAGATGGTGAGAGACTCGTACAGACATAGAGACAGACTGAGAGACGGGAAGGGACAGAGATAGATAGAGAGAGACAGTGGGAGAGAGAGAGAGAGAGGGGGGGGGGGGGGGAAACGAGAAACAGACATACAGACAGACAGAAAGAGAAACTGACCTGAACAGTGTCTCCCTGTTTCTCCACACTCGGTTCCTCAGCACCGTTCTGGCTCCCATGGACAACACCACAACCAGCCAGGCCGCCAGGAGGACCCTTCGTAGCCACCGCACACCCCTAGAACCACTTCTGTTGGTGTCGGTGTTAGCTATAGCGGGTGATGATGATGCTGCGAGTCTGTGCCACAGCGCCACCCCTCCCTGAGCCACCCACAGGCAGAAGCCAGTGCTGTGGAGAACAGAACTATCAGAATGAGCGTGTCGGAGTACAGAAATTTGAATTTTTGAGTATGAGTATGGGACCACAATTATTTTGGAATGATACGAAAACAAGTATTTATCGATAAAGAAAAGAATGAAATTAGAAGGAAAAAAACACTGGTATTGCTGCATTTTGATTTTTTTTTTAAAGAAAGAATGAAAATTAGTATTATTGCCATTGATAAAGAAAATAATAAAATTATGATAAATGATATTATTGCCATTGATAAAGAAAAGAATGAAATTATGATAAATGATATTATTGCCATTGATAAAGAAAAGAATGAAATTATGATAAATTATATTATTGCCATTGATAAAGAAAATAATAAAATTATGATAAATGATATTATTGCCATTGACAAAGAAAAGAATGAAATTATGAAAATGGGTATTACTGCAGTTGATAAAGAAAATAATGAATTTTTTAAAAATGGTATTACTGCAGTTGATAAAGAAAATAATAAAATTATGAAAATTGGCATTACTGCAGTTGATAAAGAAAAGAATGAAATTATGAAAATTGGCATTACTGCAGTTGATAAAGAAAAGAATGAAATTATGAAAATTGGCATTACTGAGTTGATAAAGAAAAGGGGGATAAATGATATTATTGCCATTGACAAAGAAAAGAATGAAATTATGAAAATGGGTATTACTGCAGTTGATAAAGAAAATAATGAATTTTTTAAAAATGGTATTACTGCAGTTGATAAAGAAAAGATGAAAGAGCACTAAAAATTATGCAGTTGATAAAGAAAATAATGAATTTTTTAAAAATGGTATTACTGCAGTTGATAAAGAAAATAATAAAATTATGAAAATTGGCATTACTGCAGTTGATAAAGAAAAGAATGAAATTATGAAAATTGGCATTACTGCAGTTGATAAAGAAAAGAATGAAATTATGAAAATTGGCATTACTGCAGTTGATAAAGAAAAGAATGAAATTATGAAAACTGGTATTACTGCATTTTGATAAAGAAGAGAATGAAATTATGAAAATTGGTATTACTATAATTGATAAAGAAAAGAACGAAATTATAAAAATCGGTATTACTGCAGTTGATAAAAAAAATTTTTATAAAAATCGGTATTACTGCAATTGTAACACTGTCCCTAACCAAAGCAATATTTCTTGTGTTTCCAAAAGATAAGAAATGTGCATCAAATGTTAACTCTTTTTTTTTTACTGAAAAAGAAGAAAACAGAAGAAAAAGTGGAAGAGGGAGAAGACAAGGGGGAGAAGGGAGATGAGGATGAAGGGAGGGACGAGGACAACACCAATAATAAAAAGAAGAATTCAATTTTTTCTTAAAGAAGAAGAAAAGAGCACTAAGAATTATGCTGTGCACAAGTAGATGCGGAAGCTATGCACGGAAACCCATAAATAACTAAAAGAAAGAAGAAAATAATATATACGGACGCGGGGAAATACGGACACGTGCGTTGGGTTTTTTCCTTCTTTCTTTTACTTATTTACGTACTGCGCATATGATTTCCGTGTCTACTGTGTACGCAGCCTAAGAGCAAGAACAACATGAAACGAGACTGAATAGCAGAAACAGGTGATAATAAAAGATTAATCAAATTTACAATTGTTTTAGTAACATTATGCGAAACATTTCTTTTTGTGCTTAGGTACTTTCACATAATTATGTTCGAGAAAAACTGTCTAAGCACAGAATGCAATCATCAGTGTGTGTATGTGTGTGTGTGTGTGTGTGTGTGTGTGTGTGTGTGTGTGTGTGTGTGTGTGTGTGTGTGTGTGTGTGTGTGTGTGTGTGTGTGTGTGTGTGTGTGTGTGTGTGTTGTGTGTGTGTGTGCGTGTGTGCTGTGTGTGTGCGTGTGTGTGTGCGTGTGCGTGCGTGTGTGCGTGTGCGTGCGCGTGCGAGTGTGTGCATGCGTATGTGTGTATGTGCGCGCGTGCGTGCGTGCGTGTGTGTGTGTGTGTGTGTGTATGTGCGCGCGTGCGTGTGTGTGTGTGTGTGTGTGTGTGTGTGTGTGTGTGTGTGTGTGTGTGTGTGTGTGTGTGTGTAAAAAAGCCAGAACTTTGTGAGAGATGGAAATAACATCAAAGCGGGACTGAGGCCAGGCTCACATTAGACGCATAAGTAAGTTCCGTACGGAAAACCCTAAATAAGTGGAAGAAAGAAGGATAAAAGTTTACGCATATGGGGAAATTCGGACACGTGCGAAAATCTGTTCCCTTCTTTGTTTCACTTATTTATGGATTGCGCACGGGTTTCCGCATGGTACATCCGCTTATGTGTGTACACGACCTAAGAGTGAAGGGGCAAGCTGCGGTCAGTTTTGGCCTGCATTAAGACATAATATAGGCCACTTCCGGCCGGCCGGTGTTGGCCGGAATATTATGCAAAAGGGCTTTAAAGAAAGAAGGGAGAGAGAAGGAGCGTGCGGTGCGGTGGGGGGGGGGGGGGGGGGGCGGAAAGAGACAGAAAAGGAAGACAGACTTCAAACTTCAGACTTCATATATTTAATATACTTTGGCCGTTGACCCTAGTACAACGACATATACACAAACACACACACGAAAATAACAGACAAAACAAGAACAAAACAAAATAAACACACATAATTATACTAACCGCTAAACAAACACAAATATTAGAGAAACAATACACAATGACAACTGCAGCATAAACATATGGCGAGCATGCATCCACTATGAAAATAATTGAAAATACGCTACGGGATCAAAGAAAAGGAAGACAAGAGAGACAAACAAAGACACAAAAAACAGACAGAGAGAGTCTCTTATTTTAAATTATTTCCATCCACGTGTTACCTGGGAATGTACAGCACGCGCTCGGCCACCACGAAGCCCACTCGGAACAGGAGGTTGGAGGCGGGAAGGAAGGGCAAGGTCATCAAGGTCAAGGCCACCAGAAGCACGTGACTTTGATCCTCCACCTCCTCCCCTTCTCCATTGCCACCACCCTCACCACTCATCACTCCCCTTCTCTTTCTGTTGATGCTTGGCGCAACAGAAGACCTCGTTTTGCTACAAGGGATCGAGCTGGTCCTCGTTTCGCTGGTGATGTGGGCTATGTTGTTGTTGTGGTGGTTGTTGGTGGTGATATTATGGTTGTTGTCCTTGTTGTTATTGATGGGAGTATGGGTGTTGTTGCTGCCGTTCCTGTTGCTATTGTTGGTGGTAGTGGTGATGATGGTATGGTTGTTGTTGTTGCTGTTCCTGTTGTTGTCGTTGGTGGTGGTGCTGTGGTTGTTGCTGTTGTTATTGTTGTTGTTAGGATCGCTGTCTGAAGTGTCGGAATAGCCGTTGGTTGAGCTATCTGGGGTATGGTCGGGTGTGTCCTTGCTAGCCTCATCCTGTTGAGTATAAAAATGTACAGATTTGTAAAGTAGCGCGTAAATAAATTAAATGCCATATACGAGGGGTTGCCAGAACTGCCATAGTGTTCTTTATCCTTTTGATTCCGTTCCCGATTACATTATCATTCTTCCCGATTACATTTAAGGAAGGAACGTGGCAGAGTGGTTTAGACGTTCGCCTGCCAAATCCAATGCGTGACTGCAGTGTGAGTGACCCCGGGTTCGAATCCCGGCCTCGCCCTTTCTTTCTAGTTCGACAGAAACATCGAACTGGCTGAGCGTCGAATCCTTCGGATGGGAACTTAAAGCTAGTCTGACCCGTCCGCTTTACGTACGTAAAAATACCCACGGCAGTTAAAAGCTGCTAAGAGCAGGGAGGAATCCTGCTGCCTGGTATGACCAAATTGGCTAGATTTCCCAAGTCGGTGGCATACAAAGACACGTTAATATTAAGGAGATATTTGTTAAAATCATATGGAAATTATCAGTGGCATACAAAGACATTATTATGGAGATATTTTGTCAAATATGGTATGGAAATAGTCAGTGGCATACAAATATATGTTTACTATTATGTAGAAATGTATATCACCATAGATTTTAAACAAATCAAACATGATCAAGAGATTGTCAAAAAAAATAGTCAGTGGCATACAAATATATGTTTACTATTATGTAGAAATGTATATCACCATAGATTTTAAACAAATCAAACATGATCAAGAGATTGTCAAACTCTCTCTCTCTCTCTCTCTCTCTCTCTCTCTCTCTCTCTCTCTCTCTCTCTCTCTCAAACTACCTGCTTGAAAAAGCCCCGCAAACACAAAACCCCCGCTGACGTCATGATGACGTAAAAGGCGAGGGTGGCGAGGTTTCTGACGTCACAAGGGCCGGTGATCAGGGGCAGGCTGCCCCCTTGCCAGTCGTAGTTGAGCGTGCGGGGGAACAGCAGCAGGCCAGAGTTGAAAGCCAGGAGGTAGTTGAAGGTCAGCACTCTAGAAAAACCGTAGAAGAAGACAATTGTGACCCAGCACCACGAAAGGGACATTAAGTCGCTGGGCTAGTTTCTCACAACAGGCTTGCAAAGTCAAACATCTCTTTTTTAATTCTGAGTTATGGATAATTTTTGTGTTCTCTGACATCTTATCTTTCATATTTCTTCTTCTTCTTCTTCTTCTGCGTTCCCAGGCCATATGGCCATAATAAGTAAGGTACATATGTGTCCGGTTTTCAGTTTTCACTGGTCTCCCCGCTGCGTACAGACGACACATTCCGATTTCGTAGGAGCTCAAAGGAGAAAAATTATTTGGAAGATTTTTTTGAAAAAAGGCAGGAGAATGGGCCAATAAAGTCAGAAAGATAGTAGATGATAGAAAGCAAAGGGAAAAGGCAGAGTCAAAGAGAGTGGCAGATTAGAGGAAGTTACAAGCACAGAACTTCCAGAAGGTAGGGGAACTATTTTTTACGAAAGACCCCCGGTATCCCCACGGGGACTTTCATCTTTATAAAGGATAATCTTTATACTATGGTCTCTAAAGGGTCCTATAAGTGTTTTAAAACGAGTAAGTCAATGCATTTTCTACAGCTAGTCTAGACGTTAGACTGTGTTTTATCAAAATGGCCGATACTCGCCCTACTAACTTTAAATGCTCATAACTCTGGAACGGAAACAGATACAAGAATGGTACTTGTATCATTAGAAAGAGAATTGTCTGAAGTTTTGCAACGTATAATGTTCTCAGAATGGTCAGTGGGACACTTAATGTCCCTTCCCTGGTGCTGGGTCACAATTATCGGCATAAAGAAACAACAAACACATTTCTTTTTAAATTGCAATATTTCGGATTTTATTTCCTTCGACAGGCAAAGCCCCAGGGCAACACAATTAAACAAAGAAAAGATATAACCCCGCACGCACGCACGCGCACGCACACATATTTATGCAAAACCCGGTATATTTCTGGGACAGACAGGCTAAAAGACGAAAACAAAAACAAGATAAATTAGACAGAAAAAAAAAGAACTCAAATGAAAATATAGTGTGACATGCGGAAGGACTATCATAATTTGAAAACATTAATGTTTGAGGTGTGTGTGTTCGTTCTTTAGTTTAACGTCTGTTCACCCGCAAGTGATATTAGACCAACAACAAAAATAATAATTAAAAAAACCCCATTTAAACATAAAAATAAAAAAATAAAAAAATATTGAAGTGAGTGTGTGTGAGTGCGTGGATGGTAGTATTATTTATGTGTTTTCCCTACACATCTATTCATACAAATCTAACTGAGTGCATATAAAAATTACATTAACAGATATATAAGATGGGAGGAAGTGGGGGACATACAGTAACATTTCAAACTGACTTATGTAACATGAAGAGTTAAACAAGTGTGTCTTAATTTCTAAATGGCTAACAAAAAAAATATAATAACACATTATAAACCAACAATTAATTAGTAACTCAAAGACAAATACCAACAGGACTTATGTGCAGGATTTCTCAAACACGTTTAAGGAGATTAAAGTTGTTTAAGATTTTTTCAATGGTTAAAGGCGTTTGATGGTTCAGCAATTCACCATCAGTTTTGTTGATTTGTTCTTTAATTCTAGGACAATATAGGAGCAAATGATTTATAGATATTTGATTTCTACATATGCAGTTAACGTCTTTAGAATAATTTGTTTTAAAAGCAATTAAACGAAATTTAAACATCAAAGATACGATTTGTCTTAAACTAGTATCTTTGAGCTGTTTTAAAATTAAGTAGGAATTCATTGTACTTGAGCCTTTTATACAATAGCGTGAATATTGACTGTCTGAAGTCATTAACATGCTGTCAACATTTTCTTTGGATAATTTTTCATTATGTTTATGATATTCATGCAGATCTCTGTGTGTGTGTGTGTGTGTGCGCGCGTGCGTGCGTGCGTGTGTGTGTGCGTGTGTGTGTGCGTGTGTGTGTGTGTGTGTGTGTGTGTGTGTGTGTGTGTGTGTGTGTGTGTGTGTGTGTGTGTGTGTGTGTGATGAGAGTGAGAGAGAGAGGGTGTGTGTGCGAACGTGTGTGCGTGTGTGTATGTGTGTGTGTGTGTGTGTGCGTGTGCGCGTGCGCGCGCGTGTGTGTGTAAGAGAGAGAGAGAGAGAGAGAGAGAGAGAGAGAGAGAGAGAGAGAGAGAGAGAGAGAGAGAGAGAGAGAGAGAGAGAGAGAGAGAGAGAGAGAGAGAGAGAGTCAAAAATGAAAACAAAATCAACTGAAACAAAAACTAGCGAATAGAGCTAAGCAACCAAATCAATCTTTAAAACAATACTACCCACCACCCACATCGCATCTCTACATATTTGTTCTTTTTTCTTGGACACTTACACTTTTTTTAAATGCAAACATGTCCGTTTCACCCACCTGGTGATGAGGGAGGGGGAGAAGGAGGCTGGGTTGTCCTCCTCTATGAAGAACGGGGACTGGCCACACATCATCCACAGACGAAACCACAGCAGACCCCCTCCCTGGGGGAAAAAGAGAAGAAAAATCAAGTTCAAGTTCTAGTATACTTTAATATATCCAAAAGAGAAATTCAGGTTAGGTGCAGCAACATGACAGAGATACAACATAACTGAAAGAACATTAATCAAACGTGTGAAACAAAATTATACCAATCAAATAATTATTAAAATTCATTACATGAACTTAGAAATGTGCACATTTAAAACAGAGTAACCATTATTAACTTATAACAGTCAATCAAATATCAACATTTGGAATACTTAACAATCAATGCACACACATCAATACACATGATAATAGTATCTCTACACATTAACATTTAACAATTACAGTAGTCAGCTGGCTGTTTCAATCAGAACAAGATATAATAAGGACTGAGCGAGAGAGAGAGAGAGAGAGAGAGAGAGAGAGAGAGAGAGAGAGAGAGAGAGAGAGAGAGAGAGAGAGAGAGAGAGAGAGAGAGAGAGAGAGAGAGAGAGATGAATCATGAGTTTAAGAGATGGATAGAACGTATAAATAGTATATACAGAAAGCATTGACACAGTGCCCAATCAAGACCAGCTCCCTAGAAAGAACAAAAATATAGAGTACCAACAGGTCTGCGCGTTGACACCCCCCCCCCCCCCCCCCCCCACCCCCCCCCCCCCTTTGAAATAGTAGAGATTGTAGAGAAACACGTCATGCTTGCGTCATTGCTTGCGTCATTGTGAGTGGTACGCAACCCCCCTTTCTACTCTATATATAGAAAGCACTGACACAATAAAACCAAGACATTCTTATGCTCTTCCACTAAGAACAGGAAAGGTTCTAATATGGTCCGTTAAAAAAGAAAGAAAGAAATGGTAAGAAAAGTAAAACGCAGCTGTTTCCGGATGAACATTTAGTAGTAGTAGTAGTAGTAGTAGTAGTAGTAGTAGTAGTAGTAGTAGTAGTAGTAGTAGTAGTAGTAGTAGTAGTAGTAAGGATAGAAGAGGACCTCGTGGCCCTTTTACGCCCTTTCTCGTTTGTGACTTTGATTTGTTTCAGGGTGGCTTGCTTTCTACAGCTGAACTATAAAATTTAGCAAAAATATGGAATGAACTTTTTCTTCTTTTTTCTTTTTATTCATCGAAAGTCATTAGTCATTAGTTGATCTATATTTTCAGAATTTTTTTCAAGCCAACGTTAGTTTACCATAAGTAACTTTTCATAAATAATAGTCAAGAATATGTTGTAGTATGTACGTACATTAGTTTTATTCAGATGAAATTGCTAGATTTTCACTCATGGGCAATTTTATTTATGTTTGTGATATTAAATGAATTATTTAAGAACATTTTCTACTAAATATGTTTCATGATACTGCTCAACAAAAAAAGTTTTTACAATTAATCTGATGAAAGAAATATATTTGAAATATGATGTAGAACATACAGCAACAATATTTAAAGGACGTGCTTGGTGCATTTGTTTTTAATTTGAAATTTCTAGATTCACCCTTTTAACTAAATAGCTCGACTTTGTGTGCGACAGAACAGCTGTGAAAAATATTGCACACACAACACAAAATTTTAGATGATATTATTTTTGTACTTTTACGTACTTTTTGCCCTCACAATGTTAGTTTATCAACAATATCTGTTCATAGCTTTTACTGAATCTCCTAACAAAAATATTGTGCACACAACACAAAATTTTAGATTATATTATTTTTGTACTTTTACGTACTTTTTGAAATGTTAGTTTATCAACAATATCTGTTCATAGCTTTTACTGAATCTCCTAACAAAAATGTGTGGATTGGAATTTTAAAACAATAGTTGAAATTTATTTAAGCCTAGATGTACACGATAGTGTAGCATTTAACAAACATGTGTGGATTGGGACTTTAAAACAATAGTTGAAATTTATTTAAGCCTAGATGTACACAATAGTGTAGCATTTAACAAAAATGTTCTTTGGGACTTTTGTTTCTTTTGTTTTCCCCAAACAAAAATATATTTCCTACCTCTTTTTTTTAACAATCTTGTTAACATTATTTTTGTAGTTTGACAAAGCTTGTACCTGCAAAATGATAGTTTATCAACAATATATGTTCGTATCTTCAACTGAATCTCCTAACAAAAATATTTAATGTGAAGATTAGAATTTTACAATAGTTGAAATTGCTTTAGGCCTAGATCTACAGGAGAGTGTAAAATTGAACAAAAATGTTCTTTTGGACTTAGGTTGGGTTTTTTAAATATAGTTCCCTACCTCTTTTTCTTAATTCATTCCGGACGAATTAAGAGCATACTCAGAACAGGAGAACGCCAGTCAGGGCCTACTTACGAGTATTCTCGGAACAGCGATGTTTTAGTCTAAAAACCTGTCTAAATCCATGTTTGTTTCAATCCAAACCACGTGTTCGAGTTACATCTCTTCATCACTGTTCCATCTTTCGTTTCACTTATGTTTGGTGCTAATTTTTAATGTTTAAAATGTCACAAAAACCGGCCCTAGACAAGCCTCGGAAAATACTCCAATACGTTTTCATTAACAGCGATAGTAATAAGGAGACTAATGATTCTGATTTTAATGCAAATAACCACGATCTCAAAGCGAAAAATAAACTCGGATCAACCAGTAATGATGTCAAAACTGAATCATTGACAGTGTGAGTTTTGTTGCGCTTCTTATTTATTTTTTAACATTTTTTTCTAGGCAGCCTGAAGGGGTTAATGTGGAGTTTACCTAAGGCAGTGAAGTCCTGAAGGGGTTAATATGGATTTACCTAAGGCAGTGAAGTCTGAAGGCAAGCCCCAAGCCTGAAGTTAATATGGAGTTTACCTAAGGCAGTGAAGTTGAAGGGGTTACCTAAGGTGAGTCCTGAAGTCCTGAATGGGTTAACAATCGTGTTGACAGATAAAGAAAATGTTTCCCAAAGATTTAGGAAGCAACTGCACATTTAGGCCCAGGTGACTCTGACAGTAAACTGTTGACAATTGTTTCAGCTGTAGTGGTCTAACATAACGTGGCAGAAGGAGAAAGCAAACACACGTTTTAGTAATTAGGGATAATAATATCGCAAACATAAAAATAAAACTGCCCATGGTGAAAATCTAGCAAAATTGAATGAATATAACAACTTTTACCACATCCTACAACATGTTCTGGACTGTTATTTATGAAAAGTTACTTATGGTAAACTAAAGTTAGCTGAAGAAAACTTCTGAAAATATAGATGAACTAAAAGCACCCCCTGGAACAGCAATGCCCCTGTCTTTGCCCCCCCCCCCCCCCCCCCCCCCCCCATCCCTCTCTCTCTCTCCCTCCCTAATATAGTTCTAAGAGTTTGTAAATACGTGTATAAGGCATAATTATACAGTCAGGATCAATGCTCTGCAAGCACTTCAGTAATGCCTTGTTATTACATGTATGTCATAATTTTGTCAACGTGAACTCCATTTGTATGGGCCTGTGGCCTAACAATAATTCATTTCAGACTTCAGACTTCTCCCCCATCTCTCTCTCTCTCTCTCTCTCTCTCTCTCTCTCTCTCTCTCTCTCTCTCTCTCTCTCTCTCTCTCTCTCTCAAGGACAGATTGTAAGAATAGGCCTGGCCTAAAATCTCAATCCTTGCGTAATAAAGTTAAGTGTCAAGTGTCTCTCTCTCTCTCTCTCTCTCTCTCTCTCTCTCTCTCTCTCTCTCTCTCTCTCTCTCTCTCTCTCTCATCCACCACGTTAAGCGATCTGGAGCTATACCATAGCAAATAGAAAAACGAAAGTAGGCTCTGGCCTTGACCCCCTAGCCGGATGCGGGGGCGGGAGTAATCCCCCCTTACCGGTCTAGTAGTGGCTAGGCCAATGAGCGCCTACTTCCGCCCCCTTCCGTCTGTTACTCCCTACTCCCTCACCTTTCTTATTCTCATTTCTTTCTAAACACACATAAAAGAGACAAAGTACATAGGAGAGGAAAAGGTGCAGAGTGGCACAGAGGTAACGCGTTCGCCTCGTGTACAGTAAACCCGAGTTCGAACCTGGGTACATGGGATTTTTTCCCTCTCGCTCTTCACTAGACCTTACGGCCTGAGTCTTTCGGATGAGACGATAAACCGCGATCCCGTGTGCCCATGCACTTAGCACACGTTAAGCCCAATGACAACGACAAGTTGTCATTTGGTCCAAATTTACCCCCCACCCCCAACACACACACTTTTCCTTCATCATCAGTCACACAAAAGTCGCATGCAAATTTAAAAAAATGGTTGACGCGCCTCTGGCTGCGACGCGCTCTCCAGGTGGGAGCTATCCGAATTCCACAGAGACGCCTCTGTGACTATAAAGTACAACAAAAACAGTAGACGATGTAGGAGGGCTAAAATAAAAGGCAAACAGTAAGGACAAAGGAGATCTATCTACCAATGAATACATTGAATGTGTGTGGGCATTGAGAAACCTATATACCGTGTGTGCTTTTGAGTGACTCATCCTAATCTGTCTGCTCTCTCTCTCTCTCTCTCTCTCTCTCTCTCTCTCTCTCTCTCTCTCTCTCTCTCTCTCTCTCTCTCTCTCTCCCTCTCTCTCTGTCTCTGTCTCCCTCTCTCTCTCTCTCTCTCTCTCTGTCTCTCCTCTCTCTCTCTCTCTCTCTCTCTGTGAATGTTTAATGACTCTGGTCCAACAGCCCCTATCATGACATTAACACAACGTAATACATCAATGTTTACATACGCCACCACCCCTCCCCACCCAGCCACACACATGCTTACACACGCGCGCACGCATTCAAACGCACACTCACACCTAGGCAGGCACGCGCGCACACAAACGCACAGAGAGAGAGAGAGAGAGAGAGAGAGAGAGAGAGAGAGAGAGAGAGAGAGAGAGAGAGAGAGAGAGAGAAAAAGATTTGAACACATTGAAACATTTGTTTATTGAGGGAAAAGAATAAGCACACAATGGGCTTGTTTACATCTTGCCCTCGAAATAAAAGAAGAAAAGCATGATTAAACTTCAATTAATGAACAAAAGCAACAAGGGGGAAAAACAACACCCAACAACTACACATTCATACACCCATCCACCCTCCCCCCACCCACCACCAACCTCGCACACAGCACAGTAATCATATGAACTAATATAAATTGAAATTCACAAGAATCAGGAAATACATTGTGGACGAAGAAAAAAAGAAGAAGAAAAAAATCAACAAAAAAATAAATCTAAACAAATGTAATGAGTATGACATCATCAAAACACAAGGAATTACTTTCTTCCTCCTTCTCCCCCCCCCCCCCCCCCCCTTAAAGTGAACAAAAAACAAGCAACAACAAAAACCTCATGTTTAGAAACAAGATTTATGTACAAATTAACCATGTCATGAATAAACGTTTAAAACAGAAGCTACATAAGAGATTAATATGTGATGTTGTTTATATGTTTGATCATAAGGTGCTTATGGTAGTTTTTCTTGAAAACATTGAGACTTGAATGAACATTAAAAGAAGCTAAAATCGTATTCCACAAACAACCGCCCGAATACAACAGACTAGTCTTGTAGAGATCAACTCTTGGAAGAGGTACTTTGGTTTTAGGAACATTGCGGACGATGTTTAAATCAAATGTTTTGTTTTAAAGCAGGAGGAGCGCGATCAGACATTATTTTAAACATCAAAATGGCTTTGTTATATTCAAGTTTCCATTGTAGAGGCAGTATTCCTAGGTGCTGATAGTCCGTATGAGTAATGGACGATGATTTCAGAAGGATCAACTTAAGACCACGCCTGTACAAACTAAATAAAGGTTTTAGATTCTTTCCACTAGCTGAATCCCATAGTGTAGAAGCATAGTTAATATGTGATTGGATATAAGAATTGAAAAACAATTTACGGCTGTCGAAATCAAGAAAATGTTTAATTCTGGAAAGCTGATAGACTTTTTGAGATATTTGCTTGCAAAGCATAGATATTTGGTAGGACCACGAGAGATTGTTATCAACAATAACTCCGAGTATCTTGTGATGGTCAACTTCTTCCATGATTTCACCATTGATATAGAGCGAATGAGAACCAAGGCAGAGATTTTGACGTTTTTGTCTAGTAATGATAAGTAAGTATTTAGATTTTTTTGGATGTAGTTTCATATGGTTAATTTCAGACCATTCAATTAGTTTGTCAACATTGTCCTGTAAACAAGTAAAAACCTTATCTACTTTACTATCACTAGTATGCATAGTCGTATCATCTGCAAACATTTCAGTGGGAGTTGTAAGAAAAAGAGGCAGATCATTAATGTATATTGAAAATAAGATGGGGCCAAGGACTGAACCTTGGGGAACGCCAAAATCAACAGGCTTTATATAGGATTCAGATTCATTTAGAAAGACTCTTTGCTTTCGATCTGATAAAAAAGACGATAGGAATTCTAAGGTGTTATTAGTAATGCCATACATTTTTAGTTTTTTTTAGCAAGAGGTTACGATCAACAACATCAAAGGCTTTCATGAAATCAACAGCAAGAACACCTGTAATTTCATCGTTGTTAGAGAGAGAGAGAGAGAGAGAGAGATAGAGAGAGGAGAGAGAGAGAGAGAGAGAGAGAGAGAGAGAGAGAGAGAGAGAGAGAGAGAGAGGAGAGAGAGAGAGAGAGAGAGAGAGAGAGAGAGAGAGAGAGAGAGAGAGAGAGAGAGAGAGAGAGAGAGAGAGATCTCTCTTCGAGAGAGAGAGGAGAGAGAGAGAGAGAGAGAGAGAGAGAAGAGAGAGAGAGAGAGAGAGAGAGAGAGATTAAGAGAGAGAGAGAGGAGAGAGAGAGGAGAGAGAGAGAGAGAGAGAGAGAGAAGGAGAGAGAGAGAGAGAGAGAGATAGAGAGAGAGAGAGGAGAGAGAGAGAGGAGAGAGAGAGAGAGAGAGAGAGAGAGAGAGAGAGAGAGAGAAGAGAGAGAGAGAGAGAGAGAGAGAGAGAGAGAGGAGAGAGAGAGAGAGAAGAGAGAGAGAGAGAGAGAGAGAGAGAGAGAGAGAGAGAGAGAGAGAGAGAACAGATGTAGACGTTTATGTGTTCAAATGCGTTTCTTGATTGTGGTACAGTGGAACCTCACTTATAAGACCTTCACAAATCATCCAAAATGAGGTCTTATAAGGGAGGGTTCTTAAACATGAGGCAATGTTAATACTTATAAAGAAGGGCAATGTCTCAGAGAAGTAGGTCTTATATGGGAGGGAGTCTTATAATGGGAGGTCTTATAAGGGATGGTTCCATTGTAATGGAGGTTTTTTGCATGTGTTTTTAATGTTTCTAGTCAATTTGTTTTTGATTACTTTTATCCAAGGACAGATTGGAAGAATAGGCATCTCCTAAAATCTTGATCCTTGTTAAATAAAGTTTTTCAGTGTTCAGTGTTCACAAAATCAATTGTGGTTTGGGTGGGTTTTTGTTGTTGTTGTTAGTCCGTCACCAAAGGTGATCGGACTATTGCGATGGGCTGGTTTGTATTTTTTGTTTTTATATTTGTCCGGTTTGTTAACTACAACATTGCAGTGTTATTAGTTATTAGTTCATAGTCTTTGTTGTTGATAAATGTGTTTATTGTTGTTTTTCTTATGTGCACCTGGCTGCAATTTCTCTGCTATGAGATAATAAAGATGGTTTGGATTTGGATTTGGATTTGTTTTTAAATTTTTGCTGTCCCATCTTCTGGGCCGTACAGTGGCGTTGCTCCCACGCCGCTCATTCCGAGTCCCAACTCGCAGCCACACCTCCGTTGTTTTTATATAAATGTTTGCTGGTCACTCACCACGCACAGAAGGGCTGACAGTCTGGCACACAGGGGCCAAGGAACGGAGTCCATCTTTCGTGAGCTCAGCCAACTGCAACAAAGTTAGTATGATGGTGATAATAGTGAAACATGTTCACACCTCACGTGGCAAGTACTGTGTAATATAAATATTGTATTGGTCGTTTTTTGCTTTTTCTTATATATATAAATATAGAAAATAAATGACTGAAACAAAACCAAAAATAAACCCAATCCGGACGAACACATATATATATCCATAATGGTGGTATGATGTGTTCGTCCGGATTGGGTTTATTTTTGGTTTTGTTTCAGTCATTTATTTTCTGTGTGAACGTTCATTTTCTTTCAGCGCCCCTTCTGTCTGGAACACCCTACCATATGAACTTCGTTCTGCTAAATCTTTCCAGTCTTTCAAAACTGCTCTTAAAACTCACCTCTTCCGGCAATACCTCTGATTTCTTCCTTGTCCTGTTTCCTGCCTTAAAATGATGTCCCCCACATTGTGGGTGGGTGGGTGTGCGCGCGTGTGTGGGTGTGGGCGTGTGCGTGCGTGCGTGTTGTGGCTGTGTGAATGTTTGTGATAGTTGATATTGTAGTAGCTTATTTATGATTTATGTATTTATTTAAACAATTGTGAAGCGCCGTGAGCTCAAGAGAGAAAGGGCGCTCTATAAATGTTATTTATTATTATATTATTATTATTATTGTGTGTTTTATTTTTGTTTATTTTTCCTCCATTTTGTTTTGCATTGCAAAACAAAATGATGCTTTCCCACATGTCATTAGAACTCAAGTGTTAATGGTATTAAACTGGTCCGAGCGTACAAGCGTCCCCTCTCTTTCTCTCTCTCTCTCTCTCTCTCTCTCTCTCTCTCTTTTCTTCCCCTCTCTCTCTCTCCCTCCCTCTCTCTCTCCCTCTCTCTCTCCCCTCCCTCCCCCTCTCTCTCTCTCTCTCTCTCTCTTTCTCTATCTCCCTCCCTCTCTCTCTCTCTCTCTCTCTCCCCCTCCCTCCCTTCCCTCTCCCTCCCTCTCTCTCTCTCTCTATCTCCCTCCCTCCCTCCCTCCCTCCCTCTCTCTCTCTCTCTCTCTCTCTCTCTCTCTCTCTCTCTCTCTCTCTCTCTCTCTCTCTCTCTCTCTCTCCTCTTTTGATGCGTGCATGAGTGCTTCTGTAGGACAACTGGAGAAGGGAAGGGAGGCGTTAGGGAGAATACTAGGGTACTGACTGATCACAAGAGCAGTACAAACTACAAAGCATTTAGCTGGGGTCAATCCCCTTGCCTGGGTTTTCCCTGCATGAATGGTCCAATATATTTCAGTCATTTCAAAGCGTCTACACACACACACATACACACACACACACACATACACACACACGCGCGCACGCGCGCACGCACGCGCACACACACACACACACACGCACACGCGCACGCACACGCACACGCACACGCACACGCACACGCACACGCACACGCACACGCACACGCACACACTACAGCGTTCAGACGCTATACCACTAGCCGAGTTGTACCATTTATGCCGCAGTGATCTTGATCTTTGACCAAAGACCTTTATTTTCAAACTCGGCCTTGATATCCTAACTACGACTGCGCATGCGAACGTTTAGCCTTCTAAGATTCTCCGTTCAAACGTTATTGTGTTAACATACATGCATGGTCGTGTCCTTGCCAGTCCTAAACAAAGTCTCAATACGATGACATTTCGGAAACAGCCTGTCTTTCTTGGTTTCCTGTGGGTTTGTTCTTGTTGTTGTGTTTTGTGATACATAGCCTCACACACTCACAGTCACATTAGAAAGCCTCGAACAAATACACAAACACCACTGAAAATTATTATCGCAGCTTCGCTTCGAGGCTGAGAGAGAGATTCACGATTTCACGATTTTTTCACGATTCACGATTTTTTATTGAGGGAAAATAGATAAGCTACAAAGCTTCTTTTCACTATGCCCTCACAAAGAAAAGGAAACTAAAGAAAAAGAAAAACATATTAATCAAACAAAAAGAAAAATGAGAAAAGAAAAAGGAAAAATGTAATTATAAAGAGCATTCAAACACATAATGTAAATACACAGCAAATGTGCAACAACATCTAGACATCATCATCAAAATCATACTACACTAAAACTGAAATGGCACGTATAAGCACCAGCAAATACATTCAGAAACATACTCTCATAGGTTAGTCTACTAGAGAAAGAGCGAGGGAGAGAGGAGAGAGATCGAGAGAGAGAGAGAGAGAGAGAGAGAGAGAGAGAGAGAGAGAGAGAGAGAGAGAGAGATGAGAGAGAGAGAGAGAGAGAGAGAGAGAGAGAAGGGGGGGTGAGGTGGATGAGTTTATTATGGTATATAATTTGGCATTGCAATAGCGAACACGAAAGAGGCATAACCCTCACAAGTATGGAACAAAAGGGGAACAAATAATTACAACAGATGAAGTAAGTAATCATGATAGCCGCTTTTGAATGATGCCAAGGTACATTTTGTTTTTATGTGATCGGGAATTTCGTTCCAGAGTTTGCCACCTGAATATGTTAGAGATGTCATGTATAAATCAGTTCTTGGACGGGGGAGCTGTATTCTACTTTTGTTTCTTATGTTAGTCTCACATATCTTTTCACGCAGATATAGAGGAGCGAGTCCATTAACAATCTTGTAAACGAAAACGGCTTTATTAAATTGACATCTTAAAGGAAAAGGAAGAATTTTAAGTGTTTTGTAATCAAGATCTTGTAAAGAAGATGATTTTAGAAGTATAAGTTTAACAGAACGCCTGTAAATACTTTCTAAAGGTTTAAGGCAGTTTTTACTTGCCAGATCCCAAGTCGTGAAAGCATAATCGAAATCAGGTTGTAAATAGGCGTGAAAAAATAGTTTTCTGGTATGTTGGTCGAGGAAATGTTTTATTCTATTGAATTGAAATAACTTTCTTGATAGTTTACGAATGAGGATAGTAATATGGGGAGACCATGAAAGATTATTGTCAATTACAAGACCAAGCAGTTTATGTGAATCAAACTCGTCTAAAACATTATCATGCACTTTCATTTTAATCAAGTCAGGTTTGATATTCTGGCGTTTCTGTCTTGTAGTAATAATCATTAACTTAGATTTTTGAGGATGAAGAGCCATATGATTAAGATCACTCCATGTTTCTAGTTTGTTGAGATCATTTTGTATATCAGTGAGCACGAGGTCAGTATTCTTATTTTTATTATGTAATGTGCTGTCATCAGCAAACAGTTCGCAATCTGATGTGACATGTAAAGGAAGGTCATTTATATATATGGAGAACAGGATTGGCCCCAGGACTGAACCTTGGGGAACACCGTATTTTATCACCTTAAAAGAAGATTTGTTACAGTCCTGATAAACGAGAGAGAGAGAGAGAGAGAGAGAGAGAGAGAGAGAGAGAGACGAGAGAGAGAGAGAGAGAGAGAGAGAGAGAGAGAGAGAGAGAGAGAGAGAGAGAGAGAGAGAGAGAGCATACTGTTTGCCAAAACCAAGACACAAAACAAGTCAATTAAACAAAAAGCAGAAAGCATGAATAATGCGCAAATGCCTACACCATTATTCATCTACCATAGAATTAATTACGTCAATAACTTATCTCCCTTATTAGGTAAAACATTCATCTACCACTGAATTACTTCCGACAATAACTTATCTCCCTTATTAGGTAAAATATTCATGTACCACTGAATTAATTCCGTCAATAACTTATCTCCCTTATTAAGTAAAATATTCATCTACCATTGAATTAATTCCGTCAATAACTTATCTCCCTTATTATGCACAATTTATTGCAGGAGCCGTGCTGTCTCACCTTCGAGCATTATTCCTGGACCACACGAAGACATCGAAGACAGCGCACAGGGCAAGGGCCATAACCCCGTGTTCCTTACACAGCATTGCCGCCCCTGATGCCAGCCCAGACACAACGAGGAACAGTGCCGCACGTGCCCATGACGGTGATGACGATGACGATGACAATAATGATGACGATGGTGGTGATGATGACGATGATGATGATGATGATGATGATGATGATAACGATGATGATGATGACGATGACGACGACGACGGAGACTTTGAAGAGCCAGAAGAAGAAGATGGAGTTGTTCTGTGATGCCTCTGAATGTCTGTGTTGTTTGAAGCGTAAACACACCTACGGGGGGGAAAAACACACCAAAATATCAATCAGTCGATCGATCGATAAATCAAATGAGGAGGAGGAGGAGGAGGAGGAGGAGGAAGAGGAGGAGGAGGAGGAGGAGGAGGAGGAGGAGGAGGAGGAGGAGGAGGAGGAGGAGGATGGTGATGAGGAGGATGATATGGACGAGAAAGAAGTCGTTCTGTGATGCCTACGAAAGGCGATGTTGTTTGAAGCATAAACACACCTACAGTAAAAAAAAAAAAAAAAAAATATCAATCAATCAATCGATCGATAAATCAAATGATGATGATGAGGATGATGATGATGATGATGAGGATGATGATGATGATGATGATGATGATGATGGTGATGATGAGGATGATATGGGCGAGAAAGAAGTCGTTCTGTGATGCCTCTGAATGGCGATGTTATTTGAATCGTGAACACACCGAGCACAAAACAAAATAATAACGATAAGCTTAATACTAAAACTAAGCGAATGAAATAAACCTCATTAGAGCAATGTAGATTTGTCCCTGTAAAAATGCTTAGGTGAATTTAATTAACAAACGACGCTTAAATGATTACAAAATTGAACAACGGGGGATAACTCTCTTTCTAATTAACTCCACTCCCCTTGGAACAGTTAATGAGAAAGAGTTTTTCCACTTTGTTACATTTCGAGTTAATTAGAAAGAGAGTTCTCCCCTTTGTTCAATTTCGAGTTAATTAGAAAGAGAGTTCTCACCCTTTGTTCAATTTCGAGTTGGTTCTCCCCCTTTGTTCAACTTCGAGATAATTAGAAAGATAGTTATCCCCCTTTGTTCAATTACGAGTTAATTAGAAAGAGAGTTCTCCCCCTTTCTTCGATTTCGTTGTCTCCTGGCTTAAATAATGTTATGCAAGAATACAAATACAGATAATAGAACAATAATGAGGTTAACGGGGTAACAACAAGCAGACGCTTATAACGTAGCGAACCCCCTACACAATACATCATCAACTATTGACATGACAGGAGGTGACCATAGAAGATAAACAAACCGCATGAACATGAACAAAACAAGTATTCAATGCTAAACAAACAGTCAACAAGAAAACAGTGATTAAGATAGAAAAGAATCAATCGATTGTGGCGGTACCATAGCCGATGAGGTTTAATCCCTTGA
>CM065690.1:55197267-55202267 GCA_017654935.2 Phymorhynchus buccinoides | reverse complement strand
CACATAGAAACGGGGACACATAAGCTGAAACGAAATTGGGCACACATAGAGACGGGAACACATAGAGACGGGGACACATAGAAACGGGGACACATAAGCTGAAACGAAATTGGGCACACATAGAGACGGGAACACACAGAGACGGGGACACATGAAAACGAAATTGGGTTCACACAGAGACGAGCGCACACAGAGACGGGGACACATGAAAACGAAATTGGGTTCACACAGAGACGAGAGCACATAGAGTCGAGGACACATGAAAACGAAATTGGGTTCACACAGAGACGAGAGCACATAGAGTCGAGGACACATGAAAACGAAATTGGGTTCACACAGAGACGAGAGCACATAGAGTCGAGGACACATGAAAACGAAATTGGGTTCACACAGAGACGAGAGCACATAGAGTCGAGGACACATGAAAACGAAATTGGGTTCACACAGAGACGAGAGCACATAGAGTCGAGGACACAGTCATGAAAACGAAATTGGGTTCACACAGAGACGAGAGCACATAGAGTCGAGGACACATGAAAACGAAATTGGGTTCACACAGAGACGAGAGCACATAGAGTCGAGGACACATGAAAACGAAATTCGGTTCACATAAAGACGGGTGCACATAGAGACGGGAACACATAGATACGGGAACACACAGAGACGGTGACATATAAAAACGAAATTGGGCACACATAGAGACGGGGGCATAATACTACGTAACTAGCTGACAGGCTGAACCGAGTCAAAGTTTACTGAAGAGAGCTTTTCGTCTAACTGGCTTTGTATTGATACGAGCGTTGAAATGTACAGGGGTATGCAAACTGAGTATACAAAATAGACATGTTATTTGTACATGTATGCGCACCTGCACACAAAAACAGACACACACATACACGCACATGCACGTGCGCGCACACAACCTACGCGCGCACTCACACAAACATCACACATACACACACACGCACGCACACAAACACACATACAACGTACACGCGCGCACATTCACAAACACGCACGCGCACACAAACATTCCTGTCAAAACACACACACACCACATGCACATGTTTATGCACACACCAGCACATAAATGCAAGCAAGCGCACAAACGCACACACACACACACACATACACACAATTATACACACGCTGCCAGACACGCACATAGCCTACACGCATACATGCAGAGAGAGGGGGGGGGGGGGCACTAGAGAGAGACAGAGAGAATTGAATTGAATTGAATGAATTTTATTTATAGAGGGTAATAGAATAAGCAAATAATACGGTGGGTGTTTTTTTACATCCAACCCTCTTAAAAAATAATTTATAAAAAGGGACCAAAAAAGCAATATAAAGAGCATGCAAAACACAGTCATACATAGTAAAATAATAACATCAAACCTAATCTTATATGCACATGCATGTTGCAGCAGACGAACTTTTTTTTTAATGAAGATGATACATTTAACAAACATAAGATAGTACAAGTCATACACACAAGAGAGAGAGAGAGGAGAGAGAGAGAGAGAGAGAGAGAGAGAGAGAGAGAGAGAGAGAGAGAGAGAGAGAGAGAGAGAGAGAGAGAGAGAGAGAGAGAGAGAGAGAGAGAGATCGGAATTCGGAAAGTTTAATTGTACATAGGCCTTGGGCCACAATACACACAGAGAGAGACAGAGAGAGAGAGAGAGAGAGAGAGAGAGAGAGAGAGAGAGAGAGAGAGAGAGAGAGAGAGAGAGAGACAGAGAGAGACAGAGAGACAGAGAGACAGGGAGACTGGGACACAGAGACAGAGAGACAGAGAGAGACAGAGAGGGGGGGGTGCATAATGACAACCCTTTCCCTGAGGGGAAACTGGCTAAAAATGCACACACAAAAACACATTATTACTTGCAGCTTATGCAAACCATAATTTTCCACAGTTAATAACGATTCAGCAGGGGCATAGTTACACACTGAACACAACAAGATAAGTGCCTGTTGATCACGTGCATGGAATGGGGGTTCTGTGCTAGGAATGTGCCGTTTGGTTTATCCGGAGCAAGCATATGGTAATGGTCAAAATCTACGTTGCTATTTTCTCGCTCTTTCCCCATGGCAACACAGCGATACGCTAGTAATAATTATATGACTTGCAATATCACTGTGTTGCCATGGGGAAAGAATGAAAAAATAGCAGCGAGCATTGTGACCATAAACACTGTAGTCAGTCTGCAGGAAGTCTGCACATGCAGTACAATATTATTACAAAATCTATGATCATTTTTGTTTCTCTAACTGATGATGATCGAAACAGAGGTCGTGTCATTATATAAATGTAAAATAGTGTCTTCCTCTCTCTCTCTCTCTCTCTCTCTCTCTCTCTCTCTCTCTCTCTCTCTCTCTCTCTCTCTCTCTCTCTCTCTCTCTCTCTCCTCTCTCATCTCTCTCTCTCTCTATCTCTCTCTCGCTCTCTCTCGCTCTCCTCTCCTCTCCATCTCTTCCTCTCTCTCCTCTCCTCTCTCTCTCTCTCTCCATCTCACCTTCTCTCTCACCCCATCTCTCTCTCCCCTTCTCTCTCTCTCCCTCTGTATGTGTGTGTGTGTGCACGCCCGCGCGCGCGCGTATGTGTGTGTCTATGAGTGCGTGTATGCGCGCTTGCGCATCCACTCATCTGTAGCTGTTAAACTCTTATTATTTGGTTATATCGAGATAAGTATTTTACGTTATAATAATAATAATAACAGTACATTTATATAGCGCTTTACCTCAGATGAGCCCAAAGCGCTTTACAATCAATTATTCATCAACAGATAACAAAAAACAACATTCAAGAGTGACACCAACCACCAACAGTGCATATGCAAAGCAACTCTCTCTCTCTCTCGCTCTAACACACACGTACACACACGTACACACACACACACACACACACACGAGCACACACCACACACGCACACACACACACACACACACGCACACACGCACACACAACACCACACACACACAGCACACACACACACACACACACACACACACACACACACATACACACACAATTATTGACGCCAACTCGTTCATACCCCATTCGGTAAGCCACAGCAACCGAGCCGCATGGACTGACCACATACACCAACACACATACACAAACACCCTCACACACAACGTACGCACGCAGACAGACACACAGACAGACACACACACAAACACACACATGCGTGCACACACAACCCACAAAACCAAAATACACACAAGCACACATTCATTCTCACACACACACACACACACACAACACACACACACACTCACACACACACACACACACTACACACACACACACACCACACACACACAACACACACCCCCACCACACACCGCACTCACATACACACGCACCACAAAAACACAGCACAAACCTCTTAAATCAATCTTCCCTCACGTGCACACAACGATAGACAACTGATCAAATATTTAGGGCGCAGCAGGAAAAAGATGGGTTTTAAGAGAGGTTTTGAATGAGGAGACTGAGTTGGAGTGTCGGAGAGGAGAAGGCAGAGAATTCCACAGAGATGGTGCTTGACAAGAAAAAGAACGTTGGCCAGCAGATTTGAGACCGATGGAGGGAATGGAAAGGAGACGAGAATCAGAAGACGAACGTAGTTGGCGAGCTGGGACATATAGAGATGAAGAAGATCCGAGAGATACTGGGGAGCTTGATCATTCAGTGACTTGAAGGCAAGGAGGAGAATTTTGTAGTCAATACGTGATTGAACTGGGAGCCAATGTAGGGAACGAAGAACCGGAGTGATTATGATCGTACCTAGGGGAGCGAGAAATGAGACGAGCAGCATTATTCTGGACCCGTTGGAGCTTAGAGATGAGAGTTGATGGACAGCCAGCAAGAAGTGAGTTACAGTAGTCAAGGCGAGACAGGACAAAAGCACATACTAGAGTCTTCAGGGCATCCTGAGAGAGGAAACGGCGGATGGAACTAATTCTTCGAAGTTCTAGATAGCAAGACTTGCAAACATTGGAAACATGCTGTTTGAAAGAAAGGGTTTGGTCCAAAGTAACACCTAGATTGCGGACGGATGCCGATAGCTTGATCTCAGTGCCATCAATGTCTACAGAACCTGGGAGAACCTGAGTTTTAATTGTGTGGTTAGAGGCTACAAGTTATGTTCCTATATTACCCCCCCCCCCCCCCCCCCCCCCCTCTATGTGATGTATTATGCTACATATGAGATGTAAAGGTGCATTTATGATTTTCCTTTTACATATCCTAGAGATTTTTATATGTTGGCCTGTTTCATTATGTTCTTAAATGCATGTGTTTTATGCCGTGCCACAAAACAATTTATCATACATGCGGGGTGGCGCGCCTCTCGCTGCGACGCGCTCTCCATGTTGAAGCAACCCGAATTTCAGAGTGAGACTACTCTGTGACAATAAAGTACAAAATACAAAATACCAAATACCAAATAGTAAAGTAGTATTGAGTCTGAGTTTTCTCTTTCGTAAGAACGGTCCATGCATTTGTGTAGGACTATAAACACGTTTTGGACCCAACGTTTGGTTCTTTAATATTGCCAAAGACGCACCAATTTATGTGATGCTGTTCTTGGAATCTACTCGGATTTGTTTTGTCTTTACAAGAATGTGATGAATTTCTACACTGAATCATTTTGTCTTTTAGAATTAGGCCGTGTAATAATAATAATAATAATAATAATAATAATAATAAGTTTATATAGCGCACATTCCAGGCTCGCTGCTGATGGCGCTTTACCAAAAAGAATACATTTAACCAAATCACATCAATATCCATGCTCGCACGCACACAAGCACACACACTGACGAACACAGCTTATCATTTACATGCGCATGCACACATACATACATACGTACGTACGTACGTGCGTACATACATACATACATACACACAGACACAAACACACACATACATACACACTTATGCCTACACACGCACGAGCACACGCACACACGTGCATGCACGGAAATAT
>CM065690.1:55184767-55187267 GCA_017654935.2 Phymorhynchus buccinoides | reverse complement strand
TTGCTATAAACATTCTTCAAGATAGCCATTGTCCCGCAAAAGCAACACTCTCGAAGTAGGCAGTTTTTCTGTGTTCTGCTTGTTTGGATTTTCAGATTGCATTTTTAGTAGCGGTGAGATGGGTCAATAAAAAAGTCTTTCCCCCGCGAGAATTCTACCTTCTGGTCCTCTCGAACTGAGGCGTCTGTGGAACGAGGAAGGGACACGCCTACTACACGATCGGCAGTAGCCAGCTTGTGTCCCTTTTCCTTGAGAAAGATAACGGGGAAACGGGGTGTCGGGTGTTGCAACCGGAGAAGCCATTGTATGAAGAAGAAAAAGAAGATAAAGAAGAAGAAGACGAAGGAGGAGGAAGAGGAGGAGGGAGGAGCAAGAGGAGGAAGAAGAAAAAGAAGAAGAGGAGGAAGAAGAAGAAGAAGGAAGAGGAGGAGGAGAAAGAGGAGGAGGAAGAAGTAGAAGAGGAAGGAGGAAGAGGAGGAGAAGAATGAGGAGGAGGAGGAAGAAGAGGAGACGAAAAAGAAGAAGGAAGAGGAGGAGGAGGAGGAGAGTAGAAAGAACAAGTAGAAGAATAAGGAGGAGAAGGAGTAGTACAAAAACAAGAAGGAGGAGGAGGAAGAGAAGGAGGAGGAGGAGGAAGAGGAGGAGGGGGAAGAAGAAGTAGAAGAAGAAGAAGAAGAAGACTAGGATGAGGAAGAGGAGAAAAAAAAAGGAGGAGGAGGAGGGGGAAGAAGAAGTAGAAGAAGAAGGAGGAGGAGCAGGAGAAGAAGAAGAAGAAGAAGGAAAAGGAGGAGGAGGAGGAGGAGGAAGAAGAAGAGGAAAAGAAGAACAAGGAAGATGAGGAGGGGGAGAGGAGGAAGAAGAAGTAGGAGGAGGAGGAGGAGGAGGAGGAGGAGAAGAAGAAGTAGAAGGAGGAGGAGGAGGAAGAGGAAGAGGAGGAGGAGAAGAACAAAAGAAAAAGAAAAAGGAAGAGGAGGAGGAGGAGAAGGAGAAGAAAAAAGAAGTGCAAGAAAACGAAGGAGGAGGAGGAGGAGGAGGAGGATGAAGAAGAAGAAGAAGAAGAAGAAGAAGAAGAAGAAGAAGAAGAAGAAGAAGAAGAAGAAGAAGAAGAAGAAGAAGAAGAAGAAGAAGAAGAAGAAGAAGAAGGTCGTAACAATGGGATGAATTGGGGGTTTTTTAATCAATATATCTGTTGCTGAAGTCCACAGACCTGTCCATCCACTGAGATGAGGGGTCGATTTGAATTCGTGCATAATCAATCAGGGTCATTCCTTTTATAAGTTTGTTCTTAATAATTCAGAATCATTTCTTTTATAAGTTTATTTCTGATAAGTCTGGATCCTTCCTTTCGTAAGTTTATTCTCAATGTTACCAAATAAGCTAGGATCGTGATATAACTGGATGCATAATCGATTGCTTTCTTCTTTGTATATTTTGTTAATTTTAGTTTTGCCCAAATAAAGCCAGGGAGTTTACGTAACAGAGTATATCATCAATCATTACTATTTATTCTCTATCTTACAAACTTGTATCCAAACAAGCGAGGATCGTGACGAACCCGGCTAAATAATCGATCATTGTTTTCCCTTCTATATTTCTTTCAAATTCCCAACCCAACAAAAGCGAGGATCTGACGCAATTGGATATTATTATCATCAATCATTACCATTCATTATGTTCTTTATTTATTTCTTCCCAAGCAATGCGAAGAACGTTGCGTAACCGAATGCGTAATCAATCATTATCATTCCCTGATAGTTTGCACTTCGTTTTCGACGAACAAGCAGAACATCGGTATTATATCAAACATTAATAATTCAGCCTACCGACAAATTTCCCCCCATTGTGTGTATAAAGTTTTGACTTTTCCAACTGAAACCTGACTCTTAGGGTTCCACCCATGCCCAAAGGTAACCTGATGAAAAATGTCTAATGTCACCAACTATCGTAGTCTTTGTCTCATGAATAGATTCCGTGCGTTGAAGGGTGGGTTTGTGTGTGTGTGTGTGTTGAATCTGTTCACAACAAGAAAGCATTTTGTCAATCAATGATGATCAATGATGAGAGTATCTGTTTCCATACGAAAAGGATGAGAATGTTCGACGGAGAAAAGAGAAGAAGAGAGAGAGGCGGGGACAGCGATTGAGAGACAGAGATTCAATGTATGATGAGTTATAGCCCCGCCTACCACAGAAACAAAACCGCAACGGAATTTCACACACACACACACACACACACACAGAGACACACAGAGAGAGAGAGAGAGAGAGAGAGAGAGAGAGAGAGAGAGAGAGAGAGAGAGAGAGAGAGAGAGAGAGAGAGAGAGAGAGAGAGAGAGAGAGAGAGAGAGAGAGAGAGAGAGAGAGAGAAGAGAATTGAATGAATGTTATTTATAAAAGTTAATAGAATAAGCAAACAATACATATGTTCTTTACATCCAGCCCTCTTAAAAAATAAAAAGGCAGAGACAGAGAGAGAGAGAGAGAGAGAGAGAGAGAGAGAA
>CM065690.1:55174767-55179767 GCA_017654935.2 Phymorhynchus buccinoides | reverse complement strand
TGTGTGTGTGTGTGTCTGTCCGTTTGTTTGTGCGTTCTATCTCTGTCTCTTTCTATCTCTCTATGTGGGATGGTCGCGCAAATTGCATTACTTCACCTTCGCGCAAATTGTATAGAGGAAAAGCAGCGCAAATTTCACATATTCGCGCTATTTGACAATTCACAGGCCACATAGCAAAGGACTCTATCAGTCTCTAAGAGTTAGAAACACGTAATCATAATGATAGCGCACCCTTCCTCCCCCCCCACCCCCATGCTCTCCGCCCCCCCCCCCCCCCCCCCCCGGAAAAAAAACAAAAACGGAGAAGCTATTCTTCAACTGTGTCTACACAGTTTGAGAGGGTGGAGGGTGCAGAAATCTGTGTGAAGGTTGGGGAGAGGTGGATTGGGTTTCTATAATACATAATTATTTTAAAGCAAGAATGTGGGTTTTTTTTAAATGAACAAACAACAAGATATTATTATCTGTAGATCATATCTTTGTTGCTTCAAACAGGTTTGGGTGCTTGAGTTCTCTACACTTGTGAGTGTTAAAGAGGTATCATTTTATAAAGAGTATGTAAAGTAGGAATAGGTTCAATTTTATAACGTGTTTCAATACATGGTTGTGTTTTGTAATACTTGAGGCTTATATTGCTTTGCTTGTGATTCGGGTTGTTGTTGTTTCCTCGAGAGGGCTGGATGTGTAAACCATGTATTTGTTTATTCTATTACCCTTTGTAAATAAAATTCGTGTGTTCGCTCGCTCTCTCTCTCTCTCTCTCTCTCTCTCTCTCTCTCTCTCTCTCTCTCTCTCTCTCTCTCTCTCTCTCTCTCTCTCTCTCCCTCTCCCTCCTCTCTCTCTCTCTCTCTCTCTCTCTCTCTCTCTCTCTCTCTCTCTCTCTCTCTCTCTCTCTCTCTCTCTCTCTCTCTCCTCTCTCTCTCTCTCTCTCTCTCTCTCTCTCTCTCTCCCTCTCTCTCTCTCTCTCTCTCTCTCTCCTCTCTCTCTCTCTCTCTCTCTCTCTCTCTCTCCTCTCTCTCTCTCTCTCTCTCTCTCTCTCTCTCTCTCTCTCTCTCTCTCTCTCTCTCTCTCTCTCTCTCTCTCTCTCTCTCTCCTCTCTCCCCTCTCTCTCTCTCTCTCTCTCTCTCTCTCTCTCTCTCTCTCTCTCTCTCTCTCTCTCTCTCTCTCTCTCTCTCTCTGCACACACTAGGCCTAATTATAATCCAAGCCACACTTTGACGTACCATGCAAACGCTTTTGATTATCTCACAATGGGCTGGGAAGAGGGGGGGGGGGGGGGGTCCGTCGGAGATTTCTGTGTATCATTTGCATAACAAATGCTACCGCTTGGGAAATGTAAACGCATACATAATTATGCACAACGCACGCACGCACACACACACAGACGCACGCATGCACGCACGAAGCACACATAGGCCTACACACACGCGCCCCTTCATAGTAAACTTATAAACATGACAGCCATGACAGGGGGACAATACAGAACAGGGCCGGATCTGGGACACATTAGAGGGGGGGTGGGGGGTTACAAACAAGGGCGGGGATCTGACGCCCGGCGTAGGCCCCCCTGGTGTGGGTGAGGGCGTAAGGCCCCCAGAAGATGAAGCTGTTTTCAGCAAAATAAAGTGCCAAAACTCCCTTTAAATTGTACCTTAGAACAACAAAACAGTAAGTAGGACTCTCTTTCTTTTTTTTCTCTTTCTCTTCTTTTTTTAATTTTGGTGGGAGGAGGGGGGGGGGGGGTTACAGAACCCAGGTACCCCACCTGGATCCGGCCCTGCAGAAGTAAATCAGGAAGTTATTAGACAAGAAGAACAATGTTTGATTGATTCTTTCACACTACTACAATCTCCCTGTATGCGGCACACAACCAAAGCGTAATAGTGTAAGAGAATCCAACAACAACGTGACGCTAGGAAGAGATAACTGTGACCTGAAGGCGATATACAGTGGAACCTCCCTTATAAGACCTTGGAAAAATCATCCAAAATAAATTCTTAAGTGGGAGGGAGTTGTAACAGGGGATTAATTTTAATGCTTACAAAGACGGGCAATGTCTCAGAGATGTAGGTCTTAAGTGGGAGGGAGTCTTATAAGGGAGGGTCTTATTATATTTAATACATGTAAGTTATAAGGGAGGTTCGATTGTATAATGTCAGAAATAGCCTGGTAAATTTTAACGAGTCGCCATGTTTCTTCCGCTATGACGTCAAACCAGCTGCGAAATGTGCTGACGTTTGCTTCTATCTACGGACAAAAAGGATTCAACTGGTAATTTAAATAAAGTCGGGGGCGGGGATATCCTTTGATCGGAACCGACGAGAGTGATGACTCAAATTCAGGTTAGGGGGCATTTTTGTCAAATTATCCGCCGAAAAAGGCCGTACAATTTAAAATCCCATTCTGTACGAATTCCAAGTACGAATATAATACTAAATAGTATCATAGCCGTCAATAGGATGACGTAGGATGTCAAGAGAAAGAAGAAAGCCTAGTCAGAACTGGAGAACGCCAGTCAGGGCCTAATTCCGAGTAGGATTTTTTTTCCCTCCCCCGTGTGCGGCTGAGTGTTCTCGGACTAGCCAGGGGTGCTCGGTCGTGCACGTCCTCTTATCTGTCTAGTTAGTCCCCGAGCCGACGGTTCGGGGAACTATTGTTTCTGTCTGGTCCGTCCGTGCCTCCGTCCGTCCGTCCGTCCGTCCGTCCGGCTATTCGTCCGTTTTTCTCAAAAACTATTCAGTCTATCATCATCAAATTTGGTATACTAGTTTGCTAAGATGCAAGCTATCCACTGATGTATTTAGTTTTACATTAAGATCAAGGTCGTGCCAGGTACGGGGTTCAAACCCCAAAACACATAATCGCTAATATCTCGCGAAGTTTTGCATGTATTTCAAAGCAGTTTTTTTCACATTTCTTGATGAATGGTCTAGTATAAACACAGTTGTCATGAATTTTTCTGTGGATAAGCCCGCTGTGCCCTAGGCCCTTTGTGTCACAGGCCCGATATGTCCCACTTCTTTCCGGCCGTCCATCCGTCCGTGCGTGCGTCCTGTTTTCAGTTCTCAATGGTCTCCCCGCTGTGTGTACAGCCGACACATTCCGATTTCGGAGTAGCTCGGCGATGCTGCGAGGGGACTTTGCAGCCGCTCGGCGTTGCACTTGTTATTTTTGTTTTTGTTTTTCCTGCGCTGCAAAATTCTTTGAATCCCAGTACATGTCAGTAATTGCCGGTTACGGCAGGTGGACATTATTGGCAGAAGATGAAGAAGAAGGCTACAGTATTATCCAAATAGCGATTTCTGAGTCTAAAACATGTCTGAATCCACGCTTTCTCAATCCAAACCACATTTGTTCGAGTTACTACTCTCTGTCACCCTTCCGGACATCGTTTCGCTTGATATGTTTGGCGCTTCAATTTAATTTGTAATGTTAAAAATATTTTTAAAACCCGACCCTATGCGAGCCTCACAAAACGACCCAATAAGTTTTCGTTAAGTGATAGTAATAAGGATAGTAATATTCCGATGTTAATGCCAGTAATCACGATTTCAACGTGAAACATAAACTTGGATCAACCAGTAATGTTGTTGAAAATGAATGATGAGTGGGAAAAAAATTGTGCCACGTGGGGATTCAATGTTGCCGAGCGGAAGACATGTCTCAGTGTCAAGGGTGTATACCCAACCAATTAAGGGTGTGCATCCAGGAAAAGGATTTGCACCCAGTCAAGGGTGTGTAGGTGTATCACCCAAAGGTCACAAGGAGAACGGGGGCCTAAGATGTGAGGGGGAAGTGAGGTACAGGGCGGGGCAGGTACAGGGCGTAACCGGCAAAGGACATATCTGCCGCTCGGCGATGCCCTTGTTTGTAAATATTGTAACATGTATAATTGAATAAATGCTTTTCTAAAACTGGGAAAAAAAGAACCTTCGCGCACGTTAAAACAAAATGGTGGCGCAGTGCTGATTGCGACGCGCTCTCCAGGTGGGAGCACCCCGAATTTCACAGACTCGTCTCTGTGACTATGAAAGCAATATCATACCATACTATGCCATATCATACCATACCATACTATGCCATATCATATACCATACCATGCCATATCATATCATACCATGCCATATCATACCATACCATACTATGCCATATCATATCATACCATACCATACTATGCCATATCATACCATACCATACTATGCCATATCATACCATACCATACCATGCCATACCATATCTTACCATACTATGCCATACCATACCATACCTGAAATCTGAAAATACTATTTTAAAAAGTGAAATACTTATAATGTTAACTCCGCCAAGGCTGTTAGCAAACAGCATGGGAGCTACATGTATCTTGCGAACTGACAAAACAGTGACATATATAAAACTACATTTGAAACTCCCCAGTTCTGAATGATGATTCCTATTCGTGCCAACATTTCAAGAAAACAAAATTAGTGGGTAATAATTTACAACTCCAAGACAGATTAAAACCACGGCATACTCCTTCAGTTATAATGTTATTTAAGCCACACGTTTTTTAATAGAAAAAAAAAGCGATTCTAAATTTTTACAAAAATTCCAACCTGATTCATAATTCATATTAGAGCAAACATTTGGTTTTTAAATGCTTTAGTTAATTCCCAAACCCTCCACAAAATAAACGCAAATCCGTGTATATTTTGTTTGTATTGGTGCTGCTGGCAGATATATCTAAACAATGAAACGACCCCCAAAAAACGTTTGGTCAGATGTACTAAGAAAACAAGCGCGGATTCGCAATCGTTTGTGGCGTGCGACAATTGAAAACGAAACATTTTAAAGAGCAGCCTCGATTTGAAGTGCGGTCTATTTTTACCACTGCAATCATTATATACACTGAGTCGCTTCCCCTGGCTTTTCAATAATTTTAATCTGTAAACCAGAATGTTATCTCTGCACCATTTCGTAACTTTTTATATCTTTTGGAAAACATTTAAAACTATGTATCCTAC
>CM065690.1:55132267-55169767 GCA_017654935.2 Phymorhynchus buccinoides | reverse complement strand
GAATTCAATGTCACCCTTGATACCAATCATTACCATCGTCATTAAGTCACGTCACGTGTCAAAATCACGGCTTTCCCGTGTTTTCCCTCTTAAAGCTAGTAAGAAATCTTCCTAGCATAACAGGGAATGTGACGCGTGACGTGGGGGGTCTTTAATGAACCAGCACTTATTGTTATCGTTACAGTCGGGACCGTTACGTTGCACGCTGGCAGGTATCCCGTTTAGTTCCACTTTGGCTTCGTAATGCTTTTCACCCGGTAATTAATTCACCATTGTTAGCTTTCCCTAAATTTACATAAGACATATGCGGTAATGCAAAACAAAACAAAAACACCCAACCAAACAAACAAAAAACTAAACAAACAAAAAACGCGAACACTGACAAATTGTTCCCAAAATTTCATTTATAAAATCTGTTTTTAGCAACCCTGTTAAATAAAAGCAAATAGTAGCACCAATGCATAAGAAATAATCAATCCGCTTTTTATAAAATCCTGAATAAAACTAATGGGCCTAATGAATAAAACAAATAACCATTTCATTCTATCTCCTAGTATATCTTTGAACATCGTTATGCTCTCTATCTTTAAAGAATTAAGGTTACAGTATAATTTTCTAAATTCCAATAGAAACACAAACAAACTGAAAACAAAATAATTAAAAGGCAGACAGAGAGATAGAAACAAACACAAATTATCCAGGACAAACTGTGAATAATATAGGCTACACATGCTAAATTCTTCTTCTTGAAGCCATTAAAAGATTGATTGATTGATTGTTTGATTGATTGATTGATTGATTGATTGATTGATTGATTGATTAATTGACGCTTGTGAACAATAACAATAGGCCTACATGTATTATTTATATGGCATTATGCCGATTGTGTTTATCAAATTGCGTACTTACCTAAAAGTCAGCATGGTGAGCGGCCTGTAACTTTTATGGCTGGAGTTGTCACACATGGATTTCCCCCAAAAGTCGTTCTTGAAGACTGAACCGACCGAGGCCTTGCCAGTCGCATCAGCATTGTCTCTGATTGCATAAACGTCGTCATGCACAAAATCCCCCTCCAAACCGTTCAAATAACACAAAACAGCCGCCGCGGGAGGGATCAGATTTACCAACACGGTCAAATCCTGCCGGCTTCTTGGATTTTTTTTTCCAGCAGTCCCGTTTTTGTCGTCTTGAATCTGAAGCAGACGATCTTTTCGGCGTAGTCGCACTGATTTGAAATTGGAAGAAATATTCCCTTCCATGTTTTTTGTGCGATGTTTCCGTTTTTTATGCAGTTTGGAAAGTTTTTCTCTGACATGTTATAAATCTGTCAAACATGTTTTCTTCATACACTCGCGCTAGTTGCTCGATATCGGATAAAGTTCTCCATTCGATGTCTTTTCTTGCAGTGGTGACGGTTTCGCTTCGCCGGCGACTATGAAAGCAGACGACACATGGCGTGTTGATAAATAGAGCAGTCACGTGGGTGTACGACCACGCTTCGGGTGTTTCCGTCACTGGGTAGTTTCGATCTCTTCACTTTCAAAGTCGAGTTATCTCTCTCTCTTTGTATTCTTCTTCTTCTTCTTCTTCTCTTTGGGACACACGATCATTTAGTTGATCATTCTGGCACGCGGGCGCGCGTGTATGTGTGTATATGTCTCTCTCTCTCTCTCTCTCTCTCTCTCTCTCTCTCTCTCTCTCTCTCTCTCTCTCTCTCTCTCTCTCTCTCTCTCTCTCTCTCTCTCTCTCTCTCTCTCTCTCTCTCTCTCTCTCTCTCTCTCTCTCTCTCTCTCTCTCTCTCTCTCGTATTGGTATCTCTATTGATAATCGTATTGGAAACTGTTGAGAAGTGATTGTTTAAATCTCCAAAATAATTTTATCAAGGAAAATCACACTGAGCAAAATGATTTGCGGTTACTCAAAGAATTTTGTAGAATGAAAAACGTAAAAAGATTTCTTAATTTTAAGTTTATAAGTGTGCATGGTGTATACTGTGAATTATGGTCTCTAAGTCAGTCTAAATCTCGTGTTTTAGATGACTTGGATAACAGAATACTTAAAAAGGCAGCACCAATCATTGCGGAACATTTGACCTACATTTACAATTTGTCTATTGACAAATGTTACTTTCCCCAAGCTTTCAAGGATGCCAAGGTACTTCCCCTTTTTAAATCTGGTGACTCCAATGATGCTTCAAATTACAGACCAATATCAATTTTATCTGTTCTATCGAAGCCGTTAGAGAAGCATTTACAAAAATGACCCAATCTCATTTTGATGAACATAATTTATTTCATCCAAACCAAAGCGGATTCAGAAAAAATCATTCTTGTTACATTGCACTTTCAAACTTAATAGAGCAATGGCATACAAACATTGATAATGATCTTATCACTGGGGCAGTATTCGTTGACTTTGCCAAAGCATTTGATACTATTGACCATAATCTCCTTTTCAGAAAACTAAAATTGTATTGTTTATCGCAAGAGTCAGTCAATCGTATCTCATCCTTTTTAACTAACAGGCAGCAATTAGGGTTTTTTCTGGACTGTACAAAATCTTCCTTTAAATAAATAAACTATGGTGTCCCCCAAGGTTCAGTCATGGGGCCATTCTTATTTTCTGTCTATATTAAATGACCTTCGTTTACATGTCTTGTCTGATTGTGAACTGTTTGCAGATGACAGTACACTACATAACAAGAATAAGAACAAAGACTCAGTGCTCGCTGATATACAAAACGATCTTACCAAAGTAGAAACATGGAGCGGACTAAATCATATGGCTCTACATCCTCGGAAATCTAAATTAATGATCATTACTACTAGACAAAAACGCCAAAATATGAAATCTGAATTTATCAATATCAAAGTATATGATAGTGTTCTGGAATATGCGAGCTCAGTTTGGGACCCTCACACTGACAGGCTGATCACTGATCTTGACTCAGGTGCAGCGCATGGCGGCAATATATGTCCTGAATAGACACAGGAATACCGCATAAACTGCTTGGTCTAACACTGAATTGATAACAATCTTTCTGGGTTCTTCCACGTTTCTACACTCATTCGTAAACTTTCTCAAATATTATTCCAACTTAACAGAATAAAACATTTCCATGACCAACACACTAGCAAATTGCTTTTCCAGGCTTATATACTACAATCAGAGTTTGATTATGCATCCACAACATGGGATATGGCAAGTAAACACTGTCTTAACCCCAGAAAGCATTCACAGGCGTTCCATCAAACTTATTCTTCTAAAATCATCTTCCCTACAGGTACAAGTTCATGACTACAAAACACTTTTAACATTCTTCCGTTTCAATTAAGATGTCAATTCAATAAAGCAGTCTTTCTGTACAAGATAGTTAATGGACTCGCACGTTATATCTGTATGAAAAGCTGTGTGTGACCCAAATACGAAATAAAAATAGAATACAACTTCCCCGTCCGAGAACTGATCTATATTATAACATCTTTGTATACTCGGGCGGCAAAGTATGGAACGATATTCCGGTTTATATCAAAACAAAAAGTACCTTGGCGTCGTTCAAAAGTTGTTATCAGGATTATTTATTCAAACAGTTATAATTGGTGTTTCCATTGTTCCTTCGTTACATGTTATTGCATGTTATCACAGTATGTGACTGCAATGTAATCACAATTGTTGTCCAGATAATGACCTCCCTCTCCCCTCCACATTATCTCTCTCTCTCTCTCTCTCTCGCTCTCTCTCGCTCTCTCTCTCTCTCTCTCTCTCTCTCTCTCTCTCTCTCTCTCTCTCTCTCTCACACACACACACACACACACACACACACATACACACACACACACACACACACACACACACACACACACACACACACACACACACACACACACACACACACACACACACACACACACACACACACACAACAACAACAACAACAACAACAACAACAATAAATTATACAGTATTTATACGGCGTTAAATCTTAATAGAAATCAAATCGAAGCGCACATACACATTAAACATTCATAACGCATTCAAACAAAAAACGCTATGCAAAGACGAACAAGAAAATAACTCTCACTCACACACACACACACACACACACACACACACACACACACACACACACACACACACACACACACACACACACACACACACACACACACACACACACATAGGCCTAATGTTTTTTATTTTCAGTCTGTTTGTTTGTATTTGTTATTTTCCTTAGAATGTTGACGTTGAGTCTCCTTATTTTCTTTTATGATGGCATAACAAAAAGAGGTCAACTTATTTTATTTTTTTGCACACACCCTCCCGCAATAAAACACATGGCAGTGTCATCACCATCTCTCTCCCCTCTCTCTCTCTCTCTCTCTCTCTCTCTCTCTCTCTCTCTCTCTCTCTTCTCTCTCTCTCTCATTCTCTCTCTCTCTCTCTCTCTCTCTCTCTCTCTCTCTCTCTCTATCTCTCGCTCGCTTCTCTCTCTCTCTCTAACTCTCTCTCTCTCTCTCTCTCTCTCTCTCTCTCTCTCTCTCTCTCTCTCTCTCTCTCTCTCTCTCTCTCTCTCTCTGTGTTTAAATTTAAATTGTGCATGTTAAAGACGAGTATGATTGATTTTGCTACGAGCATGTGTTTAGTTTTATTGTTATGCATGTTAAAGGTGAGTATCATAAAGTAGACTTAGGCTTGGTTTTGTCATGTGTGTGTGCTTAGGCCTACTTTTCAATACACATAATTATTAAAACATGACTAGCTCTGCGTTTACCTCGTACTTTGTGCATGGCAAAGTTGAATAATGTAGGAAAAGGCCCATGGGCGGGTAAGAAGCCCATGCCAATTATCTCATGAAATGAAGCAAATTTCAGTCAAATTCTGCCTATGAGGCGAACGCTAAACATTAACACTCGTCTCATGGGCAACATTTGACCGTAACCCACCCACCCCTCACGCCACAAAAAAAAAGAGAAAAAAAGAAAAGACAAGAGAGAGAGAGATTGATTGATTGATTGAATTTTATTTATAGAGGGTAATAGAGTAAGCAATAACATGCTTTTTTACATCCAGCCCTCTGGACAAAATACATATATAAAAGCAGAAAATGAAAAACGAAAATAAACACATACAAAGTAATATAAAGCATGCAAAAAAAAATCCTATATTGTAACACATCAATAGAGAGAGAGAGAGAGAGAGAGAGAGAGAGAGAGAGAGAGAGAGACAGAGAGAGAGAGAGAGTTTAATTGTTCTTAGAGAGAGGGGTTTTTCGCACTTTAGAGAGAGAGAGAGAGAGAGAGAGAGAGAGAGAGAGAGAGAGAGAGAGAGAGAGAGAGAGAGAGAGAGGAGAGAGAGAGAGATAGAGAGAGAGAGAGAGAGAGAGAGAGAGAGAGAGAGAGAGAGAGAGAGAGAGAGAGAGAGAGAGAGATTTGTTGTTGTTCCTTTGGTTGGCTGACTAGTTGGTTGGTTGGTGTTTGCTTTGTTTTGTTTTTATATTGGACTACGTTCATACCTTCTGTTTTAAGTTTTGACTTATCAAAACCCGGAAGATGTCGACACGCCTTCTCCTTACCAAGGGAAACAACAAGGTTAGGGACAATATTAAGGACAAACACGGTTACTTCCCCTAAGCTGCCTCTGCCAGAGCACTTTCCTTCTTGGTGTTTGTAAAATGAAGCATTTTTTAAAAATAAAAAAATTGGGGGGGGGGGGGGGGTTATATTATTCTAGACACAGAGACTTATATCTATGAAATTCGGGCTGCTCTCCCCCGGAGAGATAACATCCAAAGTTGAAAGGCCGACAAATCCCCAATAGGGTGAATGAAGCACAAGAAACCCGGCAAATGCCACCTATCTTCTTCTTGGCTGTGCGTGGCCACAATCAACACTGATTATTTTGACACGGAACCGGGGAGGTTCTAGACCACTTTTGCCGGAAGAGAGGCTCAGTCCCTGAGAAGAGATAGGACAGAAGAGAGGACAGCTAAAAGAACTATAACCACGGACCTACATTGTAGGTCCGTGGATATAACTGACTGTTGATATGCTGGGTTTGTTGGGGGGAAAGGGAGAAGAGTGGGGTTGAGGGTGACGAGGGGGAGCGGGGGAGGGGGGGGGTAGTGGTGGGCTGTTGATATGTTGCTTTAGTCCGATGACCCCAGAGTGGGGCCATCAGAACGTCAGTTATGTACTAGCAAACAATAACATGAGAGTGGGAGGCATCCATACCCCCATGGGGATACCGGGGGGGGGGGGGGGGTCTTTTCGTACAAATAGTTCCCCAACCTTCTGGAAATTATGTGCTTGCAACTTCCTCTAATCTGTCACTCTCTCTCTCTCTGACTCTGCCTTTTCCCTTCGCTTATTGTCATCTAAGACATTTTTCTCCCTTGAGCTCCTCCGAAATCGGAATGTGTGGACACATACATACTTTACCCATTATGACCTGGGAACGCAGAAGAAGAAGAAGAAGAAGAAGAAAAGACAATAAAGTATGACTGATCGATTGATTCGTTCATTCGTTGATTGATTCATTGATTGATACCTCCTCCTCCTCCTCCTCCTCCTCCTCCTTCTTCGTCGATCGCTCTGACACTTTCCTGTCAATTATCAGCACAGATGCGTCACGCTGCCGTTATGTGCCTATAAAAGTAGTTAGGCTGGAGAAAGTTTCTTGCCCGTCGTACATGGCGAAAGCCGATACGCGACGTTAAACTGAACTTCCAAAGTTTCTTTTTAAAAAAGCACAGGAGAATGTGACCAATTAGGTAGAGAGATGAAGAAGAAGAAGAAGAAGAAGAAGAAGAAGAAGAAGAAGAAGAAGAAGAAGAAGAAGAAGAAGTCTTCAGCAAATAAATACAAGTCTCTCAGCAAAGCTTTACTTTAGACTTTGAGATTGAGAGTCGTAAATGTGACGTAAGTGTCCCGCGCGACCCCTCTTTCTTTATCTACACCCCCCCCCCCCCTCCTTTTCTTTTCTCTGTCCGGCCGCCACGTTAATTGCCACCCACCATCTAAAGAATGCCGATTAAGGGATTGGTCCCTTTCAAGTTAGATTTGTCTCCCCGGTCAGCACGTACCACCTACCGAGGTTATCTCCCTTCACCCCCCCCCCCCCCCCCCCCTTATCTACCGTCTCATCACGAGATAGTGATATCAAGAGTCGGTTCCCTTTGTAAGACACCGCGCCCTTACCCATAACAAGAAAGTGACAACCACGGTTATCTCCCTTTGAAGACGGTTTTGCTTTTCCGAGCACGAGAAGGATTTTGAATGTCGGCACGTGATAAGGATGTAATAGGCGCGTGATTGTTCGGTACATTTAGAACAGCATCTTGTGACGTGTCGACTGCTATAAACCAATAGCAGGCTTTCATTGTTTGAAAGTGAAGGCTATAATTGGCGTAGTGAGAAAAAGTTTTTCACACAAGACGCTGAAACTGACTAGAGCAACACCTCTCCCAGCCAGAATAGCCCACCTAGTAAGTCTTATTGATGACTGGTGATTGAGACTGGTTGTTTGTTTGACTCTAGTTTTGATCTAGATCCTATGTTCAATGATGAATAAGGAGTAGATAGATATGTTATAGAAAAGAAGTGGTAAACATTCTATTCTATTTATGTGCACTGATTATTTGTGTGTGTGTGTTTTTGACTTGAACACTTTTGGTACCAGAACCGGAGTTTATGCCTACTAACCCTTTTGTCTATTTTTAGTAGGAAACCTATGGGCCGCAATCTTGCACTATTATAGGATACCGCAATCTTGCCTTTCCAGGTGTTGGATGGAGAGTGATGTTGTCTTGATCACCTTTTATGTTTTACTGATCTCAGTTTGTTAACTGAAATTCAGTTTATTTATTAACTACATGTAGTGCTATTGTACAAGGGAAGCCTTCAAGCCGGTTGGGATTCACTAATTCCCTGCCGACTGAAGCCCCTTGTCTCTAAGCCATAGAGATCTACATCCACCTTCTCCTGTGATTATCAGCAGGGCATCGTGGGCCGGAAGATCATCCCGGACTCCACCAAGCACCAAGACGGGACTGTCGCCAAGACGACCCGCACCCAGAATCCGCGAGGAGACCACGCCTGAACCGTGCCATCCCGCGAAGCCGTAATCGGAACGACTGGGAGCTACTCTCACCTGACGAGCAAGCCCAGAACTTGAAACAGCTAAGTCCACCTGACTGCGCCAATCATTTGAACTTTCCTACGGACACCGAAGATAATTAGTAACCCTTCCGGCATGGGGCGAACCTTATAGAAAGACAAAAGTCTTGTGAATCCTTTCGGATTTCATTGTTTTTTTATCCATATTTTGTTTTGGCGCCATTGAGCTGCTTTATTATTATTGTTGCATAATCTTATGCAGATTTTGGGAGTAAATAAAATACAAGTGTCAAATAATCCTGAACCCTTTGGTCAGACTGATGAGAGTGGGAGTCTTGTAATTTCATGTAAAACCCTACTTCTCTCTGTCTGCCATTTAGAGCAATTCAACCACTTGTATTTCTTACAACCATACGAGCCAGAACCCGGGCACAAATATAAATTTATTAGATGAAAAGGGGCCGGGAAAGTTGCTCATCTCCCATACCCTAGAGAAGTGGGCTAAAGGCAAATTTTCTAAAGTCTTCCCTAGAGACTTAGCCTTTTAACCCATTACCTCGTCACATCTAATTGGGGGCTCGCGTCCGGGATATTTTTTTTCATAAAGTCTAACAAATTTCAATTCAAACTGTAGTTCCTTTTCAAAACTTATCTTGTGTCCACTGGGAAAGTTATTGTGATTTGGTTCACTGTGTTTTGATTTGATTTGTTTGAATGCTATTTATGACTTTATTTTGATGTGCATGCTATTTCTGTTTATGCTGAAATAGTTAAGTGTTGTTTGATACATTCAACTCAGCAGCTTTGTTTTTATTTTGAATAGTTGTATTTACAACCATGGCTGAGATTGTTAAACTTAGGAGGGAACTTAAAGAATGGGGAGAGTCTCTAGGATTGTCAGGCCAAGAGTTAGCAAATTTTGTCATATCTGAATATGACAAAGAGAAAGCTCGCGAGGTGGCTGAGAAAGACAAACAGCGAGCTCATGAGGCTCAAGAGGCTGACAAAGCTCGTGAGGCTCAAGAGGCTGACAAAGACAGACAGAGCTCATGAGGCTCAAGAGGCTGATAAAGCTCGCGAGGAGGCTCAGAAAGACAAACAGAGAGCTCATGAGGCTCAAGAAGCAGATAAAGATCGCGACGCTCAAGAGCAAATCCGTACTCATGAGTTAAGGCAGAGACAACTAGTGCAGGATGCCAAAAATAAAGAACTCGAACTTGAGGCCACTGAGCGAGAAAAAGCGCGAGACCATGAGCTAGCTATGAAGCAGCTTGAAAACTCAGCAGACTCTGAGACTGCTGCCCCTCAAAATTTTCCCCCTCCCATTCATACCTCAGCCATGACCTTCACATTGGAGGCATTCAATGAGGCAACCGAGTCTATCGATGCATTCCTCGATAGATTTGAAAGACTGGCCCAGGAATTTGAGCTTGCTCCGGAAAAGTTCAACCTCAAGCTTGCCCAAAGTCTCAGGGGTGTGGCTTATGAGGTGTACAGCAAACTTCCGTCAAGCCAAATTACCGACTACCCAGCTTTGAAAGAAGCCCTGCTCAACAGATACGAGTTGACAGCGGACGCCTACCGGAAAAAGTTCCGGTCAACCAGAAAAGGTAGGGGAGAGTCCTATGCCCAATTTTCAGATAGACTGGGGAACTATCTGACAAAATGGGTGTCCCTTTCTGCCAAATCAGAGTCCTATGAGGATCTCCGGGAACTGATGGTTGGCGAGCAACTGCGCGAAACCATGTCCCCAGAGTTACGCACCTTTACTGCCGAACAAGGTGCCACAACTCTGGCTGACCTCATCCAGCTAAGTGATAGGTACACTCTAGCCCATGATGAACCTAGCGCCCCTAAAAGGCCAAAACTACAGCAAGTAGTTGGGTCCACTGCTTCACAGCAGAGCAGGTTTAACCCCAACTCCAACAGTGGGTCAAACAGTTCTACCCATGAACGACAACCACTGGGACAACCCTTATTCTGCTCATACTGCAAGTCGAACACCCACAATCGGGATGACTGCAGGAAACTTGCTTACAAGCGGCAAAATGTTGCAACTATGCAAGTCGTCTCGACTTCGCAGAATTGCACAAACCCCTCCCCAGTACAGTGTCCAGGCACACCGTCAGTCGTTGGACAGGCGACTGTCAACAACATCCCTGTTCAGTGTCTCTATGACACTGGACTGTCATGCGACGCAATTGTCTGCGGATCCTTAGTCCCCGCGTCAGCATACACGGGAGACTTCATCTCTCTGCAAGGCCCTGATGCTGCAATCCCCCCATCCACTTTGCCAGTCGCCATAATCAATGTCGACACCAGATATGTTAAGGGACCCATCAAGGCAGTGCTCATGGACAGTCCTGTCTATGACCTCATACTGGGATCACAGTATGTGTTTTTAGGGCACCCCTCTCAACCTGCCATAGTTTCAGCAGCATTCCCTTCTCCCCAAACCACAAACCAACTCCCTCCCTCCTTCCCAAAGAGCAAATCTCCCTCAGCAGGGAAGAAACCTCTCAACGCGGCAAACCAAATTGCCGCGCGAGCCAATCCAGATTGTCCCAAGTCCCCAAGTCCGCCACAACTTGGAAAATCCTTCCCAAGGAATGTCCGCCTAACGACCCAAGACCACTCGCCACAGGTACCTCAGGTGAAAGGCAGCACTGTACCCGCAAACACCCACCGAAGGTACTATCGGGACAGGCCGCCGCACGTACAGCCGTCACCTACCCCTCCCTTTCAGCGAGTGGCAGTCGACTTGGTCGGGCCTCTACCTCAACGGAAGAAGAAATTCCGGTACATAGTCACCGTGGTCGACATATGTACCATGCAGTGCGATGCCGCCCCAATCTCCTCACTTGATGCTAGTCAGATAGCCGCGGCACTCAAAGCCATTTTCGCCCGAATCGGCCTACCAAACCACATCATCAGCAATGATGAATCCAGGCTAAAGGGGAAACTCAGGCAAGAGGTGTTTGCTATTCTGCAATCAACCTTGGGACAACTCAACACAGGATTGCCGCACCAACCTCAGTCGGAATCCATTCCACTGATCTCTAACCCACCTGCTCCTTTGAACTCTGTGTTGCGACCAGATGTTCCACCATTCCAGCCGACCCAGTCTCCCCACTAATTTGTCCCTGTCGCCCAAGTCGAAAGTGGAGTCGGCGTTCCACAGGAAGATTCCGGTACCAGAATCTTTTCTTCGGGGGGCCTCTGTGACGTAAGTGTCCCGCGCGACCCCTCTTTCTTTATCTACACCCCCCCCCCCCCCCCCCCCTCTCCTTTTCTTTTCTCTGTCCGGCCGCCACGTTAATTGCCACCCACCATCTAAAGAATGCCGATTAAGGGATTGGTCCCTTTCAAGTTCGATTTGTCTCCCCGGTCAGCACGTACCACCTACCGAGGTTATCTCCCTTCACCCCCCCCCCCCCCCTTATCTACCGTCTCATCACGAGATAGTGATATCAAGAGTCGGTTCCCTTTGTAAGACACCGCGCCCTTACCCATAACAAGAAAGTGACAACCACGGTTATCTCCCTTTGAAGACGGTTTTGCTTTTCCGAACACGAGAAGGATTTTGAATGTCGGCACGTGATAAGGATGTAATAGGCGCGTGATTGTTCGGTACATTTAGAACAGCAATCTTGTGACGTGTCGACTGCTATAAACCAATAGCAGGCTTTCATTGTTTGAAAGTGAAGGCTATAATTGGCGTAGTGAGAAAAAGTTTTTCACACAAGACGCTGAAACTGACTAGAGCAACACCTCTCCCAGCCAGAATAGCCCACCTAGTAAGTCTTATTGATGACTGGTGATTGAGACTGGTTGTTTGTTTGACTCTAGTTTTGATCTAGATCCTATGTTCAATGATGAATAAGGAGTAGATAGATATGTTATAGAAAAGAAGTGGTAAACATTCTATTCTATTTATGTGCACTGATTATTTGTGTGTGTGTGTTTTTGACTTGAACACTTTTGGTACCAGAACCGGAGTTTATGCCTACTAACCCTTTTGTCTATTTTTAGTAGGAAACCTATGGGCCGCAATCTTGCACTTTATGATACCATTCCTTTCCAGGTGTTGGATGGAGAATGATGTTGTCTTGATCACCTTTTATGTTTTACTGATCTCAGTTTGTTAACTGAAATTCAGTTTATTTATTAACTACATGTAGTGCTATTGTACAAGGGAAGCCTTCAAGCCGGTTGGGATTCACTAATTCCCTGCCGACTGAAGCCCCTTGTCTCTAAGCCATAGAGATCTACATCCACCTTCTCCTGTGATTATCAGCAGGGCATCGTGGGCCGGAAGATCATCCCGGACTCCACCAAGCACCAAGACGGGACTGTCGCCAAGACGACCCGCACCCAGAATCCGCGAGGAGACCACGCCTGAACCGTGCCATCCCGCGAAGCCGTAATCGGAACGACTGGGAGCTACTCTCACCTGACGAGCAAGCCCAGAACTTGAAACAGCTAAGTCCACCTGACTGCGCCAATCATTTGAACTTTCCTACGGACACCGAAGATAATTAGTAACCCTTCCGGCATGGGGCGAACCTTATAGAAAGACAAAAGTCTTGTGAATCCTTTCGGATTTCATTGTTTTTTTATCCATATTTTGTTTTGGCGCCATTGAGCTGCGTTATTATTATTGTTGCATAATCTTATGCAGATTTTGGGAGTAAATAAAATACAAGTGTCAAATAATCCTGAACCCTTTGGTCAGACTGATGAGAGTGGGAGTCTTGTAATTTCATGTAAAACCCTACTTCTCTCTGTCTGCCATTTAGAGCAATTCAACCACTTGTATTTCTTACCACCATCTGACGAGCCAGAACCCGGGCACAAATATAAATTTATTAGATGAAAAGGGGCCGGGAAAGTTGCTCATCTCCCATACCCTAGAGAAGTGGGCTAAAGGCAAATTTTCTAAAGTCTTCCCTAGAGACTTGGCCTTTTAACCCATTACCTCGTCACAGTAAACACGGCGAAGGTGTCTGCAGTACAACTTCGCCTAAAGGTATGTGTGCGTGCATTCCATGTGTGTGTGTATGCCTGCGTGCATGCATGCGTGCGTCAAGTCAAGTCAAGTCAAAATTGTATTTCCAGATGTATAAGCAAATTACATGCTTTTTTGGGCGTGCATGTGTGTGTGCGTAAGCATGCCCTCGCGTGCGTGCGTGCGTGCGTGCGTGTGCGTGTGTGTGTGTGTGTGTGTGTAAGAAAGAGAACGTTGCGTGCAAGCATCGTGTTTATTTTTAACTTTCTAATGATTCATTATTTTGTTTTTCTTTAGTGTTCTTGTTATCAATTTAAAGCGCACTGAGCTCATGTCAGAAAGAGCGCTATATAAATTCCCATTATTATTATTATTATTATTATTATTATTATTATTATTATTATTATTATTATTATTATTATTTGGACAGTTTGTTCTGTCTTTCCTCCTCCAAAGGACTTACACAAACGCACGCACGCACGCATGTGCGCGCGCACACACAGACACACATACACACATACACACATACACACATACACACACACACATACACACACACACACACACACACACACACACACACACACACACACACACACACACACACACACACACACACACACACACACACACACACACACACTCTCTCTCTCTCTCTCTCTCTCTCTCTCTCTCTCTCTCTCTCTCTCTCTCTCTTCAAGTCAAGTCAAATCAAAATGATCTTTAAAGATCCACCCGATCACGTGTCAAAATCACGGGTTTCACGGGTTTTCCCTCTTCTAACTGGAAAGAAATCTTGTTTTGACCAAGTCTGACTCCCATATAAATGGCCCCAAATTGAAACCGACACATCAGTTTAAAGAGCAGCCTCAATTTGAATATGGGGAAATTCGTATGTGGGTCACAGCAACCCAGAAAAAAACAAGGGACTTAATCGTGGTGCGTCACTGAGTCTTTAATGAGGATAACAGGAATAAGCATTACAACATTTTTACATCCTGTGTGTGTGCGTGTGTGTGTGTGTGGTGTGTGTGTGTGTGTGTGTGTGTGTGTGTGTGTGCGTGTGTGTGTGCGTGCGTGTGTGTGAGCATATGTGTGTGCGAGGGCGCTGTGTGTGTGTGTGTGCAAGTGCGTGTGTGTGTGTGTGCGCGTGCGTGAGTGCGCATGTGTGTGCGTGTGCGCATGTGTGTGTGTTTGCGCGCCAACAGAGCGCGGAGATGGGGGAGAAGAACACTATCTGACCTTTCACCTCCTTCACCGCAGTGCCTCTTAAGCCTACATCTGTGTGTGTATTACATAGATTGCGATGTGTTTGCACACGTGTCACAGTGCGAGGGCGCTCATGTGTGTGTGTGTGCAAGTGCGTGCGTGTGTATGTGTGCGCGCGTGCGTGAGTGCGCATGGTGTGTGCTATGTACGTGTGCATGCATGTGTGTGTGTTTGCGTAGACCACCAACAGAGACAACCACGGAGATGGGGGAGAAGAACACTATCTGACCTTTCACCTCCTTCACCGCAGTGCCTCTTAAGCCTACATCTGTCCTTGTATTACATAGATTGCAAACGAGTGTGTTCCTTGTTTGCATCCATGGTAAATATGTCAATAATAGACTACTAGCTATTTCTTTACTTGTTTTTGTCTGAAACTCTCAAGGCGAACACAGCAAAATATCCATACCTAAAATACCCACAGAGCCGAATACTGGATTAAGTCCCTTTTGACAACAACAAGCCGAATTTTTTCTGGCAAGACGGTGTGACCCACATTACAATGTGTACTTTCCTCGGTTTACGATCGAGGCAATGCTCTTTAAAGTGATGTCTCGTTTTATCGTGCAAGACATGGTTTGACAACAACGAACTGAATACAATGTGTATGGGAGTATTATTGCAAGACATGGTTGGTCAAAATAAGATTTATTGTATTACCAAGACTATAAGAGGGAAAATACAATGTGTATATTATCGTATTACGTGACGTACTGGGTTTTTAACAACGAACTGAATACTACGTGAAGTGTTTGACAACAACGAACTGTTTTATATTGTAATACAGTGGAACCTCCCTAATACAGACCTTCAAAAATCATCCAAAATGAGAACTCTTATAATCGTATTATTGGAGGGGTCTTATAAGGGAGGGGTCTTATAAGGGAGGTACAATGTGTAATTATCTATACAAAGACAGGGCATATTATCGTATTCAGAGAAGTAGGTCTTATGTGGAAGGGAGTCTCATAACGGGAGGTCTTATAAAGGAGGTTCCACTGTACTGTTTATCGATGTCATTGATTTTATATTGATTCTCTTTATGTGTCACATTTATGTTGTGTTTCTAACAGGTTTTCATGTGTGTTATATATGCTATTATGATTCCAATCTGTCAGAGAGCTGCGTGTTCCTTAGTAGTTTGTCCGTCTGTCTGTTGATGTATACACACATAAATAAATATGCTCCAAATCACACATCCTTAAACTTCTGGACTGACAATATTTAAAAGTCATCATAATAGTTGAGCATGTCACAAAGGTGATGTTCGTCATTTCAGGTTTATATTAAACTTCTGGACTGACAATATTTGAAATTTATCATAATAGTTGAGCATGTCACAAAGGTGATGTTCGTCATTTCAGGTTTATATGAAACTTCTGGACTGACAATATTTGAAATTTATCATAAGAGTTGACAACATGTCAATAAAGGTGATGTTCGTCATTTCAGGTTTATATTAAACTTCTGGACTGACAATATTTGAAATTTATCATAATAGTTGACCATGTCATAAAGGTGATGTTCGTCATTTCGAATCTACATCATAGCACAAAAGAATAAGACAAAGAACGACAGCCACAACAACAACAAGCCGAATACAATGTGTATATTATCGTATTATTGCAAGACATGGTTTGACAACAACAAGCCGAATACAATGTGTATATTATCGTATTATTGCAAGACATGGTTTGACAACAACAAACCGAATACAATGTGTATATTATCGTATTATTGCAAGACATGGTTTGACAACAACGAACTGAATACAATGTGTATATTATCGTATTATTGCAAGACATGGTTTGACAACAACGAACTGAATACAATTTGTATATTATCGTATTATTGCAAGACATGGTTTGACAACAACGAACTGAATACAATGTGTATATTATCGTATTATTGCAAGACATGGTTTGACAACAACGAACTGAATACAATGTGTATATTATCGTATTATTGCAAGACATGGTTTGACAACAACGAACTGAATACAATGTGTATATTATCGTATTATTGCAAGACATGGTTTGACAACAACGAACTGAATACAATGTGTATATTATCGTATTATTGCAAGACATGGTTTGACAACAACGAACTGAATACAATGTGTATATTATCGTATTATTGCAAGACATGGTTTGACAACAACGAACTGAATACAATGTGTATATTATCGTATTATTGCAAGACATGGTTTGACAACAACGAACTGAATACAATGTGTATATTATCGTATTATTGCAAGACATGGTTTGACAACAACGAACTGAATACAATGTGTATATTATCGTATTATTGCAAGACATGGTTTGACAACAACGAACTGAATACAATGTGTATATTATCGTATTATTGCAAGACATGGTTTGACAACAACGAACTGAATACAATGTGTATATTATCGTATTATTGCAAGACATGGTTTGACAACAACGAACTGAATACAATGTGTATATTATCGTATTATTGCAAGACATGGTTTGACAACAACGAACTGAATACAATGTGTATATTATCGTATTATTGCAAGACATGGTTTGACAACAACGAACTGAATACAATGTGTATATTATCGTATTATTGCAAGACATGGTTTGACAACAACGAACTGAATACAATGTGTATATTATCGTATTATTGCAAGACATGGTTTGACAACAACGAACTGAATACAATGTGTATATTATCGTATTATTGCAAGACATGGTTTGACAACAACGAACTGAATACAATGTGTATATTATCGTATTATTGCAAGACATGGTTTGACAACAACAAACCGAATACAATGTGTATATTATCGTATTATTGCAAGACATGGTTTGACAACAACGAACTGAATACAATGTGTATATTATCGTATTATTGCAAGACATGGTTTGACAACAACGAACTGAATACAATGTGTATATTATCGTATTATTGCAAGACATGGTTTGACAACAACGAACTGAATACAATGTGTATATTATCGTATTATTGCAAGACATGGTTTGACAACAACGAACTGAATACAATGTGTATATTATCGTATTATTGCAAGACATGGTTTGACAACAACGAACTGAATACAATGTGTATATTATCGTATTATTGCAAGACATGGTTTGACAACAACGAACTGAATACAATGTGTATATTATCGTATTATTGCAAGACATGGTTTGACAACAACGAACTGAATACAATTTTATATTATCGTATTATTGCAAGACATGGTTTGACAACAACGAACTGAATACAATGTGTATATTCTTCTTCTTCAGCGGTCGATGTAGCTGGCAGCGTCAGACTTTCAAATTGGTCGCCATGACGAAGTCCACTGTCTTCTCCAGGTCGGTGCGGCTGCCCCAAAGCTGCACCTGCAGCTCCACCCATGACCCCCCAGCTCCACCCCCCCCCCACCCCCCCCCCTCCCCCCTGGCCAGGTTTGGCGTCGTAGAGCATCATGTGTTGGACAGTGTTGTAGTATGTGTTCAGGGGTCTGGGATCCTGAACCAGATGGATATTCATCGGTATGGGTGATTTTGAGTCGATTTACGTGGCTCAGCAGTCTGCAGTGGCCAGTCCTCAGTCGGAAGAGGGTTGTTTGCTGGTGTCTGTTGAGCTGGTGGATTGCATCAACACCACTGTCTTCACCCTGCCTTCTCTTCCACTGGGACCGGTAGTGGTTGTGGGTGATTCTTTTTGCTTCTCTGTTGGTCACTGGATGGCTGAACCGCTCCATTGGAGCGTCAGCCTTCTCGTTTCCAGTGATCCCACAGTGAGATGGTACCCATTGAAGTGTGACGGAGGACTGTTTTGAGAGATCATGGAGGGTTTTCTTGATGCTCTTCAGGTCTTGTTCACTTCTGGTGCTTTGGAGTGCCTGAAGCAGAGATCTGCAGTCAGTGAAGAAGACCACTTTCGGTGGCGGGTTGGCAGACTTTGCAATGATCTTGGTTGCATGTTTCAGAGCTGATGTTTCGTTTTACAAATGGAGAGTACAGAATGATCAATCGACAGACCACTATAACTTCTTTGTAATGTTTCTACGTCTCTTGAATTGCAAAGTTAATATTCATCTCTGATAAATGCATTTCAAATAATGCTCATTTATGGTTTGCCTTGATGAACATTTTCATGAAAGGCAGCTCGTGATTTCAGAATTTTTAACATTTTTTCTCCCCGAGCTCGTCCCTGTAGTTCTGTGAGCACAGTCCACACGTAGAGAACAGGAAAGAGAGCAGAGGGGAGCGGTAAGGCAAACACCACCATGGCCTCCTGGACCCTGTGTAACGCAGTGACACCAGCTGTGCTCAGCATCACAACCAAACCCAACGTCAGCCAACAGGCAGCGATTGTAACAGCCATGTTTGTGGTCACATGGGCTGAAAAATACAGAGACATCCTTGTGGGGTCTAACTGGGTTCTGTAAGCTGGTAGTTGGTTTTGAATAACAGTGATACAAACTACAAGTAGTGAGCAAACCACAAAATTCAGGACACACACAACGGGAAACCACTTGAACGAATAAATATCTTCATAACGAGTAAGGATGGCCAGACGACACAGACCAGATTGGCCATGGACACCCCAGTGTGACAAACCAGGAAGAAACGGTATCACTGACAACGCCATTCCCACGGACCATGCCACGACAAAGAACACATCTGTTAGATAGTCTCTTCCTTGTCTCGTTTTACATGGAAAACGAAGAGCAACCAAATGATTCAAACTGATCAACATGGTGACCAGAACAGACAGTTCATGGGAGAGAAACCACAGAAAACCGCTCACTTTGCAAGGTATACTGTTGACCCATTCGTTTTCGAATTGGATGTATTTGCCGCGCAACATTTTGTCTACTACCACGGTGACCCCAGCATGCACTCCCATGCATATATGTGCAAACAGTAAATGACCAAGGGCTTTAAAGAAAGTTTTGACAACTAATTTATGGAGCATAAAAGAAGCTAAAAGACAAACTAAGTTCCCTACCATACCAAACATACTAATTAGCAAGAAAACAATTATGTGTAAATCTGAGGGCAACAGTGTTTCACATGCCTGCAAAATGGTGAAGGGAGAAAGACATTGCAGTTTTACCAAATGATGAGAGAATAAACTCTGACAGCAAAATCTGTAATCAGATGAAAATATGGTTTTCAAGAGCACTGATGCTGACAAGGAATCCCATGGAAAACTGTCCACTGGATTCCACCGTATGTCAACGTCAGTCAGTCGTGGTGCATTTTTAAAACCTGTAGAGCTGAAGCTGTTTATGCCAGAAAGGGATAGATTAAAGAATGCTGCGTGATAAAAGTATATTGACAATAACGTGTTGACACTATTCGGATGTGTTTGAGACAGACTAATATGCCTCAAAGCATAATTGACACGATTACCCAATGTGTGTGAACTGTGACTTATAGGATTGTTAGCTAAGATCAGGGTTTTGAGATGTGGCAACTGTAGAAAATGGGCAACATTAAACCTCTTCAATTGATTCTTGGAAAGGTCAATAGATTGTAGATTTATGTTATGTATGGTGGATGCATTAACCAACAAGCAGTCAGAGATAATCAGTACAACTAAATAAACATTCATCCTGAAATCTGCCAAAGACATTTGTGAACCTGTCACGTCTACGTATCGTAGTCCGGGGAAAAGATCAGGCAGAAATGTATTGCCACACATAAACCAATGCCCTTTACAGAGACAGCCTTGGGGACAGGGGGGCATGTCACACATCAGTTCATCATCGCGTTGTGGACACTGACCCCAGCCATCACACAGATGATCTCCATGCACACACACTCTGGAATTCTGACACTGATAGAACCCAGGACAGGTCGCCCTCTCACAGTCCTGTTCGTCTTCTCCATAAACACAGTCGTTCATTCCGTTACACCGAGTGTAGACAGGCAGACAGTACAGCCACTCTGCTGTACAATGATAATGGCTGTCTGGACATGGCTCGTCATCTCCTATCAGCTGCCGGGTGAAGTAGCCAGTGCCATCCAAGTTAATGTACAGGCCTTTCCTTTTGGGATTAAAAATAAGATTTTCTGTGTTCTCGAAGAAAGAATCCATCATGGCCCAATGCAACAATCGCTCATCAGAGTGGTCGAGGCAGTCAGAGTATGCATTGCGACGTTGACTGTGCAACACACACTGTCCATTGTCACACAGGAATCCAGGACAGTGGGGATGTTCACAGAAGGACTCATCACTGAGGTCCAGACAGTGCTTGTTAAAGTCACACACCAGACTGTAATGCACAGTCTTTTCACCATCGTCACATTCAAACATGTCCATTCCACTGGCCAACTCCTTAGAATACAACTCAGTGATATTGCATTTGTCACGAAGACCTGTATCAGTCAACAGTCTGTCATGTGGTTGTTGAAGACAACTGTAACTGGCGAAGCCATCCAACATGAAACGATGCCTGGCGTGTCTGCCAGTGCCAGCTGCTAACATCTGGCCAGTGTTCGTGAACACAATTGAAGATGAACAGAATTTTGAAATTAAAACAGAAGAATAAAACAGACCGGGGGCTTGCGATTTGGATTCACATAAAATATTGTTGAACATAAAAGTATATGATAGTACCATATGTTCTAGCATATACTGGATGAACGAATCCCTATATTCGTATACACTAGTATATATAAAGTGGTCAATTGTGTAGGCCACAGTTTTGTCCACCCATTGAACATTAAAACGATACATGAACGGTAGAGTTTGATATCCTCCAACCAAGCCAATAGCCGCATAAACCCAATGATAGCGTTGAAAAATATACAGAGCGTCCTTCTTTTCTTTAAGAGTCTTTATAGTAGCCAGATCTTTGTTCCTAATCTGACAATACGGTCTTGGGGGAGCTTTCAGTTCACCACCTTCGGGCTCTATGAACAGGTAGCATTTGTTGTGTGAGGCCACCAGACCGTCACAGCCTGGACTACTGAAGGGACAGTGATATGTTTCGTCCTGTCCATTTTCACACTCGGTCTTTAGGTTGCATTGCAGGATGTCTTTGACCTTAGGATAGTGGACACTGGAGCAGTTGAACACACCACTAGGGAGTTTGTCCAGCATGGCGTCCCCAGGAACAACAGAAAAGCGGGCCAGAACAAAGGGTTCACAAATAAACTGACGCCAAGGCTCGGACTTGAATTGAATCTTAATAGAGGATTCAAGAAACATTTCAGTTTCAGCTTGAAATCCAAGCTTTATGAACCCACATAAGACTAATTCGCTCGCTCTCTTGCACAAAAAATGTAAATAAGGTTTTAAGTCTGTTGTGTCGTAGTAGCTTAATAAAGTTTCATGAATACTTACTATTATAGTTGATGTAGAAGTCAGTTTTAGATCGTGAACTTGAGATTTGTACGTTATGCATTCTCCACATACTACAGGCACTGCAATGTAGCCTGCGTATTCTGCAATGTATTTTATGATGATATCAGGTATGTCTGAGGCCTCAATCTTCACATTGATCATGGGACTGTTGGTGCTTTCTATATACAGCGTTTCCTTACAAACAAACATTATTTGATTGAGGGAATGATGCCCGCATATAATTCCATCAAAGTTACACAGCTGTTTAGTACTATTGCACATCATTTCCATTCTCCACTCGTTGGAACCACACTCAAATTCGAAACGTTTTAGATATATTCTTAGAAACTTGTGATTGTCCCTGAGCCGCATTTTACAGAAAGAGGTGGACCCCATGCGCCTATGACACACACCATACACCACTCCCACTTGTGCTGGATAGTGGGGTAGTTCATTCTCACAGTCTGACACATTGACTTGTAAGAAATCAATGTGTGCATAGTTCTGATTCAGGAGGAAGTCTACACCCGGACAGACACTGCTGATGTTTTCTGACTGATAAACATTTCTTATTTGTATTAAGTGTCTGCTCACTGAATCCACAAAATGGTGATATAAAAATAGACACAAATTTATGATTCAATGCAAAGAGATACAAATTTATAAATGTATGTAAAACAATTATCTCTCTCTCTCTCTCTCTCTCTCTCTCTCTCTCTCTCTCTCTCTCTCTCTCTCTCTCTCCCTGCATAAGCATAAATCGGACAATATGGCGACAATATGGACAGCTGACGATTTCAAAAGTCATTTTATAAATATAATGGAATCAATTCAACAAACAGCTAATCTTCCACCTGCTGAAAACAATGTTACACCAACTGCTCTCCAATCTTTCTGTAGAAATCACTTAATAAAAACAACAGATCCATTCACCATTCCTTTCCTTACAATCCATGAAGCTGGAATTCTAATATCTAAACTAAAGAATAAGAAAAGCATGGCACCAGACAATCTAAATGCTTCTGTTCTGAAACTTACCATACGTCATAGAGTCACTCACTTATATTTATAACTTGTGTATTAGAAGAAAAATGGCTTTTCCAACGGCTTTGAAAGAAACAAAGGTCATCCCGCTTCCCAAATCTAAAGACCTTACAGATTTTAATAATTTCAGACCAATTTCTTTACTTTCAGTTGTATCAAAGACTTAAAAAACATGTTCAAAAACACTTAATGGATTATATGGAGACCCGCAATCTGTTCTTCCCATTTCAGTCTGGATTCCGCCGTCATCATTCTTGTCAGACTGCCCTAACCCGTCTTTGTGATACATGGTTATCCTCAGTCAACCATAGCAGGATCAATGGTACAGTTTTCCTTGATTTAAAAAAAGCCTTTGATCTAGTTAATCACGACATATTGCTACAAAAACTCAGTGTTTACTTTCAAAACTCAGTTGTTTTTTCTTCTCAATCTTATCTAATAAATAGACGTCGGCATGGTTATTTAAATGGCAGATTCGCGTCAGTAGGAAATATACTTCAGTGTGGAGTTCCTCACGGTTCTATTCTTGGACCTCTCCTTTTCTGTATTTGTATCAATCACCTTCCTATGATTGTATCAAACGATGATGTCGATTGTGATCTATTTGCTGATGACAGTTCCCTTATTTCTTTTATTTGTCTGCTTTTTTTTTTTACTTAGTCATAACTTTATTTCGTTGATTTCCCCTTGAACCTCCTTGTTCTAACAAGTCTTGTTCTCACAACACGTCAAAACCCACAACGATCGTTTTGTTGAGGCTGTGAAGGTTCAGTATAGTTGAGTCCTAGGCAGGCTAGATATTGAATTAAAAAAATGATGCTATTGATAAGAAAGGAAAAAAGAAGAAACAAATGCACGAAAACAAAACAAAAAAACTATTGTTTCTAAAAGCAGAGCCATGCCTCATTAATCAATCTATAGGAACACAATGGTGTTACAAGACGCAAAGCATTCAAGGACCACAGTGATTTATTGCCCCCACCAGAGATCGAATGTTGCTGTAATAGTGTAATAAATTATCTCTCTCTCTCTCTCTCTCTCTCTCTCTCTCTCTCTCTCTCTCTCTCTCTCTCTCTCTCTCTCTCTCTCTCTCTCTCTCTTTGTGTCAGTATTTTGTTCAATTCGTATCTGTTTGTGTTTGTTATATATATATATATATATATATATATATATATATATATATATATATATATATATATATATATATATATATATATATATATATATATATATATATATATAAACGATCAAAAATTGAAGAAGAAAAAACAAACACACCATTAAACTTTCCTCTTATCATATAGTAATTTGCCAAGTGTCCCGTGTGTGTGTGTGTGTGTGTGTGTGAAACACGAAACGGGCCTTATAACTCCGCCGTTTTTCGACCGAATCGCTTCAAATTTGCTGTGAGCCCTAACGGGGCGATGGCAACGGCAACCGAGGCGGCCGTGTCATTTGCGCGGTTTCGCAAATGCGCAAAACGCGCATCCGCCGGCCTCTCGGCGCCCGTATCTCCGGTGTTTCTGGACCGATTGCCTTCAAAGTTGGCAGGTACATGACCGGGTACGGTGACTATCGGTGTGCCAAACTGGAAGCGAATCGGTTCAGAAACGCGTGCGCTATACGCTGCTTTACCGTTTCCCGAATAACTCCGCCGTTTCTTAACCGAATCGCCTTGCTATGGCCCGGGCAAAGCCTAGCAGCAAATTGGAAGACAATCGGGAGAGCGCGTCACTCTCACAGCAGCGCCAACGTCAAACGGGGCCTTATAACTCCGCCGTTTCTTAACCGAATCGCTTCAAATTTGCTGTACTCAGCGTTACCAGTACTTGGCTTTACCGTTACTAGGCGTTATCAGTACGGTGCATTGCCAGTACTAGGCGTTGCGCTAGTGTATATAATTTGCTTATATATATATATGTGTGTGTGTGTGTCTGTGTGTCTGTGTCTGTGTATGTGTGTGTGTGAGAGTGATTTCACGTCTATCATCGGGACATTACACAGGAACGAATGAGTAAATGTGTAAGAGTGAGTGTGTGCACATGAGTGAGAGCGTGCGTGTATGCGTGTAGGCCTGCATGTCAGTATGCATGTGCGTGCGTATCTATGTATATGCATGTGTGCGTCTCTCTCTCTCTCTCTCTCTCTCTCTCTCTCTCTCTCTCTCTCTCTCTCTCTCTCTCTCTCTCTCTCTCTCATTTCACGAAGAATACTATTAGATCAGCATTGCAATTCAACGCTTCTAAAATCTAGTAAACTCATTTTTAACTTATAACATATTGTACCAGTGGAACCAAAGTGAAATATTTTGATACATTAGAAATAAATGAAAAGTTCAAATTAAGCACGTTAAACTCTTCGGTATAATATTTCAGATACTATACAGACTTGGTAGGTACTGCTTCATAGAGAGGCAGCCAATGAGTGCTTCAAAGGCCTCACTGCAAATCACTCTACTGGCTTACGGTACTTCTCTTTGTCCAACAATTATTGTTGCCGTGTACAGATGAGAGACGGTGGACGGTACAAAGAGAAAGTGAGTTAGGCGTTACCTTCAAATAAGACGGCCTTCACATAAAACGACACCTTGGAGTGAAGGGCTCATGACGATGACTCCATCTAAATAGCCTGTTTATGACGTTGAAAGGTATCCCGTGCCCTGCGTGGGTATACTAGGAGTCTAGTCATGTCAAATGTATCAGTAAAATGTCTGTCAGCATGTCTTTAAATGCAGAAACAGGCAATCAGCCATTAATTTGCAGCTGCTCTCTCCTTCTAGCTACAAAACTGTTAGCTCCTGTCGTCATTCTTCGTGTTGCACTGGAATTGCCTTTGTTGAGCGTGAAACACTATGCCCCCATCTCATCTTCAAAACCTTGTATAGGCTAACATTTGAGGGTTACTCTTTCCGCACTCTTCCTTCGAACTGGTCCAACTCTCTGTTACTCTTCATAAGCATTGCCTACAACTTGTCTGCCTTTGTCATCCCTCCTCCCTCCTCCCAACAGAAGAAGCACATTCTCCAAGTCCTTCTTCCTAGAGCACATCAATGTTCATGCTGCTGACCCCACTGATCCCTTCACCCTCTGCTTCAACCACACTGCTGGCCGACTTTGACTTGCACCAGGCTGTGACCTTCCCCACCCACAGAAAGGTCACACCTTTGACGTGTTTGTCATTAGGCGTGAGGACAAAGACGTCCTGCAGACCACCGCCCCTGATTTGTTTTTATATACTTCTAGGACCTTTACCATGTTCCCCAGCTGTTTCATCCATCATACCCTTCATGTCCACGTTGAGACCAAGACGGTCTCCGTCCCTGACCACACTGCCTACAGCCCTCAGTTGACCAATGACCAACTCTACTGCCTCCTGGCCAGTCTCCTTGACCATCACACCCTGCCATCCATTGCAAGATTTCCACTCTCCTCCCACTCCCCCCCCCCCAAGTTAGTAGAGAGAGAGAGAGAGAGAGAGAGAGAGAGAGAGAGAGAGAGAGAGAGAGAGAGAGAGAGAGAGAGAGAGTGTGTGTGTGTGTGTGTGTGTGTGTCTGTGTGTGTCTGTGTATGTGTGTGTGTGTGTGAGAGAGAGAGTATGTGTGTGTGTGTGTGTGTGTGTATGTGTGTGTGTGTGTGTGTGTGTGTGTATGTGTGTGTGTGTCTGTATGTATGTGGGGGGGGTGGGTCACACCCTGCTTCCTTAAACCACTGCCATCATATCCTCACCTTCCCCCTTAAATCTGCCTTTTTTGCTTTCACTGTCTCATTTATTCATGATTTCTACTCACACTACCTCACCTCGATTAACCCTCTCTTTTCATTCTGAGCTCTATTCAGGTGTTTGTTGTCATCTTGCTTTGGAACTCTGTCTCTCCCGCCACTAACCCCCAGCCTGATGAAAACTCTAGAGCGGAAAGCTGGTCTCTTCCTTTTCTGCTATGATCACCAAACCCAAACCTTGGTGAGTTTTGCTCATACTACCATTTTCTTCCCTTTCTCTGATTTCTTTCACAGTATCTCTGAATTAGTTGGCAGCCACCTCCCACCGAAACCTTGATTCCTATTTAGCCCCAAACCCAGCTGTCCCTAATATTTCCCTTTCTGCTACTCTGTGGTCCAAGTTCTGCTCTGTTTCTGTTGAAGAGGTTCTGTCAGTAGTATATCTATGTAACGCTTGCATTAAGCCAAAGGCTGTTTTCTTTTCTCGGAAAGGCTGCAAATTAATATATACGTACAGCAGCTGCAGTTACATTGTGATTTATTTCATAATCTCTTTGTGAATTTGCATGAGTGTTTACAAATGTTTCTGGAAATGCATAGGAACACAGAACTCCTTTGATGTCATCTTGGATCTCCGCACTTTGGAAAAGGGGTGTCAAGGTACGTTAATCTATTCCAGGCTACCTGAGGAACTGTTCACCAGTGTTAACAGTCATGGAAAGAGTGGAGTCAGTCAGAGACAAGCTAGTGAATACTGTGTAGCATTGGGGGGACAATTAACTTTCCCTGCATGTCTTAATAAATGGTTTATTGATAATCATATTAAATCTGGGATTGGTCATTATTGTCTTATGGATTCTCATACTTCTAGTGATATATGCCTTCTGCCTTCTTTCATCGGAGTGTCCATGTCGGTGTCGCAGCATCCTATGTACCGATACAGTTGGGTGACTGAAGACAATGCTGCTCTTCATCACACATTTCACAGGATTATGGATTGTTATTATGCAAAACGTGATTGTTTGCTTACAAGAGTTTGCAAGGAAAATGTGGCTTGGTATCAGGTTATCGCAACAGAATGCATTCGCACTTGGGGAACCTTTTCCGGTCCAGCTGGTGTAATGTGTGTAATCAATGGCAGTACAGCTGACCACGGGCATCTTCATCCCCGCTCTATTCCCCTTACAATGGCCTTAGTGTGGACATCGAATTTCGTGACATGCCGTGCTGGCCAGGTGACATACACCTCTTTCCTTTGTAATCCTGGTGGCTTTACAGAGTTTTGCCAAACTGAAATCACTTGCGGGTTTCCTTATCCAGGGCTACAGTTGACTGAAAACGCAGCAAATCAGCACTCGATTCCATTATTTTATTGCAGCGATGACCAGCACAAGTTGGCTTTCAGTCTGGTGTGCAACTTTGCATCTGAGTGCAATGACAACAGCGATGAGAACTTCTGTCACCATCCCCGTTGTGAGAACAAACATCGCTGTAACAGTGGGCAATGCCTAGATAGCGTTCTGCACTGGTGTGACAACATACCAAACTGCTGGGACGAATCCGATGAGGATCCGGAAATGTGTAAAACTGCCCACCATCCTCGCAAACAACTCTTTCACCCATCCCCAGTTCTTATCAATTTTGACAACCAGCTCTTCACCTTAACACCCATGAAATCCAATGAGTCCTGTCCGGACACCCATTACCGTTGTCCTGGAGAGTTCAATGACTGCCTGCCTGTCTACACGCTGTGCAATGGAATGTCTGACTGCATCGAGCGCTCCGATGAACACGGATGTAAGAACACAACATGTTCAGGGCTTTTTCGCTGCAGGGATTCTAAGATATGCTTGCACATCGATTACATATGTGACGGCTGGTCTCACTGTCCAATGCATGACGATGAATTGTTTTGTAACATAACCTGTCCTTCAAACTGCCTGTGTCAAGAATACACATTCCAGTGTGGCCAGCCCTTTAGTGCAGCATCCTTCCCTCAGCTCCGTTACTTGGATGCCACCGGTTCTGGCATGACACTGTCTGATGTCAGCCACAATACCTATCTTATTTATCTGGTCTTTGCCCAGTGTTCAATAACTCATATTCCTAATCTGACACTGCAGAATTTAAAGATTCTGATCCTCAGTGGTAATCAACTGAAGCAGGTCAACTTTTCATCTTTCCTCAATCTGCAGCAGTTAGAAACATTGTCATTATCTGGGAATCCTCTCACAGCACTCGTTAAGTACAACGCCTCTGGTACCAGTTCAAACTCACTGATGATCCTAGACGTGTCAAATACTAAACTCACACTGTTCGATCCTCAAATACTCTCCTCCTTTCCCCGTATAAAGAAAATTAATTTGACTTTCACTTCCATTCACACTTTCCTGGGCAATTTTCAGCCTGTACCTCGACTTGCTGAATTACATTTGGAGGGCAGCCCAGTGAAAACTTTCCCACGTGACATTTTTACAGATCTTGAATATTTAGTCTCTATATACACAGAAAATTACAAACTTTGCTGCATTAAAATGCTTCCCACAGGTTTTGATCACAGTTCTTGTTATGCTCCCAAGGACGAGATTTCCTCCTGTGACGATTTACTGGAGTCATGGACTTACCGTGTGTTTCTGTGGATGATGGGCTTTCTGTCTCTGTCAGGTAATCTGTTCTCCTTCTGTGCACGTTTATTTTTCACCAACACACGCTCTGCGTCTGGCTTCATTATATTCGTCATCACACTCACCATGGGGGATTTCCTGATGGGATTGTACGTGGTCCTTATTGGAGCTGCTGATGAAAGGTTTCGTGGTCAATATCTCTATTTTGACGATTTGTGGAAACACAGTGTGGCTTGTCATGCGGCTGGCTTCTTGTCTCTCCTGTCCAGTGAAGTGTCAGCTCTGATCATCTGTCTCATAACACTGGATCGATTCATCGTTCTTCGCTTTCCCTTCAGCACTCTGCGATTTGAGAAAACCTCAGCATCTGTGGCTTGTCTCTTGACTTGGCTGGTTGGCTGGGTTTTAGCAGTCTTCCCATTGCTTCCGATGACAAAACACTGGGAGTTTTACAGTCAGTCAGGTGTCTGCATTCCACTGCCAGTTACCAGACAGGAGTTTAAAGGCAAGTATTATTCCGTGGGCATAATGATCATCTTTAATTTTACTCTATTCCTGCTCATCTCTTGTGGTCAAATCATTATTTTTTGGTCCGTACAGAGCAACGTCTTAAAAACAGATACTACCCAAACATCACGGGACATGACCATAGCCCGGCGCTTGATCAACATTGCTGTGACAGATTTCCTGTGCTGGTTTCCCATTGGACTGTGTGGCATGTTGGCATTGAACGATGTTCCAGTTCCAGGAGAAGTCAACGTGGCCCTGGCTATATTCGTGCTGCCTTTGAATTCTGCCCTCAACCCTTTCATCTATACCTACAACACGTGGGCAGAGAGAAGGAGGAAATCTCATGAAGCCAAACTGATGCAATGGCTGCACAGTAATGTCCACACACTGAAGGACTAGGTCAAAAACAGTGAAGCCAGTCACATAGGGTTAATGCGTGTGTGTGTGTGTGTGTCAAGTCAAGTCAAACTTTTATTTCCAGATGGAACATTGAATAAGCAAATAATATACTTTTTAGTGTGTGTGTGTGTGTGTGTGTGTGTGTGTGTGTGTGTGTGTGTGTGTGTGTGCGTGTGCGTGCGCGTGTGTGCGTGTGTGCGTGCGTGCGTGTGTGCGCGTGCGTGTGCGCGCGTGTGTGTGTCTGGGGCGGGGGGGTTGCGTGTGCATGTGTTTGTGTGCGTGTGGATGTGTGTTGTGTGTGTGTGTGATGTGTGTGTGTGTGTGTGTGCGCGCGTGTGTGTGTGTGTGTGTGTGTGTGTGTGTGTGTGTGTGTGTGTGTGTGTGTGTGTGTGTGTGTGTGAAAGTCAAAATAATTATTGTGTTTCCAGATGGACATCCAATAAGCATCACATTATGCTTTTTTTTTTTACATCAAGCCATCCATACACACACACACATATGTGTTGAAAATGTTGAAAGTGTTGAAAATGTGTATTTCTAAAATTCATTATTAAAATACGCCACAACATGAATGACAGCAATCTTCATAAGGAAAAGTAACAGCCGAACACACACACACACACACACACACACACACACACACACACACACACACACACACACACACACACACACACGCACGCACGCACTTGGGGTTTTTTACATACAAAAGCCAAATATTTCAATTCCTACCATACTCTCCATATTGTGCTCATTTTACAAGCCCCCCACCCCCCTCCCGCCTTTTTTTTGCGTTATCATTTATTTATTTTTTTATGTATGAAAAAACAATGGCATGAAAAGTTTTGCATTTACTGTCAGGGAACAATATCTAGATGAAAAACAACAGCAAAACACCTAACCACTCCATGAAAAAACAAGTAACAAATCTATTGCAGCAGCAAAATAGCAATATCACAACTGATCATATATTAAAGCTACTTAACCTTTATATTCATTCAGCAAAATAATAATATATAGCTTGTCATCATTTGCTTACATTACGAAAATGTGGATATGCAATGTTGCGTCTTTGAGAACGTTCCACCGGAAATAAATATTCAACAAAAGATAATATCATGCTTTACATACAAAAGAAGAATACACAACAATAATGGGGATTTGTTTTTTTGTAAAGGCACAAATTATTTTAATTATTTGTTTTTTTCTGGTGCATCAACGTAGGATTGTGTGTGTGTGTGTGTGTGTGTGTGTGTGTGTGTGTGTGTGTGTGTGTGTGTGTGTGTGTGTGTGTGTGTGTGTGTGTGTGTGTGTGTGTGTCAGTGCATTAAACACTTCACCGCTGTTAATATATATATTTGGGGTATAATTATTTTTTGCTTTACCAATAAATCTTACAAATGGAACGATTTCGAGATCCTTGCGTGGGCCTCTCATCATATTTTGCAATGTGAAGATTATGATAACGTCACAAAAATGTAAATAGTGTCATGAGATAGACCATTGTCACAATACTTATGTTGCAAAGGTTCATTATTTTCTGCCTTGTCATAGCCGTTGAGCAAAGCAACATGTCCACCAAGGTGAACGTTGATCCCAGGCTGTGAAAATATCTTTAATGCCGAGATTTTCTATTAATTTTCTATGTGCATTAATAATTTACGCTCAAGGACAGACATTCAAACAAAGGTATCAGATGTTTATAAATTGTTTTTGAGACAATGCACGGTCAGATATAAAAGTTTACAATGGGCTCAAGAATGCTCAGTTAAGCGGGAGAACGTTAAAAGTAAGTGGCGTTACAATCATCAAGTGACTGTTGTAGGGGAAGACGGGGTAAAAAGCGCATGGGCGGGTAAGAAGCCCACGCCAATTATCTCATGAAATAAAGAAAATTTCAGTCAAATTTGCCCACCTGGGTACGAAATGCTAGAACATTAACGCTCGTCTAGTTTATAAGAGCAAAGAAGGGGTAGACTGAATTTGCTTCATTTACATGAGATATTTGGGGGTGGGCTTCTTACCCGCCCATGCACATTTTGACCCCGTCTTCCCCTAACGGTTAAAAACAAGCATAGCCAGTTGCAAACTCTGGATCAGAAATGATCTCTGGATTAAGTGCTGATGAGATGGAAAACATAATGAGCATGTCATCAGGAAGCCTTGATCAAATCTTGCAAGAACACCTGGGTATGTGGAATCGTTATAACCGTTGAGCGCCCCACCAGTTTACCTAAGAGGAAAGAAGGGGTATGGTTGAATGAAGCACGCAAACTACACACAATATTTGATGGTGAGAAGTCAGCTGGTATCTAGGACATCGTGACTGATGATGAAACATGTATCTGTCAGTGTGATAAAATATTAAAAAAACCAAGCACTAAATAGCCGTTTGTATGTTCTGGATCAGCAATCATCAGTAATGTTCAACAGAAGCATCAAGCAAATAATCACCTTAATTTTTTTTTTTACTGAAAAGCTGCTTCCAGGGTCCCAGTTCCCAGTTCGCCGAGGGTGCTATTCTTTGACATAGCCCAGTCGACCTGGACTGGTGCCTTATGCGTTTGGTTGACAAGAATGTCAAAGTGTGAGGGTGCTATTCTTTGACATAGCCCAGTCGACACTGGACTGGTGCCATAACCGTTTGGTTGTGAAAGAAGTGTCACAGTGTGTGTGTTCTAGTTAGGGACACCTCTAAAATCTGGGCTAGCCAGGAGGGTGCACACAGCCGGTTCTCCACATTGCAAAATACAATGAGAGGCCCTCTTACTATTTCATTTCATTTCCCAGAGAGAAGAGCTATTACTGCGGATTGAACAAATAAGCATCCTTTTCTCCCTGGCCTTTTGTGATTTGCCGTGCAAGCACTGACACCCGATTCCCCCTGCTTTATTGTGACAACGCAAGTGAGCACACTGCTCCAGCTTGTCGGGACATTTTGCCAGAAAACAGACTTTTGCAGAGTTCAGTTGGTCTCCTATCCACCTAGTCTTCCGACTTAGTCCCTTGTGACTTTTTCGTATTATTTGATGTGAAAGGAGGAGCAAATGTAGACAGTTGAAGATGCTTGAGAGTTCGCCGAGGGCGCTATTCTTTTACATACCCCAGTCGACCTGGACTGGTGCCATAACCGTTTGGTTCGAAAGAATGTCAAAGTGTGTGTGTTCTAGTTAGGGACACCTCTAAAATCTGGGCTAGCCAGGAGGGTGCACACAGCCAGTTCTCCACATTGCAAAATATAATGAGAGGCCCTCTTACTATTTCATGAACCAACTGAATTTAAACGAATTGATGAAATTAATCAGTTGTCTTCTTGGAATGACCTTTGCTTCCAAACATTTATTTGCCTAGCTTAAATTCTTATCCTTGTAAAATAAGCACTACCACAAACAGAATAACAAGAATGATATATCTTCTGGCTTTCACAAAAGAAAAATAATGGTACTTAAGTTACTGGAACTTAACCTCCAATTCCATGACGAAACAGCCAACTCTATTTTCGCTTAATACATAGGTACAAGCCCCATAAAAAGATACAAAATGCATAGAACAAAATCAAATGTAAAAAACAACAACAAAACAAACAAAGAAACAAAGAAACATACACAAACGAAAATAGACTCCTTTGCGATCGTAGATCGGCAAAGGACAATGATATGTTATCTGTTTTGAGGCTCAATCAAACAAGGCTAGAAGACTTCTTCTTGATCTTTGGCAATGTTTACAATCGCACAATCCATGATATAAATTTGTCTATCTCGTCAGGATACCAAGCTGAAATAATGGATGTTTACTACAGTTTAGTGTGTCCATATCAGTATAACGCTAGAATAACTCTCTCTCTCTCTCTCTCTCTCTCTCTCTCTCTCTCTCTCTCTCTCTCTCTCTCTCTCTCTCAAGCATGTTGAAAGACTATATACACGCTCTCTTAAACTCATACTCCTTAAATCGTCATCCCTAGAAACCAATGACTATAAAGAACTTAACATTCTACCATTTGACTTGAAATGCCTACTAAACAAAGGTACCCTTATGTACAACTACACAAGATCATAAATAAGTTAGCACCAAAATATTTTATTACTAAATTTAAAGTCCATACAATTCGAAGCAAAACCAAATTAACAATGCCCCGCCCCAGAACAGATCTATATAAATCATCCCTTACATTCTCTGGTGGTAAACTGTGGAACGACCTCCCTGATTATCTAAAAAATAAAACTAGCGTATCTTCCTTTCGAAAATCTTATCACAAGCTCCTAATGGACAAACGTTACCAATGCCATCAGCTTATGCCTAGATTCTCTCTCTCTCTCTCTCTCTCTCTCTCTCTCTCTCTCTCTCTCTCTCTCTCTCTCTCTCTCCGTCCCTCTCTCATATTCCCATGTTATCTTATAATGGGTTTTTTGTTCTTCTTTGAAAGTGGTTTTATTCTGAAAAATTGTCATTGTCTCAGAATTGTTTCCCTTCTTTCGTACTCAATTTAAACTACGAATTCAAGTTCACCATTGTTAAGTATTACCCATGTTTGCTTTAATTCCCATTTTTGATATCTTTTTCAATTATTTCATGTGCCAATTTTTGTTCCATTTTCTTGACTTGATTGTTTTATGTCAAATTTTGTTTGCTTGATGCATGGTATGAATGTGTGAGTATACAAAAACGTATGCGTTGTTGTTGTTTTCTGCCGTAAGTGCTTGCCTAAGAAAAAAAACCCACCGCAAACAAACAGGTTAAAATTTCATTTTACTTTCTTACTACTTAAAGGTTACTTTTTTTTTCAAGCGCTTGCCTAACTGTTCGTGTGAACTACAAAATAATCACAACCAAAACTAATGGAACAATCAAGATGGAAATTGACAAAATGGTTATTGATAGCTGTATGGGGGTGTGGATAATTAATCTTGACTGAACAACCCATATTGGTGGATTTAAAGGATTTTGTAAATGGTGAGTATAAAAAAAATGAAAAGTTATATCACGGATAAATATTCTCAGTCACACTGAATGAATTTCCCTGACTATGAAAAAAATCAATTCAATATGAGTAGTGTTGTGTTGTAATATCTAATCTCTTACATCTGTTGTCTTCACTGGGTCTGAGAGGCATGATTCTGGTGAAATGCTACTGTCTACATGATTCTGGTGAAATTCTATTATTTTCACTGTATTTCATAGACACCAATACACAAACATGATAAAATGTCTGATACAGAAACGCGGATATATTTCATCAGATTCGTGTACGGTGGACTACAAATGTAGTGAACAATAGGCCTACTAGTAGGATTTCATCAGATTCATTTGGACAGTAGTATTTCACGAGAATCATGCCTCATAGATGTGGGACAATTGTAGACTGCGGTTGGACAAACGGGCCTGCTACACTACATACGATTCTGTGTCAATGCGATGCGATTGTGACGATGCGAGTTATGATTGACGGGAAATTCATGTACTGGGTCTACTTGAGTATATAGAGCGAAAGCAGTAGAATTCTTTTTAGACGGAAGTATGTCATGTGAATCATGACTCGCATCGTCACAATCGCATCGCATTGACACAGAATCGTACGTAGTGTAGAAGGCCCTTTAGCGCCCTATCGTGTGGTCACTAACTCACACGTCTTTAGTTTCTCATTAGTTTCTTTGGCAGGTTTGTTACAGTATTTTACGGACCTTAAGGCGATACGTTTTGTCCCAGACTGAGACCCCTGCGCCTTATAATGTGACTGATAATACAGTAAGGAAATAGAGTAACAAAATCTGAATTTTGTAAATTTGGAGGGTGCGCCTTATAATCGGGTGCGTCTTACAATCCGTAAAATACGGTACATTTTTCCTTGTTTCTATTGTTTAGGAAACAAACGCTGTACGGCAGTGCCGTTGCATTTCCCCCCGGACCCATCCCAGAACCAGTGTCCAAAAGCTTTGGCCCGTCGAACCTTCCCCTGGTGGCCGACAATCCAGTTGTTGTTGATGATGACGGGTCTGGACTCCCTCCGCCTTGTCTCCGGCAGGCTGTACCACTTCCCGTCCGGGAACAGCTCCTTGGCCAGGTAGCTGATCCGAATCCCCGCAAACCCGCTCCTGGCGAGGTTGGTGAAGTACTCCTGCTCGTTCTTGCTCTCTTCCACAGCGGCCGTGTTGCGCATGTTCTTCAGCCCGCCCACGAGCGTGTCCAGCTTGTGGGTGAGCTGGCACCAGAACTTCAGCGTTCTGGCTGTGGGGTTCAGCAAAAGAAACCCTGCTGCCGTGACGTCTATGTCGCCCACCCTGGTGGCTACGACGTCGGCCTGAGCCTGGGCCTGGTGAGCCAGAACCACAGGCAGGGGGTCCCCCAGCCACAGACAGTCCACCTCAAACAGCAGCACGCGCACCCCGGCTTCCAAAAGGTCCAGGATGAAGCGCGTGCGCGCCGTCATCATCCGCACGTGCCCGACCTTACTGTAGTTGCGGAACCCGGAGAACCGGGGCGGGTCGAGGGCCACCACGGAGAGCTCGGGAAACAGGTCCTTGAGGCGCTGTCCCGTGGGCAGGTCCGTGGTGAGGAACAGCACGTGCTTGTGGATTCCCAGGGCGGCCGTGTTGCAGCTCCAGCTGAGCGCGAATTCCAGGTAGGCGTCGTTGATCATGCAGAAGGCAACCGCTCCGTGGTGACGCTGCATCCGCCACGCCATCTCCACCAGAGCGTGGGGTTTCCCCAGCTCAATAGTCCTCACGCTGCCCCTATCCTCCATCTCGGCAGTATCGTTGAAAGCCCAGCGCCCCACGGGACCGTCTACCCCCTTTGAGAACCGTCCTACCCTTTCGCAGAAGATCGCGGAAAGGGCTTGGTTGCTGAAAGGCGTGAAGGTCAAGTAGACCACGAGGAGGACGGCCAGTACAGCAGTGGCCAGCATCACCACACGCAGACCCCGGAATTTCATGGTCTGCTTCCAGAAGGCGATCCAACTAGACGTCAGCTTGGCTTTGAGAGGTTGTGTGTTTGTCATGAGGAAGGATGAATGGCTGGTGTCTTACATTACAGCTAATGTTGTTCTTTTTAGCCAGTTCATCTGATAGATCTACTTGCTGGAGCTGGTTCTGTGACGGTTGATGCCTTTTGGGGCGGGGTGGGGAAAAGTTCATTCAGTCCGTGGTGTGGTTTCTATTCCACCTGCGACACAAACAAATCAAATCGCATCAATTTACTAGCTCTTTTCAGAATGATTTAAGTCTTTGCAAAATCTTAGTTTAGAAAACGCACACGCACACACACACACACACACACACACACACACACACACACATACATACGCACGCACGCACGCACGCACACGCACGCACACGCACGCACACGCACACGCACACACACACACACACACACACACACACACACACACACACACACACACACACACACACACACACACACACACACTTGTTTACGAGTCTCACTACATAAAAGTCTGGTTTCTTTCAGTTTTATGATAG
>CM065690.1:55104767-55127267 GCA_017654935.2 Phymorhynchus buccinoides | reverse complement strand
CGCCTAGCAACGGTAACGCCAAGTACTGGTAACGCTGAGTACAGCAAATTTGAAGCAATTCGGTTAAGAAACGGCGGAGTGATAAGGCCCCGTTTCCCGTTGGCGCTGCTCTGAGAGTGCCGCGCTCTCCCGATTCTCTTCCAATTTGCTGCCAGGTTTTGCCCCGACCACAGCAAGCCTGACAGCAAATTTGAAGCGATTCGGTTGAACAACGGCGGAGTTATAAGGCCCGTTTTGTGTTTCAGACACACACAGAGACACGCACACAGACACACACTTGCCTTTTTATTATATGATGACAAGAGATGTCATGTCTTCAGTCAAACTTCAGCTTTTCGCATAATATGCCAATTAAGTTTGCTTTCGCATTTAAAATCGTTTCAATGGTGCGATATTACAATTATATATCATTATGTGAAAGGACAGTTACATAAAGGGTTGCAAACACAATCATAACAGATTAGGATAGATACGGCCTATATAATTATAAAGGCTGTATAGCCTAATACGGAGTGTCCTCAGTATAAAATAAGACAAACAAAAAAACACCCCAGAATTTAGCGTAGGCCAGTCCACCATGTGAACATAGCTTTAAATAATAGTCTGCATACGCTCCCTGATGCACTAGAACTAGAACCAAAGCCAGCTCTAAAATCAATATATGTTACAGTCAAAATGAGAAATTAGTCATTACGGGTAATGCCTGGAATTTTTAGTCATTTCCGGAACTACCTGTTTCAATCAGCCAATATTGGAAATGGCTAAAAATGTTAGTCATTACCGGTAATGCCTGAAATTCAAGAGGAGTTTGTACACATTCTGCCTGAATTTCAGCCAATTTGGGAAATGGTCTGGGTTTACCCATCTGGCTGAACTAGATATCAGGCAGAATGGGAAATGCATGTCAGCCAGAATGGGAAAGTGTTGATTGCAGTAAAATACTGAGTATTAGCCCATCTTTTAGTACAAACCCATCTCCTGTTTGGAAGGAAAAAGTGTGCAAAGGGTGAAACACCTTGTAAACCCCCTCCCCCTCCCCCACTTTGCTGCTTGATTTGTGTACCAAGAAAAACTGCGTGGTGTGCTTTGTGTAGAATAAATTTTCTTGGTGACCTCTAATCACGTTTGAAATTTAAAAAATTGGCATATCAGGGGCTCTTTAAGCAATGTATGTGCAAATGTTCAATTAACACGCACACTCACACACACACACACACACACACACACACACACACACACACTCTCTCTCTCTCTCTCTCTCTCTCTCTCACACACACACACACACACACACACACACACACGCACGCACTACACACACACACACACACACACAGTGCCTCACCTCAATTTGTGCAAAGGGGTGGGTGAGCTTATACTCGTTTTTTTAAGGCAATATTTTTGTTTCAAAGTTTGGGGGCCAAACCTTTGGGCCTTCTCTCATAAACTGTTTAACAAGTATTCACCACAGGAATTCAAACTGGTTTTGCCATTCTGGCTCACAATCATTCAGAGACCATGGCTTCAACAGATGCAACAAATAAGCTTTTGAGATGACTCGATGTCAGCAGTCAAATCAGTCGCTCGTTCAAAACAGATGCCAACGGTTCCCAAATGCTTCTTTCTGTCTTATAAAACGCAAACTATTAATTTCAAACTTTATTTCAAACCCTCCTCTCCCCCTCTGATATTTGTTGCAAAAATTACACTGATAAACTGCTTTTTCAGTCTTATTAAAAGTTTAGGGTTAATATCAGCCTTCTTTCCATTTCATAAGACGGAAAAAAGCATATTTCACAAAGTTGCATCTGTTTTGAACGAGTGACAGAGTTGACTGTCACACTCAATGTAGTAATTTTTAGTTATTTTTAGACAGGCTCTGCATGATTATGTGTGATTGTGTTCAAAGACTTGCTTTTAGCCTTGAATTTTTTATTTATTGTTCTGACTTTATTTCTTATCGTGTTCATAGACTTGCTTTTAGCCTTAAAATTCGTATATTTTTCTGATTGAATGCATCATAAATTAAAAACCATTCAGGTTCAATATGGTGTTTTGTGTTTAGTCATTTCCGGTATTGACTGGAGAAAATTTTCAGGCATTACCGGTAGTGACTGAAAATTTTAGCCATTTCCAGTAATGGCTGTTTGAAACAGGTAGTTCCGGAAATGACTGAAATTTTCAGGCATTACACGTAATGACTAATTTCTCATTTTGACTGTAACATATACATATAAACAAACATTATTGATGTGATATTCTGGTAAGGCCTATTGGGGCAAGACGTTCAATGCTGCACTTGGTCATCTCCAAATATGGAAAGTGACGCCGTTCGCCTGACAATGTCGGTTTTCAGCGAAACTTTAGAATGTTTATCTTTTAGCCATTCAATCTAAAAATTAAACTGACTCTATCCCTAACCCTAACCTTAACCAAAACCTTAAACCGTCAAATACACAAAAATAAAACTTTGCTAAAAAATATTGAGTGTTCCATGTTTGGAGATGACCAAGTGCAGTCTCGAACGCCTAGTCCTAGGGGGGGGGGGGGGCATTTGGTATTTAGAATACATTCTAGCGAAATACTCCAGGGCTCCCAATCGTCTTGCAAAAACAAGGGGTCCCAGGGACTCCTTCACTTACAGCATAGAGGGTCCTAGAGGCAGGATAGAGGGTCCCCGTGGCATTGCGAATGCTAACGATATTTGTTATAGTTCATCCCTGGGACATTCCTTTAGAGGGTCCTTTCGAATTCTAGTGCTTCATAGACCCCCAAATGGGGGTCCGAGGGAGCCCTGTACTCGCTTCATTACATATCCACAACAGACTAATAGACCACAGATTCTAATCGAGATAAGCAACAAAGTGCAGAACTTACGTATATATGTACTTGCAGACTAGAAATACACATCGATTTAGCACATGAACACCGAAAGCATCACCATTAAGCCTATCACCAAAGCATCCATCACCACAGTGTCATAACAGGCTAGTGCCTCGAGCCTTTTGGAACCGTCGCCAACGCAGAAAGCTGGTCTAATATCCTGGAGGCGGAGAAAGTGGTGCTGTGCCACTGTCAGCGAATTTCTACACAGCCTTCCAGAATAGCAACAAGCTGCCTCCTCAGCTATTTGAACATCGTGTCAGAAAGAAAAGACTGGCGTGCCTAACTTGATGCACAGAACGACTAGGCTGCTAGGAACCAGGCTGGAATGATGGTCAAAGGGGGGAGGGGGAAAAGGGGGGGGGGGGGTGTTTGTCTGCAGAAGATGAACTGGATCGATAATCTGAGCATCAGCATTGGAACCGGTGTGACGCGCAGTCGTGCTGAGACCCCCCATTCTCTCGCTAGTGTTCTGGAATAAACAGTTGTTTGCCCACCACCACTACTCCCTTCCATCCATCCCCGCCCTTCCCTCCGGTATGTGAAAATCTATAACGATGGACAGTACCAATGATGTATACACAGACAGAGAGAACATAAACGTGTGTGCGCGCGCACACGCGCACACACACACACACACTCTCTCCGGGGGGGGGGGGGGGGGGGGGGGGGAGACAGAGAGAGAGAGAGAGAGAGAGAGAGAGAGAGAGAGAGAGAGAGAGACAGACAGACAGACAGACAGACAGATAAACAGACAGAGCTATCCAACATTAACTCTGGGAACATTCTACAATAGTATAGGGGGTCATTATGATAATGTCTTGGGTGACACCGGAAAACTATAATAAGTAGGGCCACCTACGTAACGCGGCACAAGGAAACGTCGCAGGCGGAGGCTATTTTTTTAAAAAGTGTCCATGCTACTTCCTACTCCTCCCCCCCCCCCCCCCCCCCCCCCCCCCCTCCCCCCCCCCGCCGCCCCGTCCGTCTTCTTCAACATTTCAACATTGATATCGATGTGCGCGTGCTGGCAGAAGCAGAGAGAGAGAGAGAGAGAGACAGACAGTGACGTGGACAGAGAGAAACAGTCAGAGAAATGGAAACAAAGACGGACAGACCGCGGTTAAGATGCAGATCATCACACACACCATAGACTATTGGCCTCTGCAACTAGGGTTATTAAAGCCCTTAAACAGTGAGAGTGAATCCCATGTTGGTCAGTACTGAAAAGGGAATTCACTCTTGCGAAAGGCAGCCATTTGGTGGCCTCAAATAGGGCTATTGGCGAGAGCTATTCCCTTGTTTGGTCAGTACTCAAGCAGCTACCAAGGGCATTCACTCTAGCAAAACATGGTTGTTGCAGTGGCGAGAAGAGACTCTTCGCTGTGACGTCACTTAACTCGCACGCTTTTCCTTTTTGCGAGGCGCTAGGTTCTGTTTCGCTTGAAGAGGCAGGGCACAGTTGGTGAGTCAGTTTCCGGTTTCGGTTTGCAAGCATGGAACAGTTCAACAATAATACTCGATTGTTGTAGTAGTAGGGGGTAGGGACTAAATAAGCTGTCAAGCTTTTTGGCAGTCCCATCGAATCATCAATTTTTATTTTGTATCTTTGATCAAGGTGTAATCGGTTGAATTTTCCTATCATGCAATTTTAATCAATGCTTCTAAATATATTTATAAATATTGGATGATTATCTAGACGATTTTTGAATGTATTTGTTATTGTACGATTGTTCGTTTAATCCTTGTTTTAACACATTCTTTTTTCGAAGTCAACTGTACTACATCATTATATAACATTAATTTTATACAATGACGAGTTTACAATCTTAGTAACAAATACAACACATTAAACGGACTAAACGTTCACACCACATTGATGATTCGCTCGTAGATAAAGCACGTGTATTCAATAATTGACATTTTGGAGCCATAAAGAAACCAAGCGCGGATTCGCAATCGTTTGTGGCTCGCGACAATATGTGCGACAATTTTGGACCGACCGACAGACCGACAGACCGACCGACAAAGTGAGTTATAGGTTTGTGGCTTGTGCCACAAACAACAAGTGCGGATTCGCAATCGTTTGTGGCACGCTTTTCTTTCTCTTTTACAATATGTGCGACAATTTTGGACCGACCGACCGACCGACCGACCGACCGACCGACCGACCGACCGACCAACAGACCGACAAAGTGAGTTATAGGTTTGTGGCTTGTGCCACAAACAAAAAATCCCTTCACTGATAAAAAGAAAGGGAGGGAGGGAGGAAGAAAGGAAAAAAAGAAAGAAAGGAAGGAAGGAAAAAGAAAGAAAGAAAGAAAGAAAGAAAGAAAGAAGGGAAGAAAGATATATAGCAAGAAAGGAAAGAAAGAAAGGAAGGGAGAAAGAAATTAGGAAAGAACAAAAGCAAAAAAAGAAGGGAAGAAAGAAAGAACAAAGAAAAGAAAGAAAGACAGAAGGAAAGGAATGAAGGCAGAAAGGAAAGAAAGAAAGAAAGGAAGGAAGGATGGAAAGAAGGAAGGGAAAAAGAAACAAAGAAAGAAGGAAGGAAAGAATAAAAACAGAGAGACAGAAAGAAAGAAAGAAAGAAAGAAAGAAAGAAAGAAAGAAAGAAAGGTAGGAAGGAAGAAAAAATAAAATGAAAAAGGAAGAAAGGAAGGAAGGAAGGAAGTACCAAAGGGAAAAAAAGGAAGGAAGAAAGAGAGAAAGAAAGAACAAAGATAACAAAGGAAGGGAAGGAGGTGAAAAAAAGAAAGAACAAAGGAAGAAAGAAAGAAAAGGAAGGAAGAAAGAAATAACAAAGAAAAGAAAGAAAGAAAGGAAGGAACGAAGAAAGAAAGAAAGAAAGAAAGAAAGAAAGAAGAAGGAAGGAAGGAAGCAAGCAAAAAGTAAGAAAGGAAGAAAAAAAAGGGAGGAAAGAGAAAGAAATAAATGAAGGAAGAAAGAAAGAACAAAGAAACGAACAGACAGAAAGAAAGGAAGGAAGGAAGAAAGAACAAAGAAAGGAACAGACAGAAAGAAAGGAAGGAAGGAAGGGAGAAAGAAGGAAAGAAATAAAAGAAAAAAGAATGGAAGGAAGGAAGGAAGGAAGAAAAAAGAAGGATGGAAAGAAGGAAGCAAAAAGAAAGAAAGAAAGAGAAAAAGAAAGGACGGGAGGAAAAACAAAGAAAAGAAGGAGGAAAATGAAAGAAAGAAGGAAGGAAGGAAAAGAAAGAAAGAAAGGAAGGAAAAAAGGAAGAGAAAACAAAATGGAAGAAAGAAAGAAAAAAAAGAAGGGATGGAGGAAAAAAGAAAGAAAGAGGGGAAGGAAGGGAAGAAAGGAAGGAGAAAAGAAAAGAAGAGAAAAAGAAAGGAAGGAAAAAAAAAAGAAAGGAAGGAAAAAAGAAAAGAAAGAAGGAAGAGATGAAGAAATGAAGGAAGGAAGGGAGGGAGGAATAAAGAAAGAATGAATGAAAGAAAGAGGGAAGGAAGGAAGAAAAAAAGAAAGAAAAGAAGGAAGAGAGGAAGGAAGGAAGAAAAAAAGAAAGTAAAGAAGGAAGAGAGGAAGGAAGGAAGAAAAAAAGAAAGAACAAATAAAAGAAAGAAAGAAAAGCAAATGAATCTAAGAAGGTTGCTGAACCACGGGCTTCAAATTTATTCACACCATCCTCTCTCTCTCTCTCTCTCTCTCTCTCTCTCTCTCTCTCTCTCTCTCTCTCTCTCTCTCTCTCACTCTCTCTCTCTCTCTCTCTCTCTCTCTGTATGCAAACTGCTGACAGTAACTCGATTTGTGGCTTTTTCATTGTGTAAATGTAAAGAGCGGCTCGCAACAACGGAAATATCACAGCGATTTAGCAACAAAAGTTAGACAAAAGTTCACAAGTTGAACACATAGCTGAACCGGAAGTTCTGTCGCCAACACTCTGAGCTTTACTTTCGATAGGGACATGAAGCCAAAGATATTCTAAAAGGGTAAGATGGATTACTTAAAAGCTCGGCGAACCGGGCTGATAGAGTTATCGTTAGTGCGGACGTGTACACTATTCACAGTGGAGGCTATCCAAAAACTCGGACTGGAACTTGAACGGAGAATTCAACTGGCCTATCGATGTGTAAAATGTGTCACGTTTCAAAGGGACATAACCAGTGTTTCTGTCCTCACTACTCATATAGGGAAAAGAGACCGGATGTTTATCTTCCCCTGTACAGTCTTTGATGAAGCGCTGACGTCACATGATAATAGTCCTTCTTTGAGTGTCTTTGCACACACGTGCACACCCACCCCTCTTCTTCTTCTTCTTCTTCTTCTTCTTCCGGTTAAGCATCAATCAACCATTTGATTTTGATGGCACTATTTCGGTCGAGGTCCGAAGTCGGAGAAACAAAAGAATAAAATAAAATAGTAACATAAAAGAAAAGAAAGAGAAAGAGCAAAAGAAAAAGAGAAAACCCTAATCTACAATGACCCAGCCAGCTGATTCTCCCTGTGGATCCCCAACATGATGCTGCGTCAAAACAGGAACACCTTATAAATTCACCCCTCCCTGAACGTCTTGGTTCTTTGCTCAAGCCACAAACCTATAACTCACTTTGTCGGTCGGTCGGTCGGTCCAAAATTGTCGCACATTTTGACAAAATTGTCGCACTTCAAATCGAGGCTACACTTCAAAATTAATTGAGGCCACTTTTTTAAATGATGTATTTTAAAAGCGTACAAAATAATAAACATACGTAATACAGACACTACAACAGACACGACGAGTATGCGGTGCTTCTTTTGATGAGTATAAGTAGGATACATAGTTTTAAATGTTTTCCAAAAGATAGAAAAAGTTACGAAATGGTGCAGAGATAACATTCTGGTTTACAGATTAAAATTATTGAAAAGCCAGGGGAGGTAACTCATGATTGGAGTGGTAAAAATAGACCGCGTGCCACAAACTATTGCGATTTTCGCGCTTGTTTCAGTCACGCCTTTATATTCTACTATTAGGAAACTGATGCATAATATATGTTTGTAATTGTTTAAAAGGATGAAAACTAGCTTTAAATATCTGAAACAAACGAGGCTTATGTGCTCAACCTGCAGTAAGAAAGGCAAGACTGAGGAAGAAAAAAACCGGAAAGAACCGGGGAAAATGGAGGGGTGTTGATCTGCACCTTTGCTCAGACCACTGAACGCACAAACATGTTATGTATGACATATTATCCAAATGTCGAAAACAAGTAGTGTCATGCCACGCAAGCTAATCGATACTGGCACTTCTGACAGAACAACAAGACCATAATTGTCAATTTGGGGGGACACCACTACACCTGTTGTGCACACGCTTATCTCTAACAAGCATAACTCTCATGTGCACCCCTTCCTCCCTCCCTCCCACCTGTGCAGGGATCATTTTTGCCACAGGACATCATAGGTCATTTGACCAGTTGTCAGAAAAATAAATAGGCCATTTTCCAAAAATAATAAGTCACAGATTTATCGGTGTACATACCATGCAAGTCGAGGTTAGCAAACGAATGCCTCCTTTCATCATAGTTAATGCAGATTTTAATCAATTTCCTTTGTATTTCTCTTTCTCAGAGTTAGCTAAGTTAGCAGACGACATCATTCTTGAAGTTGTTGACATCTTCAGGTCAAAATCGAAGGTTTTATGAGTCAATGACCGATGACCGACCCTAAGAATGATACTGCTGGCTGTGTATCTTATTATTTTGTACTAAGGGCTTAAATTTAAGAGTAAGCACAAAGAAATGCTTATTATTATTATTATTATTATCATTACTGGCTCCTATCCTGATACATTTTAGTTTTTTAGAAATAAAGGTCTTTCGTAGTATTGCAGTATCTAAAGGATAGACCCACCATCTTTGTATAAACATGTCCCATATACATGTCCATGCTATATTTGCTCTTGTATGGTATGCGTGCGTGCGTATGTACACACACACACACACACACACACACACACACACACACACACAAATAAACACATGCTCGCGCGCGTGCGCGCGAAAGAGATAGAGAGTGAGAAAAAAAGAAACAGAGGGGGAAGAGACAGGAATTTTGAGGAACCGATCATGGGACTATTAGAGAGAGAGAGAGAGAGAGAGAGAGAGAGAGAGAGAGAGAGAGAGAGAGAGAGAGAGAGAGAGAGAGAGAGAGAGAGAGAGAGAGAGAGAGAGAGAGAGAGAGAGAGACAGAGACAGAGAGAGAGAGAGAGAGAGAGGCAGAGACAGAGAGAGAGAGAGAGAGAGAGAGAGGCAGAGACAGAGAGGGAGAGAGAGAGAGAGAGAGAGAGAGAGAGAGAGAGAGAGAGAGATAGGCAGAGACAGAGAGAGAGAGAGAGAGAGAGAGAGACAGAGAGAGAGAGAGCGAGGCAGAGAGAGAGAGAGAGAGAGAGAGAGAGAGAGAGAGAGAGAGAGAGAGAGAGAGAGAGGCAGAGACAGAGAGAGAGAGAGAGAGAGAGAGAGAGAGAGAGAGAGAGAGAGAGAGAGAGAGAGAGAGAGAGAGAGAGAGAGAGAGAGAGAGAGAGAGAGAGAGAGAGAGAGAGAGAGAGAGAGAGAGAGAGAGAGAGCGAGAGACAGTGTGATGGTAATAAGTTAACCTCTCGGTTAGTGTTAATTACGTATTTATATCAAAAAGGATCATCAGAAATTCAGGCCAAATCCGTTACCGTCAATCCAATCGAGCAATCCATGTCAGGCATTACTCACCCAAAAATTCACCACAAAACGTAGCTCATCACATCGTGGACAAAACCATCATCACCCCGAACCTCTATCTCCATATTCATAATCTGACACCTCTCTCTCGGGTTACTACAATATAATTTCACCCGCGTCCACGAATCATAATCGGACCAAAATGTCCGCAGAAGAAACAAAGAAAATGGAATACCAAACAATTAAAGATAACACTATTCAGATAATGAAATCTGTTTAAAACAGATCATTCTTCTTCCTTTTCTTCCTCTTCTTCAAAAGAAATTCCTTTCTAAGGACTAATCACTGGATTAGCTACACAATACTAACTCTTTTGAGAAAACAAAGGAGGACAAGCCTCTTACTAAAATTATATTGAATCCTACATTTCTATGAGCCATCTGCTTCTTTTAATACCACCTGTAAATTATCTTTCCCTAACCTAATTCAAACCCATACAAACTCAAGGAACACAGAAGAAGAAGATGTGGTCTCGCAGCCAACCCAGGTGAAAAGTGAATCTCCTTGTCACAATTTGGTCCTAATTAATTCTGAATACAATTCACTTGCGGTAACGCTTTTTTGCATTGGCCTATTTATTATCGCTCTGGCCAACCAGAACATTTGTCACAAAACAATATCCAAACTACCAAATACATGCTATCTTTAAACTATCATTTCGTCCAATGTCTATTCCACCTCTATTTACAAAATCTGCCTCGCGCTCACACCTGACAGACAGACACGAGACAGAGACAGAGAGAGAGAGAGACAGAGAGAAACAGAGAGAGACAGAGAGAGAGAGAGAGAAACAGACAGAGACAGAGAGAGAGAGAGAGAGAAACAGACAGCGACAGAGAGACCGATGCACAAACGTTTCACCGAAATAGGAGCAGTGTGGCTTCAGTCAGTGCTTCAGTACACTTTGGTTGATCAAATGACCTAGTATATATGTCGATCAAATTAATGTGGCAACATGAACAACTATTCCACGCCCTTTTAGAGCACACAGCAGGTGAAACCTGGTCTATGTGATTGTGAACATCCTACTACAGTAGGGTAAGACCCTCTAGCCCACGGGCGGGTAAGAAGCCCATGCCAATTATCTCATGAAATGAAGCACATTTCAGATACATTTTGCCCATGAGACGAACGCTAAGCATTAACACTCGTCTCATGATCATGGGCAAAATGTAACTGAAATTAGCTTCATTTCATGAGATAATTGGCATGGGCTTCTTACCCGCCCATGGGCGTTTTACCCCGTCTTACCCTACTGTTAACAGAAAAATCAAGATTGCTGTTAGTTGCTATTACCAACAGGCCTAGAAGCTGCCCCTTCTGCTCTCTGGCAGTCATAGTCGGAAACGGTCGGCAGACACACTAACTACCATCATCACCCACCCTAGGGCCTAAACGGCCCATGCTGCGGCGGCTTACACGGGCATACACGTGTGTGCGAGCACACACACACACACACACACACACACACACGCGCGCACACGCACGCACGCACGCACGCACACGCACACACACACACACACACACACACACACACACACAGGGCTCCCATTCGTCCCACAAAACAAGGGGTCCCAGGGACTCATTCACTTACAGTATAGAGAGTCCAAGAGGAGGGATAGAGGGTCCCGGTGACATTGCGAATGCTAAAAAGAATATTTTTCTAGTGCATCCCTGGGACCCCCTGCACATTCTTTTAGAGGGTCCTTTAGGATTATAGTACTTCATAGACCCCCAAATTAATGAGGGTCCCTGGGAGCCCTCTCACACACACACACACACACACACACACACACACACACACACACACACACACACACACACACACACACACACACACACACACACACACTCACTCACACACACACACACACACACACACACACACACACACACACACACACACACACACACACACACACACACACACACACACACACACACACATGCACACACACACACACACACACACACACACACACACACACACACACACACACACACACACACAGAGAGAGGATAGTTTGCATCGACTCCAAATTACGTCCAACGTCTTGTGAAGCACGATTTGTTGTCCATTTCTCTCCTTAGTTTTGTTTTGTTTTCTTCTTTTAAAATGCATGGAAATGTTTTTTCTTGTTTGTATTGTGCTTGTAGGCATATTAGTCTTAGACCACACTAATTTCTCCTATCGAGAAAATAAATTTTGACTTTGACTTTGACTTTGACTTTCACACACACACACACACACACACACACACACACACACACACACACACACACACACACACACACACACACACACACACACAGAGAGAGAGAGAGTCTACATTTTCACGCCATTATATCACACCAGACGACATAAACCCGAGCAGGGCGTCAGCCACGGCGCGGTTCGTCAATGAGAGACTTAGTGCGATTTTTTTCACGCCAAAGGGCATGACGCTCGTGTGGGGCTAATCCTCTCTATATTCTTAGTTGGGGGTAAAGAAAATGAGAGAGAGAGAGTGAGTAGTCCTACCATCTCTCTCTCTCTTACTACGCCCAAGTAAGAAAATCGCGTGATAAGCCCCTAGTGCATTGACTGCCCTCTGGCGTGACAAATATCGCCATAGGTCGACCATTGACAGTGAATAATTATACGATTAGTAAACGGCCAGAATAGGGATGGGATCTGAAGCAGGATAGGGGTAGAGTTAGAAGAACAAAAAAGCCAAAACTAACTCACAGTTTGTTCTGTGCACAGTTTGTTCGCTGACTGCACCCAAACTGTAAGCCGCCATCTTGATTGTTTACAACTTACAAAGGCCTAGCTTTCGCTTTTGTTCTATCAGTTCGGGTGCCCTCTTTGTTTGCTTTTCATTGATTTAAGGTTACTTCCTTGGAATTGTTCATCGTGTTGGTTGATGCAATAAATTGTAATCATTAATTTCTTCTTTCCACAACACAAAATTTACCTTTTTCTGACGGTTTCATCCGACGGTTTCATCCGATATCCATCATGGACCATCAAGAAAGTAAAAACTGAAATTCTTGAAAAGAAGAAAGAGAAAAACAAACCAAAAAAAGACAAAGACTACAGAAAAGGAACAGAGATCAAAAGGCTTTGTGGTCATTCCATACGTGAAGGGACTGTCAGAAGGCATCAGTCGTGTCTTAAAAAACACATAGAGATAACAACAGCCATGCGTCCCCACCAGACCCTACGAAACATCTTGGTACACCCAAAGGACAAACAAAATACTGAAGATAAAGCTGAAGTGGTGTACAAAATTCCATGTAAGAACCGCAAAAAGGTATAGGAGAATCAAAAAGGTATATAGGAGAAACAGGACGTAAATTTGGCACTAGACTAAATGAACACAAAAAGGACAGGCTGTGAATCCAAAGTGAAAGCCGTTTACACCAGAGCGACAAGAAAGAACTCAGAGTCAACATATGAAAAAGGTGCCATCACAGACCATCAGACCATCGAAAATCATGAAATAGACTGGGAGGGGGCCAAAACATTGGAAAGGGAGAACAACTGGAAAATGCGAAAAACGACCCACTTTTCGCGAATCTTCGGAAGATTGGCGGAAACACCCGATCATCTCAGCTGATAGTGAGTTTGTCATCAACCCAGTCACTCTGAAGAAGTCCACAGGAGTGGATGAAACCGTCAGAAAAACGTACATTTTGTGTTGTGGAAAGAAGAAATGATTACAATGTATTTAAGGTTACTGTTTTACTTACAACTCTAACCCAATCTCCGACCCATCTCCGGGATTGGGCTGTTTATCCACGAATCGTGCCGTGGCTGACGCCTTGCACGGATCCATACGTACTCGTTACTATGTTGTTTCGGTCAATAATTCACCAAACACCCCCTTTGAGAGCACACATTTTCGATTTTAAAAAGGCCAACAACAACAAAAGTTGTGGTTAAGGTAACATGGCCAAAAACAATAGGGTAGGTAGGTAGGTAGGTAGGACCTAACTTTCTTTTTATGTTTTTTAAGGTCAAAATTGACTTTCTTCTTTTTCTGTGTTCCCAGGCCATATGGCCATAATGGGTATGTGTCCGGTTTTCAGTGTTCTCCGGTCTCCCCGCTGCATACAGCCGACACATTCCGATTTCGGAGGAGCTCAAAGGAGAAAAATTAACTGGACGATTTTTTTGGACAAAAGGCAGGGTAATGGTACAGTAAGTCAGAAAGATAGTAGATGATAGAAAGCAAAGGGAACAGGCAGAGTCAAAATTGACAACACACAAGAGCTCTCTCTCTCTCTCTCTCTCACTCACTCTTACTCTCTTGGTGTGTGTGTGTGTGTGTGTGTGTGTGTGTGTGTGTGTGTGTGTGTGTGTGTGTGTGTGTGTGTGTGTGTGTGTGTGTGTGTGTGTGTGTGTGCATGCATACATGTAACATGGTGTGTGTCATGAACATCGAGTAATTAAAAGTAAACAACCCCAAAAAATAAAACTTTCTCTTTCTCAACAAAATTGTAAGTTCTTCACTCCCAGTTCTTTGAGATCGCCGAGTGGTGTTGAAAACTGTAGTTCAAAAGGTTCAGCTAAGATAGCTGAACCACCTCGGCAAGTGATGTTTTCCTTTCCTACATCCGGATGAATTTCCCGGAAAACATCCACGAGCGTGTAAGATGCTTTGAAACTATGAAAGTGCTAATCACCCTCATATTTTCAGAAATATGAGCGTATGGTTATCTCTCTCTTTTGAGTTCCCGAGCCGAAGGTTCGGGGAACTATTGTTTCTGTCTGGTTTCTTTTTTTTTGATAAGGCAAAAAACAAATCATAGGGTCGGCCGAAAAAAATAGGGTAGGTAGGGATACCTTAACCACAACTTTATTTTTTGGGGCCTAATCTTTTTCAACATCTTTAAAAATGACAGCAAATATGACATGTGGAAACATAACAATAGCAATACTTATGCACCCATGCTCACCCACCCACACAGACACTAAAACACATAGCACACACACACACACACACACACACACACACACACACACACACACACACACACACACACACACACACACACACGCACGCACGCGCACGCGCACACGCACACGCACACACACATACACACGCATATACACACAAACATACGCTGGGATACACTAGACTATAATTATGCTCAACCACAACCAGACTGATAACAATGGATTAATAATGAAATTGAACAAAGGGTGAATATTCTCTTTCTAATTAACTCCCCTCCACCAAAGTTGAATACAATACCAATCACCTAGCAGTGCGTGGGTCAGAACTAAAGTGGAGGGGAGTTAATTAGAAAGAGAGTATTCACCCTTTGTTCAATTTCGTTATTTCCTCTCTTGGCCTCACTATTTCTGTTTCTGTCTGTAGCCTATACGTCGCAGACGCCACTTCTGACGATAAATCGCGACGGAACTAGTGGAGGGCGCATGAACCTACTAAAAAACATAGAAGGAGAAAGACCTACTGCTTACCCTGGGTTAAGACCATTAAACCCCCCAGTTCAGCCGGAAGGGCCCATTTTTATTCTTCAATGGATTAATAATGTTGAAAGCAGCAGGTTACTAGGCTACTTGTGGCGGTACCATAGCTGATGAGGTTTAACCGAGGCGTGGTCACCGCTACAGCTATCTGTATTAATTTAAAAAATCGGGACTTTACTGGTTTCGTACTGCCTCCGGACATTACCTCCAGTATTGTTCCAACCATATTTGTATTTACAAATGTCCCATATGTGTCTGATTCAGCCCAAGAGGACGTAAAACTCCATTTTCTCTCTAATGTTGAAAGCAGAGGGAGAAAGAGAAAGGAGGACGAAAAATAAATTTGAACTTGTATCATCATTCATGTATCATACTAAGAGGGGAGAGAAGTGACATGAGGGGAGATAGGTTAACAGGTAGACATGTAGACCTATTGACCGACAGAGAATGAGAAAGAGGGAATGAGAGAACGGGAGAGATTGTTGTGATTAGTCCCCGAGCCGGCGAAGGTTCGGGGTACTATTGTTTTTGTCTGGTCCGTCCGTCCGTCCGTCCGGCGTCCGTCCTTCCGTCCGGCTATTCGTCCGTTTTTCTCAAAAACTATTCAGTTTATCATCATCAAATTTGGTATACTAGTTTGCCAAGATGAAAGCTATCCACTGATGTATTTAGTTTTACTTTAAGGTCAAGGTCGCGCCAGTTACGGGGTTCAAACCCCGAAACACATAATCGCTAATATCTCGCGAAGTTTTGCATGTATTTCAATGCAGTTTTTTCCACAACATTTCTTGATTAATGGTCTATAACACAGTTGTCATCAATTTTTCTGTGCGCTCGTGTGCGCATGATCGCGCGCGCTCAAATCACGGGTCCGAACCGGGCCCCAAGGCTATGTATAGTAGTAGTAGTAGTAGTAGTAGTAGTAGTAGTAGTAGTAGTAGTAGTAGTAGTAGTAGTAGTAGTAGTAGTAGAGGGACTGGCTTCTGCCTAAGCCTCGCGGCTTATAATATGTCCCATCCAGAATATTTTCTCTAATAAGGTTGCATTTGCATGCGAAAACAATCAAACTATGATTGCAATATCAATCATCATAATTATAAAACATTTTACTAAAATTTTCATTTTTGTCAAGTAGATTTTTGAAGGCGTTAGTAGATGGTGCATTTTTTAGTTCAGGTGGCAGTGAGTTCCAGGAGTTAACAACTCTGTTACTAAAACAATGCTTTCGTTTGTTAGTATTAAACCGTTGAACTTGTACTTTCCCCTCTTGGTTTCTAGTTGTGTCAGACAAGGATGGTGAGAAGAGAGACTCAAAACTGATATCAACTAAGTTGTGAAAATTTTTGTACATTTGAATGAGGTCACCTCTTATCCGCCTACCCTTTAGTGAATGTAAGTTCAACAGCTTTAATCTATCACTGTAGGTTAATCTTTACAACATTTTACTAATTTTGTTGCTCTCCTTTGAACTTTCTCAATTGATAATGATTGTCTCTTAAGATATGGGTACCAGATAACGTTACCATATTCTAAGTGAGGGCGAACCATAGACTTATATAATAACAAAAAAGTGTCCTTATCTATTTTCATAAATGTTCTTTTAATTATACCCAACATCTGGTTTGCTTTGCTAACTGCTTTTTGAATATGGATATCAAATAATAATAAAATATCAAATGTGACTCCGAGATCTTTTTCTTCTTTACATGGCTCTATCTTTTGTACATCATTTTCAAGTTTCATAAAATAATCATACTCTGGGTTATTTTTGCCAATATGCATTACCTTGCATTTTGACACGTTAAAGTACAGATTCCAATCCTCTGACCATTTCCGCAATTTGTCTAGGTCACTTTGTATGACACTATGTTCTGTTATAACGTTATAGATTTTCGTGTCATCAGCAAATATTTTACATGTACTTTGGACAAAATCAGGTAAGTCATTTATAAAAATGGTAAATAAAACAGGGCCAAGGATACTGCCTTGTGGGATTACACTTAAAACATCAGTATTTATGGAGCATGATGAGCCCACACGAACCCTTTGCTTCCTTCCACATAAAAATGTTCTTATCCATTTTAGTAGGTCATCACAGATACCATATGCCTTTAATTTCAATAATAACCTTTCGTGTGGTACAGAATCAAAAGCCTTTTTGAAATCTAAGTAAACAACATCAAGAGCACAACTATCATCTAAAATACTTGTAAAATCTTCCATTACTTCAAGAAGTTGTGTCACACAAGACCTTTTAGTTCTGAAACCATGTTGACATTTAGAGTACAAACTATTATCTATCATATGAGAAACTATCGCATCTCTAATAAGTGATTCTAAAACTTTACTGGCTATGCATGTTAGACTTACTGGTCTATAGTTGCCGGGATCGGATTTAGTCCCCTTTTTAAAAACAGCAGTTACAGCTATATAAACTATTCAGTTACGTGCTGTTTTGATGCGTTTTTATGTAGTTACGTGCTGTTTTGATGCGCTTTTTGTGTATGTGTACAACCGACACATTCCGATTTCGGAGTGGCTCGGCGATGCTGCGAGGGGACTTTGCAGCCGCTCGGCGTTGCACGTGTTGCTATTGCTACTGTACAAATAAGGGGAAATGTCCATCCATACCTGTAGCCCAGCGTAAATAGTAACACACAATAATTCTGTCTGCAACTTGACACGATTTGAATCTTCTCTCCAACACAACTGCATGGGAACACATCTTGCTTCCAAATGGCAAAAAAACAATTTTCTCCTTTGAGCTCCTCCGAAATCCGAATGTGACGGCTGTACGCAGCGGGGAGACCAGTGAAAACTCAAAGCCGGACACATAAGTAGGAACCTTACCCATTATGGCCATAATCGGTCTGGGAACGCAGAAGAAGAAGAAAAAGCTTACCTTAGTCACTCAGTAGCGATGGCAGTGCACTTGCAGACGAACTAAGCAGTCTCATCAGCAGGGCATATGTGTGTTGTGATCCTATGTTGTTAGTCGGGGCGTCGCCATCGTGTCGACACTTTGTGAATAGACAGAACTACTACGCCTAACTAAGAAAACCTATCCCGTTAGGCAATCTTTCAATCTTCAATCTTCAAATGTTTTGGTCACGCCGTCTAATTAGACTATAAGTTACTTGGAGGCTGCCTATCCTAGCCTACAATGTAGGTCCAGAAAAAGTACGATGTCTGCGCAACGAACACAAAGGTAACGATATGTGTGTAGTTCTAGAGTAGGCTACACGTGTGCTCGCCGAGCCTCAGACTCAGCCAGCGATGAGTGAGACAGGCAGACGGGGAGGAGAAATGGCGCACTTGAAAGGAGGAGGTGAGATTAGCGTCCAATCGGTCAGAGACCCTTATGGACGATATTCATGAAGCAAAGCCGATTGGACGCTAACCTAACCTTCTCCGGTTAGGGACGGGGGTGACACCGTGTACATGTACAGTAGGCTTACGTGTATAGCATCACTTTTAATAGTGTGTGTGTGTGTGTGTGTGTGTGTGTGTGTGTGTGTGTGTGTGTGTGTGTTTGTGTGTGTGTGCTGCGTGCGCCCGTGTGTGTGTGTTACCCCTGTGTTTTTATCTTTTTAATGCAGTCGTTGGGGGTGGGGTGGGGTAGGGTGCGGGGTCTGTGCTACCAGGAAACCCCCCACTATCCGCCCCTGGAAAGCATAGTTTATTTTGTTTTGCTTGTAATAGTCATTAAATGCAGTCCATGCATCGACTTTGTTAAGGCCACCCTGATGGATGAGTTTTTGTAAGAAACACGTCCAGATCACCAGGAAAACACCCTTTACAGAGATTGCAACTCTCTTTGCTCTGGTTTCCTAGAAATCAAACCGTCAAATCGGCGATTCCTCCTTGGCGGAGGTTCTGGAAGTCAAATTCTTTCACCCAAAGATAAGGTGCGTGTCGTCTCTTTTCTAATGGCCGCCTGCGTTTAGACCAAATCGTTTGCACGAAATTTTTCGCAATACAAGCCTTTTTTTTCTTCTTTTTTACATTTGTTTTATACAGATTATCTAAAGGAGTTTTGTTCACAACAAAGGAAACAGCTCCAATTGTTTTTTTACTGCACTACAAAAAAAGAAAACGCTTCAACCACAATGAATGACCTTCACCCACCCCATCCAAAATGGCTACGTTTTTGACGGTTTAATTTCTAGGAAACCAGAGCAAAGTGAGTGTATGACGGGGCGCTAGGCCGTCACAAGAAAAGGGAAGAGAATGAGAAAGAGATAGAGATAGAGAAGGAATGTAACTCAGCAGCTTTACAGACATACGGACACTCAAATAGTTAGACAGAAAGACTGACAAAGGAAAATGCAGAGAGAGAGAGAGAGAGAGAGAGAGAGAGAAACTTGAAAACTTTAACTTTATTTTTCAAGGATAAAGATTTTAGGCAACGCCTAGTCTTCCAATCTGTCCTTGGTACATATACGAACATAGAATACAAACATGGCAAGGCATGATATTACACATACAGATTTGAACAAACTGGGTAGCACCTTTGTACATATACGAACATAGAATACAAACATGGCAAGGCATAAAATTACACATACATAATTGAACATAAAGGTAGCAAAGCAGGTATTATGATAAAGACAGGTTGAAATACGAATTTATACATACGCACATGTATAATTGTTAATACTTGTGCGGGCATACGTGCGTGTAGCCATGTATCAGAGAGAGAGAGAGAGAATACGAATACGAATACGAATACGAATACGAATACGAATGTTTTTTAATGAGGGTAAACAGATAAGCTTTCGCTTCTTTACACCATGCCCTCAAGGAGGAAAAAAACAAACCATGACTATCAAATAACAAGAAAACAAGAAACAATGCAAATAAGCAAAAATGGGGAAAAACACATTAAATTTTCAAGATCAAGCAAAAATACAAACATCATTTAACAAAATTCAAAGATCATAGACCACACACACACACATACATACACACACACATACACACACACACACACACACACACACACACACACACACAACACTACACAACACACACACACACACACACACACACACACACACACACACACTCTAAGTACAGAAAAGAAAATACATCACAGAGTTACTTAATCCGCGGCGTACAGGAAGCAAAAACATTGTAGCAAGTATGCTCATAATTAATGCATACATGTACTAATTACTTGTTGTAATTGTTATGAGCACGAATATTTTAGTAAGTCGTTGTTTTGCAACATCAATAGATATGGAAGTGAAATAAATATGATCATTTAGAGCTTGTTTAAGAGGTGTTTATGGTATGTTCTCTTAAAAGATGAGACACTTGCTATATTTGTATTGATATTTTCCATATCATTCCACAGTTTGCTACCAGAGTAGGCAAGGGAGGTCATAAACAGGTTTGTTCTGGGGCGAGGAATATATATTTTACTTTTGTTTCGAGAGAGAGAGAGAGAGAGAGAGAGAGAGAGAGAGAGAGAGAGAGAGAGAGAGAGAGAGAGAGAGAGAGAGAGAGAGAGAGAGAGAGAGAGACTTTACATTCACACAGAAGACATGTAGAGGACATACTTATACCGACGACAGAACAAACACTGGACAAGCACTTTCCATGACTTTTGTGACTTTATTAAAGAAGAGAAAAACACTTCTTACCTAAGAAAGGGGAATCCTCTGATGAGCAATCCAACGCAATAAAACAATGTCAGCAACAATTATTGTAGGCAATTACACTTATAAAAATCTATTATTTAAAGTAAACTAAGCTGAACCCACACAATATCACTAGTACTTGAATATCCTACAATTTCTTCAATCTCCTTTAGATAATCTGTATAAAAAAGAAAAAAAGGCTTGTATTGCGAAAATTTCGTGCAAACGATTTGGTCTAAACGCAGGCGGCCATTAGAAAAGAGACGTCACACGCCTTCTCTTTGGGTGAAAGATTTTGACTTCCAGCACCTCCGCCAATGAGGAATCGCCGATTTGACGGCTTGATTTCTAGGAAACCAGAGCAAAGTGAGTGTTGCAATCTCTGTAAAGGGTGTTTTCCTGGTGATGTGGACGTGTTTCTTGCAAAAACTCATCCGTCAGGGTGGCCCTTTAAGAACACCACTATATGCATAGATAAAAAAACAAAAAACTGATATGTAATAAAGTCTTTTAGTTATTGTTTGACATAAGCCTCCAGCTTTGGTCTAAAATAAACTGGTAATAACGTGTTTTTCTACAGTTATGGAAAATATTGTAGAGCTTTTAAACCTTTGAGAAAACTAATTACATCGATACCGGGAGGCATTTGCACCAGCTCTTTACTCTGCATCCCCATCTGGCCTAACGCCAACTGTGCTGAAGGCCTCATGGCCCATAGAGTGGGGATGACACCTGAACAAGGTATTAAAAGACACCAGCAAAGTTAAACAATAACAAATAAAATAAATTTTGAAAAATAAAAACAAGGAAAGCTCTCTCTCTCTCTCTCTCTCTCTCTCTCTCTCTCTCTCTCTCTCTCTCTCTCTCTCTCTCTCTCTCTCTCTCTCTCTCTCTCTCTCTCTCTCTGTTTACATCTCAGTTTTATGCTTTGTTTATTTGTTTGCCTTTAAACTGCTTGTTAAATGTGTTTGGATTGATGTTGCTTTCACCTCCTACTTGTCATCAATTATTTGTTTCACTATGTGTATTTTAAAAATATAAAAAATTGTTATATGTATGTATAAACAATGTATGTGTGTATGAGAGAGAGTCACAGAGAGAGAGAGAGAGAGAGAGAGAGAGAGAGAGAGAGAGAGAGAGAGAGAGAGAGAGAGAGAGAGAGAGAGAGAGAGAGAGAGAGTATGTTTGCAAACGTTTTTTGTTTCTTAAATTTGTTTTTATTTTATCCAAGGACAGATTGTAAGAATAGGCATCGCCTAAAATCTTTATCCTTGTCAAATAAAGTTTTCCAGTGTCCAGTCTCTCTCTCTCTCTCTCTCTCTCTCTCTCTCTCTCTCTCTCTCTCTCTCTCTCTCTCTCTCTCTCTCTCTCTCTCTCTCTCTCTCTCTCTCTGATTAGAGTTGGCGGTACGAGCTTACCGGTACGAATGAAAAATACAATATTTTCTTCTACAAGACATACGGAAAGCAGAAAAGGGAAATAAACATTGCGAACAATGTATCAAAAGTTATGGAATGTTTTCAATATATTCCCTACGACACTGTCATATCTCGCAAAATACTAACGTTTGAGCGTGCGTGTGTGTATATAATTATAAAATACTTGAGTAAGTTTGTGTGCGTTTCAGTGAGAATGTGTTTTCTGTGTGTTTGATGAAATGTGTGTGGGTATGTGTGTGTATGTCTGTGTGCAAGAACGCGTTCACGCTCGTGCGTGCACTGCACGTGCGTGTGTGTCTGTTTTGCGTGTGTGTGGGTGTGTGAGTGTTTCAATACTGATTGT
>CM065690.1:55094243-55104267 GCA_017654935.2 Phymorhynchus buccinoides | reverse complement strand
CCACACACCCACCACACAACATACACACACAATACACACACACACACACACACACACATAACACAACACAACACAACACAAAACAAAACACACACACACACCACACACACCACACACACACACACTGAGGATTGCATTCTGTGCTTAGACAGTTTTTCTCGAACATAATTATGTGAAAGTACCTAACCACAAAAAGAAATGTTTTGCATAATGTTACTAAAACAATTGTAAATTTGATTAATCTTTTATTATCACCTGTTTCTGCTATTCAGTCTCGTTTCATGTTGTTCTTGCTCTTAGGCCGCGTACACAGTAGACGCTGAAATCACATGCGTAGTACGTAAATAAGTAAAAGAAAGAAGGTTAAAAAATAAGCGCACGTGTCCGTATTTCCCCGCGCCCGTGTATATTATTTTCTTTTTTCTTGTACTTATTTATGGGTTTCCGTGCATAGCTTCCGCATCTAATTGTGCACAGCATAATTCTTAGTGCTCTTTTCTTCTTCTTTAAGCAAAAATTGAATTCTTCTTTTTATTATTGGTGTTGTCCTCGTCCCTCTCTTCATCCTCATCTCCCTTCTCCCCCTTGTCTTCTCCCTCTTCCACTTTTTCTTCTGTTTTCTTCTTTTTCAGTAAAAAAAAAGAGTTAACATTTGATGCACATTTCTTATCTTTTGGAAACACAAGAAATATTGCTTTGGTTAGGGACAGTGTTACAATTGCAGTAATACCGATTTTTATAAAAAACATTTGTATCAACTGCAGTAATACCGATTTTTATAATTTCGTTCTTTTCTTTATCAATTATAGTAATACCAATTTTCATAATTTCATTCTTTTCTTTATCAACTCAGTAATGCCAATTTTCATAATTTCATTCTTTTATTTGTCAATGGCAATAATATCATTTATCATAATTTTATTCTTTTCTTTATCAAAAATACTAATTTTCATTCTTTCTTTAACAAAAAATCAAAATGCAGCAATACCAGTGGTTTGTTCCTTCTAATTTCATTCTTTTCTTTATCGATAAATACTTGTTTTCGTATCATTCCAAAATAATTGTGGTCCTATACTCATACTCAAAAATTCAAATTTCTGTACTCCGACACGCTCATTCTGATAGTTCTGTACTCCACAGCACTGGCTTCTGCCTGTGGGTGGCTCAGGGAGGGGTGGCACTGTGGCACAGACTCGCAGCATCATCATCACCCGCTATAGCTAACACCGACACCAACAGAAGTGGTTCTAGGGGTGTGCGGTGGCTACGAAGGGTCCTCCTGGCGGCCTGGCTGGTTGTGGTGTTGTCCATGGGAGCCAGAACGGTGCTGAGGAACAGAGTGTGGAGAAACAGGGAGACACTGTTCAGGTCAGTTTCTCTTTCTGTCTGTCTGTATGTCTGTTTCTTCTCTCGTCCCCCCCCCCCCTCTCTCTCTCTCCCACTGTCTCTCTCTATCTATCTCTGTCCCTTCCCGTCTCTCAGTCTGTCTGTCTATGTCTGTACGAGTCTCTCTCACCATCTGCTGTGTGTGTGTGTGTGTGTGTGTGTGTGTGTGTGTGTGTGTGTGCGTGCGTGCGTGCGCGCGTGTGCGCGTGTGTGCGTGTGTGTGTGTCTCTGTGTGTGTGTGTGTGTCTGTCTGTCTGTCTGTTTGCTCTCTTTCTGTTGTTCATTGCGCGCTCGCTCTCTCTCTCTCTCTCTCTCTCTCTCTCTCTCTCTCTCTCTCTCTCTCTCTCTCTCTCTCCTCTCTCTCTCTCTCTCTCTCTCTCTCTCTCTCTCTCTCTCTCTCTCTCTCTCCTCTCTCTCTCTCTCTCTCTCTCTCTCGGGGCATGGTGTAAATAAGCTTGAGCTTATCCGTTTACCCTCATTAAACATTCGTATTTGTATTCGTATTCTCTCTCTGCCTCTCCGTACATTAGGCTCCCTATCGTACATCATTCTTCCACCTTTCTTTTGCTACCATTTCCTTTCGTCACATTTTTAGATAGTGGGATGCAGAGACAGAGACAGAGAGAGAGAGAGAGAGAGAGAGAGAGAGAGAGAGAGAGAGAGACAGAGACAGAGAGACAGAGACAGACAGAGAGAGAGAGAGAGAGGAGAGAGAGAGAGAGAGAGAGAGAGAGAGACAGAGAGAGAAAGAGAGAGAGAGAGAGAGAGAGAGAGAGAGAGAGATAGATAGAGAGAGAGAGAGAGAGAGAGGAGAGAGGAGAGAGAGAGAGAGAGAGAGACTGGACACTGGACACTGGAAAACTTTATTTGGACAAGGATAAAGATTTTAGGCGATGCCTATTCTTACAATCTGTCCTTGGATAAAAGAAAAACAAATTTAAGAAACAAAAAACATTTGTATACTCTCTCTCTCTCTCTCTCTCTCTCTCTCTCTCTCTCTCTCTCTCTCTCTCTCTCTCTCTCTCTCTCTCTCTCTCTCTCTGACTCTCTCATACACATATACATTGTTTATGCATACATAAAAATTTTAAAAACCAAAAAACCAAAAAAAAACACCCCACATAGTGAAACAAATAATTGATGACAAGTAGGAGGTGAAAGCAACATCAATCCAAACACATTTAACAAGCAGTTTAAAGGCAAACAAATAAACAAAGCATAAAACTGAGATGTAAACAATCAATTGACATATACCATGCATATCACATGTAGGTGTACACAAGGCAATACAGTGTGCGTTGAAAATGACACAGGATTTAAGCAGGGCTGTAAATTATGTTTGCCCGCACCATCTTTTTGTATCGTGAGATGGAAGGGCATAACTGAATGGCAGAGGGAAGGGAATTCCAAATTGAGGAACCTGAGAAGGCAAAACTTGATTTGTATTTAGAGAGAGAGAGAGAGAGACAGAGAGAAACATTTGAAACATTTGTTTATTGAGGGAAAAGAATAAGCACACAGTGGGCTTGTTTACATCTTGCCCTCGAAACAAAAGAAGAAAAGCATGATTAAACTTCAATTAATGAACAAAAGCAACAAGGGGAACCCCCCAAAAAAACACACAAAAACCCCCAAAAACCCCCCAACAACACCCACCAACAACTACACATTCATACACCCATCCACCCTCCCCCCACCCACCACCAACCTCGCACACAGCACAGTAATCATATGAACTAATAGAAATTGAATTCACAAGAATCAGGAAATACATTGTGGAGGAAGAAAAAAAGAAAAAAAAGTCAATCTAAACAAATGTATTATGAGTATGACATCATCAAAACCACAAGGAATTACTGTCTTCCTCCTTCTCCCCCCCCCCCCCCCCTTAAAGTGAACAACAAACAAACAACAAAAACCTCATGTTTAGAAACAAGATTTATGTACAAATTAACCATGTCATGAATAAACGTTTAAAACAGAAGCTACATAAGAGATTAATATGTGATGTTGTTTATATGTTTGATCATAAGGTGCTTATGGTAGTTTTTCTTGAAAATATTGAGACTTGAATGAACATTAAAAGAAGCTAAAATCGTATTCCACAAACAACCGCCCGAATACAACAGACTAGTCTTGAAGAGATCAACTCTTGGAAGAGGTATTTTGATTTTAAGAACATTGCGGACGAGGTTTAATTCAAATTTTTGTTTTAAAGCAGGAGGAGCGCGATCAGACATTATTTTAAACATGAAAATGGCTTTGTTATATTCAAGTTTCCATTGTAGAGGCAGTATTCCTAGGTGCTGATAGTCCGTATGAGTAATGGACGATGATTTCAGAAGGATCAACTTAAGACCACGCCTGTACAAACTAAATAAAGGTTTTAGATTCTTTCCACTAGCTGAATCCCATAGTGTAGAAGCATAGTTAATATGTGATTGGATATAAGAATTGAAAAACAATTTACGGCTGTCGAAATCAAGAAAATGTTTAATTCTGGAAAGCTGATAGACTTTTTTTAGATATTTGCTTGCAAAGCATAGATATTTGGTAGGACCACGAGAGATTGTTATCAACAATAACTCCGAGTATCTTGTGATGGTCAACTTCTTCCATGATTTCACCATTGATATAGAGCGAATGAGAACCAAGGCAGAGATTTTGACGTTTTTGTCTAGTAATGATAAGTAAGTATTTAGATTTTTTTGGGGATGTAGTTTCATATGGTTAATTTCAGACCATTCAATTAGTTTGTCAACATTGTCCTGTAAACAAGTAAAAACCTTATCTACTTTACTATCACTAGTATGTATAGTCGTATCATCTGCAAACATTTCAGTGGGAGTTGTAAGAAAAAGAGGCAGATCATTAATGTATATTGAAAATAAGATGGGGCCAAGGACTGAACCTTGGGGAACACCAAAATCAACAGGCTTTATACAGGATTCAGATTCATTTAGAAAGACTCTTTGCTTTCGATCTGATAAAAAAGACGATAGGAATTCTAAGGTGTTGTTAGTAATACCATACATTTTTAGTTTTTTTAGCAAGAGGTTACGATCAACAACATCAAAGGCTTTCATGAAATCAACAGCAAGAACACCTGTAATTTCATCATTGTTAATATTAATAAGCCACTGATCTACCAGGTTGGTTAAAGCGGTGTGGCACGAATGGTTAGCTCTAAACCCTGATTGGTTTTGATGAAATAAGTCAAAGGAATTGAAATGATTCAGAATATGTTTATTTATGTGCATTTCCAAAGGCTTAGATAGGGTAGATAAAATAGAAATGGGCCTGTAATTGGAAGGAACTTCGCAATCACCTGACTTGTGGATTGGTATTATTTTGGCTACTTTAAAAGCTTTGGGAATACGATTTTTTGAAATACATAGGTTGTAGACATATGTGAGTGTTTCAGCAATTACATGGGCAGATAACTTCAGTATCTTAGCATCAATTCCATCAATGCCTCGCGTGTTTGTCTGTTTCAAGTGGGTAAGAGTGTTGAAAACCTCGTGTACACTCAATAGCGGAATATCAGTACACTCTTTAACTTTTTTAGTATAACAGAATTTCTGCAGAATAATTAGATTGTTTTCTGAAGTTCTATTTGATGTTATTATTGTGGTGGCCATGTCACAAAAATGTTTATTCATGTCTTCTGCCGATAATTTAACAGATGGGTTCTTAGTCTTTACATTTTTATTGGTTAATTGATTTATTGCTTTCCAAATTGATTTACTATCAGATTTAGTAGATATAAGATGTTTAAAGTATGTTCTCTTTGCAGATCGTTTAATAGAATTAACCAAATTTCTTTGCTTTTTAAAATTATCTTTATCTCCTGATGCCAAAAGCGACTCTCTTTCATTGATGGCATCATCTACATCTTTCGATATCCAAGGTTTTCTAGAAAAGAGAGAGAGAGAGAGAGAGAGAGAGACAGACATCCAGACAGACAGAGAGAGAGAGAGAGAGAGAGGAGAGAGAGAGAGAGAGAGAGAGACAGAGACAGAGACAGAGACAGAGACAGAGAGAGAGACAGAGAGAGAGAGAGAGAGAGAGAGAGAGAGAGAGAGAGAGAGAGAGAGAGAGAGAGGAGCAGACAGAGAGACAGATGCAGAGAGAGTGTGGGGAAAGAGATGGCAAGGGGGTGGTGGGGTGGTGAGAGATTTGTATAGATACACTCAACACTTTTCACTGCACTACAGTGAACTCAGGCAAACAAAACACTAAATCTACACTCTGCCTCACTCTTATTTTTCCCCACTTGAATTCCTCTGAATACTAGAGCTAGTCATTCGGAATTTATACTAAGGCCCCAGATTCACGATCTAAACTTAGTTTGTTGCTGCACTTCATGGTAAAGAACATGATACTTTTGTTGTTGTTGTTGTTGTTCTTATACTCTTGTTGTTGTTATTGTTAACTGATTATTTGTGTTATCACGATAGTGCTTAATTAAGTCTTCTAGTACCATGGGCGAATACATTCGCCCAGTACATCACACTACACTCCCACCAAATGCAAAGACATTCACTGCTAAGCACCCTGCCATGCGTTTGTCGACTTTCAGAGTAATGTTTCTGTTAAAGCAACCCATGCACATTCGGAGAAAAAAAGTTACTCTCCTGTTGTTGGTTGAGATGCAATGAATAACCAAAAATATAAAAAATTACATGGCGCTAGAAGAATTAAACGGAGGCTCAAATTTCGTATGCGGATGGGCAGTTAGGTTATCTAGGCCAAGATCGAAGATGAAGGTCAGTGGTCAAAAATCAAGGTCACAGGATCCGAAAATGCTGCCGTGCGGCTTCTTGATCTAGCGTTATCACGTTCAAGTTGTTTCTTTTTAAAAAAGATTGTGTGTTTATGAAACGTAACTATATATGTTTGTTGGATGCGAATGATCGATTGTGCAACTTACAAGCTCCAATTGGATATTAATTTTGGTACATTTTTGGCGAGTAGGCCTACCAGTTTGAGATGGTAAGATTAAAACACGCCATTTTACACAGGGAATATCTAGGCACTAATATTGTATAATGTTTATCAAACCTAAATAATAAATTATGATAATTTCATATCATGCCAGTTACTGTTTTCTTTTGTTGTTGTTATTGTTGTTGTTTGTTGCTGTTGTTTTTGTTGTTGGTGATGGTGTTTGTTGTTGCTGTTTGTTGTTGTTGTTATTGTTGTTGTTTGTTGCTGTTGTTTTTGTTTGTTGGTGATGGTGTTTTGTTGCTGTTGTTGTTGTTGTTATTTGTTGTTGTTTGTTGCTCTTGTTTTTGTTGTTGTTGGTGGAGTTTGTTGCTGTTGTTGTTGTTGTTATTGTTGTTGTTTGTTGCTCTTGTTTTTGTTGTTGTTGTTGTTGGTGGTTGTTTGTTGCTGTTGTTGTTGTTGTTGTTTGTTGCTGATGTTTTTGTTGTTGTTGGTGGTGTTTGTTTAAAGAAAATTTCATTCTTTGTGCAATCATTTTCAAAATAAATGAAAATAAAATACAAACAAATTTGTTCTAAAATGCTCAGTAGCTGTTTACAGAAACATCTGTAAACTGGCCACACAGGCAGACTTCATGCTTTGCATTCTTTGGTATTTGTTTGGTATTTTTGGTATATTCGGACTGCTCTCCCCCGGAGAGCGCGTCGCCGCAAGTGCAGCGCCTACCCTTTTGGGGGGGGGGGGGGGCACAGGGTGAGGAGGGTGTGTGGGCACACTTGGAAAACCTAGCTGTCCATTTGGCCATACCAGGCAGCGGGGTTTCTCCTTGCTCTTACCGACTTTCAACTGCCGTGGGATTTTTACGTGCGTAAAGCACACGGGTCAGACTAGCTTTAAGTCCCCATCCGAAGGACTGGACGTTCAGTTCGATTTTCCTGTCAAACTGGAAAGAAAGGGCGAGGCCGGGATTCGAGCCCGGGCCACTCACGTTGCAGTCACGCAATACATTTGGCAGGCGAACGTCTTAACCACTCTGCCACCTTTCTCATTGGTTTCTGCACACAAACGGCAAGCCATACGGACGTACTTCCAATGGCTGTGTATCTATACACCAATTTTTTAATGGTATTGAATGGTGCAAACACTGCCGAATCGTACCAATAAACACCACTCCGGAACACAAAATGGCGTTTCCAAGCTGGAATTGCAGTGAGGGGGTCTCGCACATGCTTATCCATGACTTTTCTTGCCACAAAAGAAAAAACTATGAAAATGAAAAATTCGCCCCATTTGGTTGTTTTATGCATTTTATGCATTCCTTGAGGTAAGCCAATCAAATCATTCTCAGACCTTGTTTTCTATCAACATGTGAAGACGACATGTTGATTAGACCGAAAAAGAAAAAAAAAGTAATGGCTTTATGTTTATCTTTTGATAATTTTGTATAAGATATCCTTAGCAAATTTTGAGTAGTTTACATGTACGAGTCTGGTGAATGATCTACATTTCCATATCGTGTAGCTCGTGTAATGGTGTCTACATGAATATAATGAACGTAACTAGCAGAATTTCATCAGATTCATGTAGACAGTGGTATTTCATCAGAACCATGCCTCACAGACGTCGTCACAGCTGGATATAGTCGTACGACTGAAATTGGACGAATTTGGACGTGTGGGTTGGCCCCCTACAGTAGTGAGACCCTCACCCCAACAAACAGACCAACACAAAACTCACAAAAGCTTGAATTCGATGTCTTTCTATTTTCCTCCTTTGTCATTTTTGTTCTCATTCATTCTTTTTTGTTTTCTTCTACTCCTCACGCTCTCAACTTTCCCTATATTTTTCTCTTTTTTCTTCTTCTTCAGTGTGTGTGTGTGTTGTGTGTGTGTGTGTGTGTGTGTGTGTGTGTGTGTGTGTGTGTGTGTGTGTGTGTGTGTATGTGTGTGTGTGTGTGTGTGTGTGTGTGTGTGTGTGTGTATGTTGTGTGTGTGTGTGTGTGTGTGTGTGTGTGTGTGTGTGTGTGTGTGTGTGTGTGTGTGTGTGTGTGTTTCCACGTAATCAATGAAAACAGGAGTACGTTGTAGCTGGAACTAGTAGGGTCTGTGGGTTTCTCTGTCTCTTGTGAATGATAACAAAAATGTTTCAGCCCGAACTTCAGAACCGATCTGGATAAACATTGGCAGAATTATCCTCGAAGAAATCGTTATTAATGTCTGCTTATATTTCTGTCTCTGTCTCAGTCTGTCTGTCTGTCTGTCTGTCTCTCGCTCTCGTTTGCTTCAACATGTGTGTATAATGTAAGATTAGGTTCGGTTTTATTTATGTTACTATGTATGACTGTGTTTTGCATGCTTTTTATTTTGCTTTGATTGTGCCTTTTCAATTTGTTTAAAGAGGACTGGATGTAAAAAAACAAAAGCGTGTATTATTTGCTTATTCTATTACCCTCTATAAAAAAAATTTCACTTTATTCATTTCAGTTCATTTCAATTCAATTCAAGTCTCCCTCTGTCTCTGTTTCTGTCTCTGTCTCTCTCTCTCTCTCTCTCTCTCTCTCTCTCTCTCTCTGTCTCTCTCTCTCTCTCTCTCTCTCTCTGTCTCTCTGTGTCTCTCTCTCTCTCTCTCTCTGTCTCTCTGTGTCTCTCTCTCTCTCTCTCTCTCTCTCTCTCTCTCTCTCTCTCTCTCTCTCTCTCTCTCTCTCTGTCTCTCTGTCTCTCTCTCTCTCTCTCTCTCTCTCTCTCTCTCTCTCTCTCTCTCTCTCTCTCTCTCTCTCTCTCTCTCTCTCTCTCTCTCTCTCTCTCTCTCTCTCTCTCTCTCCCGTCTCGCTGTAAGTTCTAAGATTCAAATTAAAGTAGGGGCCTACAAGTTACCAAATAAAGCTCCATATTTCAACCTACACAGTGCGGTAATTGTTGCACAATTGTCCTCACACTCAAATTGTTGTGGGCTCCATAACCCACTAAAGCCCATATTTTTACGAGAATTTAAAGTTTACAGGATTGTGGGGGAAGTTGCAATCTATTTGTTTTTTCGATTGTTACATCTAAAATAGCAATTTCTGTATTTATGTTTTCTCTCACCAATCTTGCAAAATTTGAGCTCAATGGAAATACTTTTATATGACTAGCCATTTTGTTCTTCTTCCCACGCTTTTGAGTCGTGTGGCCTGCTCCCATTGAGCTGTCAAACACCTTTAGGAAAACCCACCCTTCAAAGCGACGGAGCGTGTCGCTCGCCTGGCTGTTTGACACACACACGCGCGCGCGCGCACGCACGGGCGCGCGCGCACACATGGGCGCACACTCACGCACGCACGTACCCACCCACACATTTGGAATGTTTAGTTCTTTAAATTTTCTTTACATCATTTTTTATGGATGGCTTGTTGAAAAAAAGCATGTTTTTGCTTATACAATGTTCCCATCTGGAAATAAAATTTTGACTTGACTTGACTTGACTTGACATGCACACACACGCGCGCACACACGCACGCACGCACACACACACACACACACACACACACACACACACACACACACACACACACACACACACACACACACACACTCACACACACACACACGCTTGTACACTCGCACACAGACAACCATGAGCGCACGCATCCATACACGAGACAGTGACACACACGTACGCGCGCGTGCACATAAACACACACTCACACACGCAC
>CM065690.1:55061554-55088743 GCA_017654935.2 Phymorhynchus buccinoides | reverse complement strand
TTCGAAGGGGGTGTGGGGGAGCGCGGGGGGGGTGGAGGCGAAGCAACCAACGAAAAAAAATGAGACCCAAACAAAGAAGAGGGACAAACTAATAGCAGCAACAAATGTGGGGATTTGATAAAATTCAAATGAAACAAGGCAACGCTGACGCGGCAGCAAAAGTCCCTCGCAGCACGCCGAGCTAATTCGCAATGGAGAGAGAGAGAGAGAGAGAGCGCAACACACCGAGCCTACAAAGCTAGTTTCAGGCGCATGATTGTGCGGACCGTGATTTGAGGCGCCCAGCGATTATGCGCACACGAGCGCACAGAAATTCAGACAAATGTTTATAGACATTCATCAAGAAATGTGGTGACCAAAAAACTGCATTGAAAACATGCAATAACTTCGCGAGTATTAGAGATATGTGTTTCGGGGATTGAACCCAGTAACTGGCGCGACCTTGACCTCATGTAAAATAAATACATCAGTGTATATCTTGCAAACTTGGCAAACTCGATGCAAATTTGAGTGATAGACTGATAGTTTTTGAGAAAAGGCGAATAGACGGACGGACAGAGGCACGCCGACGATCAGACAGAACAATAGTTCCGAAAACCTTCGGCTCGGGGACTAATAAAAATGGTATGTGTGCATTAGTTTTTTTGCAATCTGCTTTGAGATTTGATTCCCCCCTCTTTTTTTTTTCTAATAATTGCCGTTCAAGTATGCCATTTGTAACTGTTTAAAGCACTAGTGTTTACATTTCGATACTGTGATAGAGTAATTGTTTTGGTTCAACAAGATTACTTCTTTTTTTACAGAAGGATAATAATTATCTTCACCAAAAAAAATCTCCAACCAAAAAAAAGACAAAACCACAAACCCCCAGTTAACCAAAAAGACAAAAAAAGAAAAAAAATCGCAGAAGAGGTGTGTTTTTGTGCACCGTGTCGTGGTGTGCGTGTGGTGGGTGTTGTGTGTCGTGTGTATCGATGGTGAGGTGTGTGTGCGTGTGTGTGCTTGTGTGTGAAGTGTGTGCATGTATGGTGTGTCCGAGCTCAGATTGTCGCTGGCCCGGGTCATTGACACTATTGGAGATTATTTGATCCCATTTGTGCTGGCAGGGGTCATGTGACCCATGAAGTCTGCAAAATTCCAATAGTACAGTAACACATTGCCCAATATTGTAATAAATACCCTCATTTCTGCAAAGCAGGTATATGGACCCATGAATTAGAAACAATCTGAAGATATGGTGTAGTTGAACAGACTGTCGCCAAGCACAACACATTCATTTTTGTCAGAGCATATAATATATTAGTGGTACCCCCTTAAGACACATTATAAGGACTCCTCCCACATCAAGACCTACTTCTCTGAGGCATTCCCTTCTTGTAAGTATTACAATACCTCCTTAAAGGAAACCCTCAATTATAAGAACTCAAAAATCATCAAAATGAGGTCTATAAGGGAGGTTCACTGTATTTATTGTGTTCTTTATGCTGCTCGTCAGTCAGAACTCGTGTTCAAATACTGGTGTTCAGACTCGATGGTGTTGCTTGGGAAAGCTGAACGACCACCCCGCCTGGAAACAACATCTTCAGGAAGAGGACCGCGAGAACCAAGGAGAACGTGGGTCGTCACAAGACTTCGGTAGCACAACAGCAACACGGGCACTGCACACACATTTACTACATATGCAGCGAGTCCCGAGGCCGGGTCACAGGACATTAAACCTATTAAAATTGAAAAGGCCTATTGCATGGGTGACTCTTTATTTACACTGATTCAGTATTTTGAGTACAGAAACACTTAATTTTTTTGTAATCATCCAAAAAATAGTTTGACCAAAAGTGATTGGGCATTTTTGAAATTAGTATAGTGTTCTATCTTGGAAGTTACAAAGGAATGTAATAATTTTACACGGCTATTCGACCAAACTGTCTGTCATTTGAATGTCTGTTATCCGTTAAATCTCTCTTACTTGGCCAACCTGAATCGTCCAACGGGGCTCTGCCCTACCCTCCGGGCCAGGGTCCCTGGACCCCGCCTTTCAGTTTTCATGTGGGGAGTAGCACCATGCTATGTTTCTCTCCTGACAGAACAAATGTTGATAAAGTGTTAACACGGCACGCTTTGTCTATTGATTTCTTCAAGATCCAGGACATGTCCTATTGGTTTATCTCGTCTAAGGCCCTTTCCTCACACTTTCGATTCCTCGACATCAGTGGTAAACAGGACCAACAAAAGCTGAAATAGACACTCACGAGTGTCTCAGTCACACCAAATGCGCACACCATAAGAACGAACAAATGAAATTTTATTTTTACAGGGTAGTGAGATAAGAGAATACTTGTTTTTACACCCAGCCCTGTGGCAACAGAAAATATTGAATAAGCAACAAGAGAATAGGCGATGAAAAAAAAAGAAACAAACTAGAAATATAAAAAGTGGTGACATGTTACATCTTATTCATGCACAGGCACCCACAACACATGAACAGTCACACACACACACACACTGACACACAATACAAACCAGCATGCTATCACCACAAAGCACACACAACGTACACTATCCACAAATACAAATGAACACACACAGAATACAAACAGCATGCAACACACCACACACACACACACACACACAACACCACCCACACACACACACACGCAAATAAGCATTTCTGTTTACTAGCGAGCATCGAAATGAAAGCTTGGTATACCTGTGTAATTTATAAATAGAAGTATCTTACATGCTTGCTCCACATTATTTTATCTGTACAGTGTTTATATCATTTTGTTATTGTCTGTGTAAAGTGCCCTGTAGCCTACATAGTAGAGGGCGACTACATATAACTGTTCCACATTCTTGTATAAGGATGCATTAGATTTACAACTGTGTCAATGAATGAAAAATCAGATGTAGACTTATCTTATCATGTGTGTGCAGGGTCATTGGGCGATGTGTATGACCTGTGCTGGTCAACCAGCTAGCCGCGAACGTCTGGGTCAGTGGACAACACGCCATCGCCTGGGACAACACACAAAGGTGGGTCTGTAGGGAGGGATGAATGACTCATTCGTAAAGGTTATCGTAGGCTCCAAAGAAGTCTCAATCAACAGAGGTGTTCCCATGAAAATATGAATTAATATAAATCCTAAAGGACCCTCTACCAGTGTGCAGCGGGTCCAGGGATAGCACTTATGTTGTGTTGTGTTGTTTTCGTTCCCAGCTTAAAACGGCTCTGGCGGCAACCAGTGCCATGTGAGCATTCCGCATGGCTGGGTGGGAAGATTACGGTATGGCGGGGGCTTATAAAGGGCCACGCCACATGGGCAGCCATACTCGGGGACTTAGGGAAGATGCTCTATAAAAAATGGCAAAAGAACGAACACTTCTTTGCATCCCAGTTATGCCTATCCAGGAACTTCAACACATTGTTTTAAAAACTTTTTGTTTAGCTTATAGACCAGTTCGTCCCATCCCAGCCTATGAAAAGATTTATCCCAAATGCAGTCTCTTCTCGTCTTGACTATCTAAGAACCTATTGCTTACCTCTGTGTGTGTGTGTAGCGTGCGCATACATGTGTGTGTGCCACGTTGCCATTCTGGAAAATTCTGTTAAACCTACTATCATGTGCACTTAATTTCATTTTAAGATTCGCAATGTAATTGAGACCTCTTTTCTCCTTAGGACCTCTATGCCGTAAGCTGAAAGAGTAGTAACCTGGAACCCTTGTTCTGTAGGGCGATGGGAGCCCTGCTCAATCACTTTGTGCTATTTCCAGCAGTTTTCACAATACGTACTGAATTTGACCATTTCAGGCTGACGTTTGCTACTTTGTTGCACAATCAGTTGTAGAGAACATGTCTCTGGATATACTATACCACGTCAAGTCTTGCGACTGTTTTTTATTTCTGCTCCAGAAATGCAGGTAATACAAGCAAATGATCTTGTTCCAATTGTGCGGTTTGACTCTTAGGCAGAGACAGGACTAGTGGCTGCCTATGTAGACCCGATCAGTCGTGACGTTTAACCTCATGCCATACCATCTAACTGATTAGTCTGACTCAGTCGGCCCAGTCAGGTGACGGGCGCAAGGGAGGTTCTAAATTTCATGAATCGGTCTGATCGACGTCAGATGGCTTGGACATCTTCTGTGCGGGAAACAAATTTTGATCTACGTCACGACGTGATGGAGTAGTATGAGAGTCACAGAGTCTGTACGGCTTAGCCGTCTTGGTTTTCAGACCAGAAGCTGTTACTTTCGTAGGTTAGGTAAATATGTGCACCAACAGGTGGTTTTTCACAAGAAGCTGTCGCTAAATAGTTGCACCAACAGTGGGTTTTTCAGACAGAAGCTGTTGGCTAAATAGTGCACCAACAGTGGGTTTTCAGACCAGAAGCTGTAGCTAAATAGTACACAACAGTGGGTTTTTCAGGCCAGAAGATGTGGCTAAATAGTGCCCCAAAGTGGGTTTTTCAGACCAGAAGTGTTAGCTAAATAGTACCACAAGTGGGTTTTTCAGACAGAAGCGTTAGCTAATAGTGCACCAACAGTGGTTCAGGACCAGAAGCGTGGCTAAATAGGCACTAACAGTCGGAGTTTTTCAGACCAGAAGCTGTAGTCTGAATAGTGCACCAACAGGGGTTTTTAAGACCAGAATCGTTATCTAAATAGTGCACCAACAGTGGTTTATTCAGGATGTTGCCAAATTAGTGCACAACAGGGGTTTTTCCGACAGAAGTGTTAGTAAATAGTGCTTCACAGTGGGTTTCAGACTGTTTGCTAAATAGGCACTAACAGTGGGTTTCAGACAAATATGTTAGTAAACTGCACAAACAATGTTTTTTCAAGACCTGTTGCTAAACAGGCACTAACCGTGGTTTTTAAAAAGACTGTGGTAAATAGTGCACTACAGGGGTTTCGACCAGACGCTGTTGTAAAAGTGCACTAACAGCGAGGTTCCAAGAGCAGAAGCTGTTAGTTAAAATAGTGCACTACAACAGTGTTTTTCCCCGACTGTATAGCTAAATAGGGCACAACAGTGGTTTTCAGAGCAGAAGCTGTTAGCTAAATAGTGCACACGTGGGTTTTCAGAGCGAAGCGTTAGCTAAATAGTGCACCCACGTGGGGTTCAGAGCAGAAGTGGCGCTGTTCATGCGAAAACAAGAACTACGTGTTGGGCGTGGCATGGGACCCCCTAGGAGAGTACTCGCTACCTCAGCTCAGACAGGGGAGGATGACAACGTTTATATATAGCCTTGTAGCAAAACATCATTGCATGTGTGCTCAGAACAACTAGAGCACATTAACAACACCCACGTAACTTATACACACACACTTAAAAAAGAGATAATATCACCTTCTCTTCAGCATTGAATCCAATGACTGGCATTTTGGCAATGGTGTGCTGCTCTCTTAAATGAAATTTGATCTAAAACAGTGCTGTATTGACTGTTCTTTATTGTACGTGCTGTATGAGAACGACTGTTACTTATCGTTTTAATAGTATTCTATAATTGGACCTTACTCTCGTCAAATGAAAATAATGCTCTGTAATTTGGATGTACTTTTTTTGTGATTGAACAGTGTTTGATGGTTTATAAATAAAACTACATATTTGCAACCAAACTATCATTCAGCTATCAGACAATCATTACTTGTGTAGGGGTAACCAGTCTGTTAGTGTGACACAAGACTAGTTATAGATAAATCAATGAATCGGTGAAAATCCCTTCATGACAGGTGGCCGAATCTTCAGCTGTCTACCAAGCATGCATCCAAACAATCTCAAGTTAGTGCAGCCTCACGCTGCCAACACCCGCACGGATCCAAACCCAAGGCCTCCAGGATCTACCACGCGGCACAGAGGTCAGTTTGCTCTATCATGTTGGTAGTGTAGGGGGGAATCAAACCAAGGCCTCCAGGATCTACACGACGACACAGCAGTCAGTGGCTCTCATGTTGTAGGTACGGGCGGGATACCAAACCAGGCCTCCAGGATCTCCCCCGAGACACTTGCAGAGATCAGTTTGCTCTCATTGTTGGTAGGGTAGGGGGATCCCAACCCAAGGCCTCCAGGATTACCAACGACGACACACTGCAGGTCGGTTTGCTCTAATGTGGTAGGGTAGGGGGGATCCAAAACCAAGGCATTCACAGATCTACACGACGACACACTGCAGGTCCAGTTTGATCAGTGTGGTCGTGTAGGGGGGATCAAACCCAAGGCCTCCAGGATCTACCACGACGACACACTGCAGCGCGCGTTTGCTCAGTTGGTAGTGTAGGGGGATCCCTAAAAAACCAGGCCCACAGGATCTACCACGCACGAACACTGCAGGTCAGTTTGCTCTCAGTTGGTTGGGTAGGGGATCCCAACCCAAGGGCCTCCAGGATCTACACGGGACGGACACTTGCAGGTCAGTTTGCTTCATTTGTAGTGTAGGGGGGATCCAAAAACCCAAGGCCTCACGGATTACCACGACGACACACTGGCAGGCGGTTTTTGGGCTAAATGTTGGTAGGGTAGGGGGGATCCAAACACAAGCCTCCGATCTAGCACGACGCCACAATGCAGAGTCGGTTTGCACTTCATGTTGGTAGTGTAGGGAGGATCCAAACCCAAGCTCAGGATCTACCACGACGACACACTGCAGGTCGTGCTTCATGTTTGTAGGGTAGGGTGAACCAAAACCAGAAGGCCTACAGGATCTACCGACGACACGCTGCAGGTCAGTTTCTCATGTGGTAGGGGAGGAGGGGAGGGGTCAGTGCAGGTTGAGAAGTGTACCAGCGGCTGTACTGTACAGGGTCCTGAAACCTGAAAAGTCATGGAAAATGGACATGCCTTTTCCAGGGCTTTGAAAAAGTGTTTGAAAAGCGAAGCTCCCAAAATCATGCGAAAAAGTCTTGAATTTGTCAAAATCGTGATCAGGATTAGTCTAATCCAAGTTCAAAACATGCCTCCATTTAAAAAAATATTTGAAGGTTAAAAATAGATTTCAAATGAGAAAAACCTAACCCCAAACCCAAACCTTCAAGGTCAACGATATACGATCTTAGTAGACATTTGCCGCAAGTTGTGTCGTGAAGTTACTTCCTTACCATACTTCATTTTCCGGCGAGATTGAGAAATGTGAGACGCATATTCGACAGAGTTTGCTGCAAAAAACACGAACTATCACGAGGTGGTTAGCTCCGTCAACAGATTGGTTCAAACAGAAAGCTAGTGCACAGTGCTGCAAAAGAACGACATCGCCAGCATGGGTGAGAGGGCTTAAGAGCCTTTGTCAAGGCCGAATCAAGCAACTGTTGGAGCTCAAGAAGGCGCGGAACGAACGACATTTGACGGTATGCCAGATGGTCCTTGAAATTAGTAACCGGGGCTGTGTTCACAGGCGAGATAGTATAGAGTATCATCATGAATTTAGAAGTCTTCTAAAAGTCAGGGGGACTTAATAGGACATGAGAAAGGTCTTCTATGGATATCACAATGGTCAGTAATCATACTATCCACTGTGAAACAGGCCAAGTCCTGGACTTGTTTGTACACAGATATGTACAAACCCTGCGAGACCCTCAAACAGACACCCAAATTAACTGGTATATTGTGATGACTCTATGTTGGAAGGGTAGGGCAGTGGGTTAGTGCCAAAACTCCGGATTACACGATACACCACTGAGGTGAGCAAACAACGCCTCAACGACAACAACATACAGTATTTATACAGCGCTGAATCTGATAGAAATCAATGCAAAGCGCACACAGTTTAGCATCAAAACGCATTCGAACAAAAAATGCACTGCCAAAGGCTAACACACACAGATGACATTAAATGAATACAGCAGAAACGACCTATGGCAAGAGAGAAAGAGAAAGAGAGCGGAGCAATGCCGGGGGAAAAGTGGTTTGAGTTAGCTTTGAAAGTCAGGAGAGGGCGGTTGCTGACAGAGGGAAAAAGACATAAACAAAGTAACTTGGAAAAAGTTTTGCTTCATGATGGTAGGGCAGGTGAAGGTCAGTGCATAGTCTAGGGTCCTGTTAGTACCACCTTCGGGTGTTTCTTTAGGGAAGCTGATGGGTCACAACGCATGCTGCTATTTCGCTCTCCCCATGGCACACAGTGATGCAAGCATTTTAAAGGAATACAGGGAACCTCCATAAGACTAAAAAATCCACCCAAGATGAGTCTATAAGGAGGGGTTATAATGGAGGTATTTTGATACTTACAAAGAAGGGCATGTCTCAGATAGTAGTCTTATATGGGAGGTCCACTGTATTGTGTTGCATTGAAGAAAGAGTGATGAAAATGAAAGGGGGAGGGGGTTAGGCAGCTCTGTATGGATTGCTGTTCTTTGTTCCTCCATTAGCCAGAGTTTTCCCGACGCCTGACGTTCTCCCAGACGGCCAGATGCTCATCACTCCGGCGGCATCATGGACCATGGAGAAGCAAGTCAGCCCACCTCAATCTTCACCCGCGGCTCATCAAAGAGGAGTACCCGAGGTGAGACATCATCATAGTCCTCTCGTGAAATAAGTCCTATATATACGTATGTATTTGTGTGTGTGCGAGTGTTTGAGCTGAATGTTTTCATCATGTTCTTCAATTAACGGTTGAGCATGCGTTGTATTCTCTATTCTTTCTATGCATTGTATACTTTTTTGTTTCCTTTTCTTAGTTATTGAGGACTTTCTTTTCCCTCGAGGGCATGGTGTAAAGAAGCTTGAGCTATCAGTTTACCCGCATTAAGCATTCGTATTAGTAAAAACATTCATATTCATTTAAAAGGGTATTGTTGGCAAAATTTGTCTATAATTAGTCAGGTAATTGGATGTCGTGGCACTGGCGATGATTATTCCAAGTTGCAGTATTGTATTCCAAACTGATGGAGTGAATGTGGTCTCCATGTTCTTCTAGATGTCATGTGTAACTCTTGACTCTTGGATAAGTAATGTGGGCGAGTGTGCGTGGTGTAGTGTGTGTGTGTGTGGTGAGTAAGGAAGAAGAGACGTGTGTGGTAAGAATCGTGCCTATCTTTCCTTTCTAATGATCAATATGTATTGCCTTAAATGTATGTTATCAATGTAAAGCGCACCGAGCTCATGTGAGAAAGAGCGCTATATAAATTCCATTATTATTATTATTATATCCCCTGCGCATGCACGCAGAAACCGTGAACCTATTCAGTCTCGCTACAGAGAAATAAGTCAACTATTTATTTTAAATATTGATAAAAGTGCTCATCCACATGCGAATAAACGAAAATTGAGCAGGACACACCAAAACAAATTGACCACAAGCGATTTGGGGCGTATTGAACTGGTGGTTTATCTTGGAAGTTTACAAGGCAATGTAATAATTTTGACAAGCTTATACAGAATCCAAACTGGTCTTGTCTATCATTATCAACAGTCTGTCTATTCGTATCTATCTCTCTAAAACTGCCCCCAGCTGAACGCTGACGGGGCTCTGCCTGTACTCCCTGGTCCCGGAACATGCATTAAGGTGTTTTCATTTTGGAGGAGTGACCATGAAGATATTACTGCCCTTTTTCTTGTGTTGTTGTAAGGGCAGCGGGTACCTGCCAGTCCACAAGGGGGGGGGGGGCCGTGGTGGGCGCGGTGTGCCCCTGGCCGTTCGCGTACGTAAAGTCCCAAGACAGCAACAGCAGGGAGCTTTTCAGGAGTTTTTCCCTTTGTGGTATGATGAAACGTTAGACTTGTTTAAAAAACAATAACTGAAAGGACATATATTTTGCTTCCAAAGTTTCTATAAAAAATAATACAGATAATGCTTTGATGAACTCTTCTAGCGCCGTGTAGTTTTTGATGTTCTGGTTGTCGGATGTCAATTCCATCTCAACCGACAAGAGGGGAAGTAATTATTTTTTTTCGATTTACCGCATTGCTTTAACGGCAGAAACAGTGACACGGCAGGGGATGGCAGTGAGAGTCTTTGCATTTGGTGGGAGTGTAGAGAGTCTGGGCGCATCGATATATTCCCCCATGGTGCTAGAAGAGTGAAAGAGAGGTTTGACTTTAAAGTGACAGACAGAAAAAGGACATGATGCTTGCAACGTTGTAGTCTGTTGTGTTTAATGGCCTTAAGATATACTGTGTTACAATTTCTCTAACTTAGCTGTATTTGAAACAATTTGAAATCTCAAAATAATAAACATTATGGGGAGGCATTTGTATGACTTTGTTGTTTGTTGGTATATAAGACTGACAAGTACTTCTGAAGGTTGGTCAGCTTTACGTAGAGTTTCTTAATCATGATATATCCCAGATTATTTTGGTAGATAAATGACTGGCTATTGCACATTGAATCGTTCTGCTGGTTGTTTTTTTATGTGGTCCTGATGTTATGAAATTCTCATTCATTTTTTCTCCCAGGGACTGTGAAGGCGCGCTCAAAGAGGTGGAGAAGTATTCCACTGTTTTCGGGTGAGTAGCTATGTCCAGTTTTTATGGGGAAAACTTAGGCAATAGCACGCTTTAATTGTATTGAGGACACGTGTGCAAGATAGATCATGAGAAAGTAGTTCAGAAATATTCCATGAACATCAGGATCGAACAAAACCGGATTGAAGATCCATTTTTTATGCCAACATTTGAAGGAAAATAAAACAGATGATAGACATGCAATTCTAACACCACCCCACTCATCCTGTATACACAGAGACATGGTGCAGATCAAAACAAGATGAGAGACAATGCAATTCAACACCACCCCACCATCCTGATACACAAGATACATTGCGTGAGCAGATCAAAACAAGAGATAGACATGCAATTTAACACCACCCCACCCATCGCTGTATACACAGAGACATTGGTGGCAGATCAAAAAACAAGATGATAGACAGGCAATTACTAACACCAACCCAACTCGTCTGTAACACAGAGACGTTGGTGGCAGATCAAACAAGATGATAGACATGCAATTCTCTAACAACCCCACTATCTGTTCCGTATTACAACAAGAGAACATGGTGCAGATCAAAACAAGATGATAGATATGCAATTCAACACCACCCCACTACTCTGTATACACAGAGACCTGGTGGCAGATCAAAAACAAGATGATAGACATGCAATTCTAACACCCACCCTACCCATCCTGTATACCACAGAGACATTGGTGCAGATCAAACAAGTGATAGACATTGCAATTCAACACACCCCACCATCCGTATAACAGAGACATGGTGCAGATCAAAACAAGATGATAGACAGCAATTCTAACACCACCCACCCATCCTGAATACAACAGAGACATGGTGCAGATCAAAACAAGATGATAGACATGCAATTCTAACACAACCCCACCCATTCCTGATACACCGAGACATGTGAGATCAACAAGATGATAGACATGCAATTCTACACCACCCCCACCCATACTGATAACAGAGACATTGGTGGCTAGATCAAAACAAGATCGATATACATGCAATTCTAACAACCACCCCACTCATCATGTATATACAACAGAGGGACACATGGTAGCAGATCAAAACAAGATGAGACATGCAATTTAACACCACCCCACTCATCCTGTAATAAAACAAGAGCCATGGTGGCAGATCAAAACAAGATGATAGCAAAGCAATTATACACACCCCACCCCTCTGTAATACACAGCAGACATGGTGGCAGATCAAAACAAGATGATAGACAGCACTATCTAACACCACCCACCATCCATGTATACACAGAGACATTGGTGGCAGATCAAAACAAGAGATAGACATGCAATTCTAAAACCAACCCCACCCATCTGTATACAAAGAGACATTGGGGCAGATCAAAACAAGGATGAGCTATGCAATTCAACACCACCCCACCCATCCTGTATACACCAGAGGACATTGAAGGCGATCCAAAACAAGATGATAGAAATGGCAATTCTAAACCACCCCACCATCCTGTATTAACACAGCAGACATTGGTGGCAGATCAAAACAGATGATAGACATGCAATTCACACCACCACACCCATCCTGTATAAAGAGACATGGTGGCGATCAAAAACAAGAGATAGAACATTCAATTCTAACACCAACACACCCACCTGTACACACAGAGAAATTGTGGCAGATCAAAACCAAGATGATAAGATATATTGCAATTCTAACACCACCCAACCCCATCCTGTATACACAGAGACACTTGAAGGCAGATCAAAACAGATGATAGACATGCATGCTAACACCACCCAACCCACCGTATACACCGAGACATTGTGCAGCATCAAAAACAAGAGATATACATGCAATCTCAACACCACCCCACTCATCCTGTAACACAGAGGACATGGTGCAGATCAAAACAAGATGATAGACATGCAATTATAACACCACCCCACCATCCTGTACGGCAATTCCAAGCAACTGACGTGGCATCAGAGAGATTTAGTCATTAACCCTTTCACCGCCTAGTCGCATTTATCAACCACAGGGGCTAACACCATATCACTATAAGGCATAAATGGAGTCTATACCCAAGACACTGAGTGGCTTAGTTTGGGAAGTTAAGCGATAGACTTCATTTACTAGCTATGTCACAGAGAATCCCAATACTGCAGAGGATTTTGTCTATCTTTACTAGCAGGTAAATATAATGGTAATTTTTGCTGAAATATGGGCTGCCGTGAAAGGGTAAAAGCGTTCAGAGAACAAGAGAAATGTTTAAGAACTGAAGTTATGTTCGTGTGCAGAACAGGGACTTTAATTGTTCACACAGTTTTATAATGCAAAACGAAAAAACTAATCAATTTGTGGCGGTTGAAAAAAACAATGTAACTGACGTGGCATAAATACCTCTAGACACATACACACTATATGTAAATTTTAATGTGGTCACAACTTCAGGAATGGGAAGAATCAACGAACCACTGGCATTTAGGAATGAGAGAATGTTGTACTTTCACCCTCGTACGTGTTAGCATGGATGTAGGACACACCGAGCGGAGTGCGCACAATCAGCACACAGGCACCATCTGAGTGTTAAGTATCAAATATTTAGGAAGTTACATGTATTTGCATATAACGGCAAGCCTCGGGGTGTCCCCCCCCCACGCGCGTCGCACACACACACACACACACAGGGTTGCCTACTGTCCTCCTAAGAGGATTGTCCTGGAAAACGTCCCTGAACACATTTATGTTAGATCCTGGAAACTGAGCAGAATCAAATGTTGTAGAGGATCACTGTATTGTCAGCTGACCTTTACTTATGAAACACAGAACACCCAAACAACAGACAATTTGCATTTTTTAACAGACATCACAGTAGGTTGCTGGAAGACAAAGGATCTGAATACGGAAGTAAGTTGGCACTGAAAAGGCAACAAGAAATACTCTACAAAATATCAGTGAAGAAACTGAGTGTAGGGCAGGTGGTAGCAGCGTCTGGGTCCGTCAGCTCCCTTGGGCGTTTCTTTCAGCCTGGACATTTGGTCGTCACAGTCAACAATACAATCCCCTTGCGTAAGGCCGTGCGGGAGGGTGGACCAATTGACATAGGATAGAAACACCAAGGCACATCAAAATGCTGTTATGATAGCTCAGTTATGGGGATTCTTAGCCAGACAAGCTCTAGATAAACATCATCAAAATTCCTTGAAAGTTGGAGTGGGCTGCCACGAGGCAGGGTAATGAAAAACGGTCACATTGCACGTAATGTTCATCCTAGCTGAGCATTTCGACCGACCACAGTGTCAAGTGCTTCCACTGCTTGATCCCTGGAGTCTTTTAGCCAGGATAGGATAGCAACAATACCATGCCTCTTTGTATCTTTACAACAAAGCAAGAAAAAGGCTGCATGGCATGCACCATTCTACAAAAATAAGATGACACAAGGGATGTTGAGAAAGACAATCCAATGTTACCGTATTTACGGTACCAAGGCGTGCATGATATACTGTGCACCCAAATTACACAAAACTCAGATTGTGTATGCTTTCGTACATATAGTCAGACACATTATAAGGCTCAGTCTGGAAAAGTATGCCTTCTAGTCTGTAACATAATGTATATAGCTACTAATTGTCAGCACATTATAAGGCGCAGTCTGGGGGAAAAAAGTATCGCCTTCTAGTCTGTAAAATAATGTACTATAGTTTTACTATTATTGTCAGTTCAATTATAAGCTCAGTCTGGGGAAAGTATCGCTATGTCTGTAACATATGTACTAATGTTCTTACTCATATTGTCAGTCAACATTCTAAGGCTCAGTCTGGGAAAGTATCGCCTTATAGTCTCAACTAAACATAATTTAACTATACGTTTTAATAATTGTCAGTCACATATAAGGCTCAGTCTGGGGAAAGTATGCCTTATAGTCGTACATAATGTACATAGTGTTCTTACTAATTCAGTCACATTATAATGATCAGTATGGGGAAAAGTATCGCCCTATAGTCTAACATAATGTATATATGTTCTACATATTGTCAGTCACATTATAAGGCTCAGTTATGGAAAAGTATCGCATTAAGTCATGTAACATAATGTACTATAGTTCTTACTATATTGTCAGTCAATTTATAAGGCTCAGTTGGGGAAAAGTATCGCTTATAGTCTGATAACATAAGGTACTATATGTTCTTACTATATGTCAGTACACATTATAAGGCTCAGTCTGGGAAAAAGTATCGCCTTATAGTCGTAAAATAATGTATATAGTTCTTATATAGGTCAGTACACTAAAGGCCTCAGTCTGGGAAAAGTATCGCATTAATAGTCCGCTAAAATATTGTCATATGTTCTTACTTATTGTCAGTAACATTATAAGCGTATGGTTCAGTCTGGGGAAAAGTATCGCCTTATAGTCTGTAACATTGTACTCAGTTTTATATATTGTCCAGTCACACTTATAAGGCGTAGGGGTCTCAGTTGGGAAAAAAAGTATCGAGTATAGTCTGCCATACTGTACTATATGTCTTACATATTGTCAGTACATTATAAGGACAGGGTTCTTAGTCTGGGAAAAAGTTATCACCTTATAGGTCTGTAACACTACTGTACTATATGTTCTTACCTATATTGTCAGTACATAAGGGCGCAGGGTCTCAGTCTGCGAAAAACGATCACCTTATAGTCGTAACCATACTTGTTACTTATATTTCTACTCATATTGCAGTTCACATTATAGGCGTAGGGGTGTCAGCTGGAAAAAAAAAGTATAACTATCGTCTGAACATACTGTACATATGATTCTTACTATATTGTCAGCACATAAGGCGCGGGGGTCTCAGTCTGGGAAAAGTATCAACTATAGGTCTGTAACATACGATACAGGGTGATCCTCTTCATTTTAGATTTATTACAGAAACGGAACTTCAGTGTTTACGTCACCAAAAACAAAAAAAAATTAGACCACAGCGATTTGGAGCGTTGAACTTGTGTTTCTATTCGGAAAGTTGCAAGGCAGTATAATCATTTGGACAAGGCTATCAGACTCAGCTGTCTCGTCTAATCATTGTAACTGTCGGTCTTATCGGTAATCTCTCTCTCTTACTTGACCCCCTGAACGTCAATGGGCTCTGCCCTGTCCTGCCGTTTAGTTTTTCATGTTTGAGTGCACCATTGTAGATAAGAACAAGTGTGTGATGTCTTAACAGAATATTAGTTGGTATCATAAAACCAAGATAAAAGACACCGTGGACATCAATTACTACATGATCCTGTCTGTAAAATGAGTATTAGTATGCGCGTATAAACTAAAAGGACGATGCTTACAGGTGATCGTGAGTTATCATCTAGAATTAGGAAACGATATATCATTTACTCTTTAACGATGTGAAAGTTAAAAAAATACATAATAGACAAACACTATTTTAGGACCCCTCTGTAAGCGACATTCATTTGAGAAGGATTTGTTGGCACGGATGCATTTTCATATAACGACCTCTCTTAACGACTCCTCTAAAACGCGGACTTACGCGCCATTTTGTGTTTTTACGGGAGTTGTTGTCATCTGATGGACTTCAAGCAAAGGGAAACAACACGGTCAAGGGCCTGAAAGCAGAGTCTTTTGATCCCTGGTGAGAAAGATGGCGGAAAGCGTAGGAAAAGCCACGAAAACCACTGACTTGAAAAAGAATAACAAGGACTGGACGAGAGTGGAGGTGATTAATAGAAGCGGCGAAAGTGAAACTGATAAAACATCATTGCACAATCATTATGGAGTTGGAAAGACCCAAATCCAGTTTTAAATGTCATGTAGTGGCATGAAGAAGAGAGTAGAACCGTGCGAACTTTTCTTTCTACGGCTGCCAGTGAAAACCTCCGTATACGACCTCAATTACGGACAAATTTTTGGACATTTGGAAGTCTTAAATAGAGGTTTGTCGAGACTGAAAATGATCACAAAAAAAAAAAGGAGCTAGTTTTCTTGATGTTGTGTCGTTATGATTATTAGTAAAGTGTGTTAGGTATTCTTAAAAAAATAGAAAATTAAAAAAGAGTAAAGAGTAGAGGAAAGGATGTGTTCATTGTCTGTAAAGAGTATAGAAGGGCCCCCCAAAAAGGCAGTGGTGTCGCGGTTGCAGTCTGCAGTATAGTGTGGTTTGCGGTGCCAGGAGGACTCTGTTTTGCTGTAGACTACCAGCAGAAGGTGCCTTTGTCTACTCACCAACATCACTACCACACCCTCAGCGACCTCTCCTGTGGGGTAATACACAGCTGCGCTTCTCCAAGCTCAGTGGCCCAATTTAGGTTTTCTGATATGCTTTCTTTTCGATAAAATGTGAATGGTTTGTGTGTGCGGCGTGTTTGTGTATTGTGGTGTGTTGCTTGTGTACATTGGAGTGTCTGAATTCTGTGATTCTCTCTCTCTCCCATACTCTCTCTCCTGCTTTCTCCCTCTCTCCTCTCTCTCTCCTCTCTCTATCTATCTCTCCAGCTAATTTTTCCAGCTCTTTTTCTCCTCTCCCTGTCCACTATGATATTCGTGTCAGTATATATGTACATGATATGTATTGGCATGCGGAACATATTGTTTTTTCTCTCTCCATGTTTGAAGCTAATATGATTTTTTATTTTTTACAGTTCGGATTGTTCATATTGGTTTTTCAGTTGTATTGTCTTGATTATTTATGGCCGACAGGATGAAAAAAAGTTTTGTTTAATTATCCTTATCGTCAATAAGATCATTTTGACTGACTTGCTGTGTTTTGCCAAATCGATGGCTTGTATAAACGGACTATCTTAGAGTCCATGACGTATATGAACTTATTTACGAAAGAATAACATTGCATAAAAAAAAAGACTTTCTGAAATATAAAAGGCAAAACCCCCTTTTGATATTCTGCAGTCATTGTTGATACAAGTTATTAGTTTTTGTAATAAATTCCCACTAATACCTCAACGGACTATTCTTAGTCAATGGCTATCTAAAGAAGTGCCGTTGACATCCAAGCCATCGTAAGGACTCTGCCTTGAATTTCTCTTTTGTTGTGTGCCCCGATGGTATAATGGATAAACACATGGCAGGAAAAGCAGGAATCCTGATTTGGGATGTATTTTCATGAAATCGGAATTTCGATTACTTTATGAAGAATAATTACAATGAATGAGTGGCAGATTTTTTTAAAATGAAAGCTGGGCTTAATGCTCTAATTTAATTAGTAAAAAATTTCAGCAAACCTCGTCGCCCCCTGGCCCCTACAAACGACACCACCCCATGACCCCACCAAGGCGGCCCGCCGGAACCTAGGACTTCCTGCTTTTCATTTTATCCAGGTTTCACCCTTGCAGTATCCTGCAGATCATGCGTCATGCTGTCTGCCATTACGTGACTAGGCGTTCAATACTGCTCATGATGTCCTCACGCACACAAAACAGGATAAGAAAAATTCAACATTTTCAAGCAAGGGATTATCTCGTTCAACTATTAATGCACACATTTCACCAAACTCTCTCTTGTCTGTCTGTCTCTCTTCTCTCTCTCTCTCTCTCTTCTCATTAAGATTGCAGAGAATGAACACACCCACACAAACAAATCGAGGATAAACATTTTCATTAACAGCTGCAATGTATTACCAGTGTCTGAGAAAAATATTGATCGCATACACACGCCTCTCTCACTCTCTCTCTATCAAAACAGACGCCTCTCCACTCTCTCTCTTCCCAGAAACAAGCACGCACGCACACACGAAAGCCATTTTTCTTACTAAAAGAACGGGAAATTCCAGGCAGAAAGCAGGCCGGCGGCTGCGTTTACCAACACGGGTGGGGAAAGGATGGGGGAAGCGCGGTGTCAGTGCCCGCTGAAAGTAGAGGGTCTTTGTTTTCGGTATGAACGCTGAGGGCACAAGTGTAGAGTGGCGCAGGGGTAGCGCGTTCGCTTCGTGTCAAGTAAACCCGAGTTCTAACCTGGGTACAGAGGATTTTTCCTCTCACTTTGCACTCAGGCCTTGGACGGTCTGAAGCGTGTAGTCTTTCGGATGAGACGACATAACGCTGAGGTTCCTGTGTGCCCATGGCACTTAGCATAAGTTAAAACCCAGTGGCGCCCCAAAAGTTGTCATTTGGTCAAAAGTTTACTCCACCTTCCCCCCCCCCTCATCATTGCAGTCACACAAAAATCGCACACACACAAAAAAAGAATTGGGTGGCCGCACCTCTATGGGCTGCGACGCGAGCTCCATCCCCCACAGCAGATGGGAGCAGCAGCCGAATTTTACAGAGACACCTCTGTGACTATAAAGTTACCTAATACCTAAATAATACCTAATGCAACGGCAAATGCTGTGCAGGTCCAAGGCTACGGGCGTGTGTTGGTGGTGTCCTCCATCGGACGGCTACTGCTCCGTGATCAGCTTTGAGGAGGGGGAGCTGGGGGTCCTCTACACCCCCACCCTGCCACGAACCCCACCCCCTCCACCACCACCACCACCCGCAACACCAACGTCACTGCCAACGATCCCAAGGCTGTGGAGAAAGAACAGGTACTGTGGAAACTAGTTAACACAAAAACGGGAACCACACGGGGGGAAAAAAATGAGATACCTCTACATTCCCAGGCCATAAGGCCCATAACGGGTAAGGTACGTATGTGTCAGTTTTCAGTTTTACACTGAATCTCCCCGCTGCATTCACTGGCCATACAGCCGACACTGTTGACAGAAGGTCTGTGAACACGCATTAGAAAAGCGGATGATTCTTTGACTTTCAAGAAACTTTTCTTCTCTAAATACAAACATTTCTCCTTAATCCAGCCTGTAGCAGGATTTGTAATGTTGATTCTGAAAAGTTGACAGCTGTGTACTTTATGTGTGTGTGTGAAAATTAAAGGAGGTCTAGCGTCTCAAGCATTTCTTGCTGATGATCCCAAGCATTCAAACCACCTTTCCTCCTACGTCTGTTACAGGCTGTGGGAGACAAACCAGCCCAGAAGAAACCGCAGAAACCCACCTCCGACCCACCACAAGCCCCTCCTCCCACCCTTTCCCCTCCTACTACTTCCGCTGCAGAGAAAATGGAAGTCGACAACAGCGGAGGAGAACCCGCCTTCCACCAGAATTCTCCCAGCTCCAACATATCGGGAAAGCCCCCTCCCCCTCCGTCCCAGTCGCCAACCGTCAAACCTTCCACCGAAGAGAGTTTGGTTTCCAGGGTCGGCAATGGTCAGTCTTTCCCCTGAGGCAGGGGGCGCTGCTGGCACCAGTACGGCTGCTGGCGCGGTGGCGGTGGTGGGCGAGAAGAGAGGGGAAAGCTCAGCGGCGACGACATCGTCGTCACCTTCGCCAGGTGAAGAAGTCGGCCCCCAGACGGCGGAAGTCTCCCCAGGCCAGAGTAGTAGTGGACCCAAGAAACCCAAGAGGATACAGCTGACCACGCTGTCCTTGAAAAAGTAGTTGGCGTCAAAAAAAAAAAAGTTGCCTTATGAATGTGGTAAAGATTATGTGTAAGGGTTTGTGTTGTACCAGGGCTCCCATGGGACCCCCATTTGGGGGTCTGTGAAGTACTAAAATTCTAGAAGGACCCTCTGAAAAGAATGTGCAGGGGGGTCCAGGGCATTGCACTAGAAAAAAGATATTTTTAGCATTTGGCAATGCCAACTGGGACCCTCTATCCTGCCTCTAGGACGCCTCTATATTGTAAGTGAAGGAGTCTCCTGGGGACCCCTTGTTTTGCGGGTACGATTGGAAGCCCTGGTGTACATTACATACGGAAACAAGTCAAAGAAATTGAGCGGATGGGATAAATGCACGCAGAAACCACGTGCGCGTATCCCCGTCCACTCATTCTTATCCCATCGATTCATTTCTTACTTTCTTTTACGTATTTGTGGGTAGAGCGCATGCTTTCTCGCTTGTAGTAACAACGCACATCGTTTGGCTTTCGCGGGAGGTTTGTAGTAAACAATCGCATTTTTTTCTTTTATTCTTGCCCTTCTGCCCCAAGAATGGGAGTGAGGGTGTTTGGTCAGTTCAGGACTTCTGCTTTTGAAAGAGTAGCTGCGTCAAAAAATGAAGGAAAAGAAAGGTAGTGGCTTTATGCATGCGGTGAAGATTATGTGCTTAAGGTGGCACACTGCACTTTTTGGGGTCAATTTTTGTTTCTCTGGATCTAATAAAGATATCTACATGATACACACTGATACAGAACATGACCCTATATATGCATGACCCTAGATATGAAGACTCTGTGTGAAGACACTGTGAAAGTCTGGAGTCCACCTAAAAAGAAAAATCACACAAAATCTTAGCCCCTCAACTGTGCTGGATTCAAGCACTGCATGGTGATGGTGATCATTTGTCCACTTTCCTAAGACATCAAAGAGTGCAATGGTCATTAACCAGGCATCAGTAATTGTCAGAGGATTAAGAATTTCTAACAGAGGATTGGCTCTCTTGTCAGAGGTTTTGCCTTTTTTAGTGAGTGTTATCGTTTCTGTTAATTAGCATTTTAAAGTGATTTCTCCACTAAATTAAGCCTTTTTGGTGGTGTTCAGACTCATTCCTCCCCTTCCTAAGTTGTTGTCCCTCTTCAGTCTAGGGCCTAGATAGTCCTTTTACCGCAGTTTTCAGACGATTGGACTTCAGGGACTATTCTGATGCCTGGTCGTAAAATTAGCATGTCTGAGATGTTAACTCGCATTCTTTGTCTCACCAAACAATAGTAAAAAATTCACAGGATCTCGCTTGAGACAAAGAACGCGAGTGAGGAGTGAGGGTGTTTGGGCAGTTCAGGGAAGTGCCGGACTTCTGCTTTGAAAAAGTAACCGCGTCAAAAAAGATAAGGAAAGAAAAAGCCGTGGCTTTATGCATGCGGTGAAGATGATGTGCCTAAGGACAGAGCAAGGGTGTTTTGGGTCAGAAAAAAGGGTAAAGGTCAAGATGTGCAACCCCCCACCCCCCTACATTTCTCGGCTCTCCACACATTTTCACACTTGCCTTTCTTACCAAGCATTAAGCTGTATCTTATCAACTTTTTGAGCTAATTATTTTTGTTGAATAATTAATCGCAGTCGTGATAAAGGCTATTATCTAATAGGACACCCCCCCTATGCAGTGTAGTACACACAACAGCCCCCTCTTACATTTCTCAGCTCTCCACACACTTTCACACCTGCCTTTCTTACCAAACACTAAGCTGTATCTTATCAACTTTGTGAGCTAATTATCTTTGTTGAATAATTAATCACAGTCATGGATAAAGGCTCATTGTCTAATAGTTCACACACCACCCCCCACCACCCCACCCCACCCCCCCTTATGGTAGTGCAGTACAACACACACAGCCAACAGAGCATTTGTCACAGTCCTGGGTCAATGCGTTTTTCCCGTCTTGCATTTTTCTTCTACTATTATTGAATGCATATTGTGTTTAATTATGTAAAATGGATGGAAATTAGTGTTAAATACATCAAACGATCGAGGATGAAGTACTCAATCTGCATTAAGGAAGGCAAGACTGAAAAAAGTGGAAAGAACCAAGAAATGGAGGAGGGGAGAGCAATTCTTTACCTTAAACTGAACACAGTGCAGCGACTCCTCTTGAAGAAAGTAGCAACAAAAAAAAGAAAATGAAATGAGTGTAGTGGCTTTATGAAAGCGAAAGATTGTGTGTTTAAGAACGGGAGCGAGGGTGTTTGAATTGTTGGAAAAATGCAGTACTCCTACTTTTTCTCTCCAGTGAATGCAAATGATTATCACAGTTAGCGAAAAGTCAAGATATAAATGAAGCACAATCATTTCAGTGTGAGAATACTAAATCAGTAAATGGCTGTTGGTGTTCATTTATGTTGATGTCGTTCATTGGCTTGAAGGACTCCAGGGATCATCCCAAACAGACGAAAGCACTTGAACGCTAAAGTACAAATGCACCAGCTACGGGTGAACAACATTATGTGTGTGACAGTTTTTTATTACCCCGCCACATGCGCAGCAACACTCCGTCTTCGGGGGATTTTAGAACGATGGTGTTATGCTGGGAGTTTGTCAAGGCTGAAGACAATCCCCACATAAACTGTGCAGAGAATAACAACATTTTGATGTAGCCTTGGTGTTCTTGCTTATGTCAATTGGTCTGACACAGCCTTGTGCTAAGGTAGTGTTCATACATGACAGTGTCATTTTGACGATTAAATAATTTTTATCACTACGTGAATGATGGAATGCGTTATTCACATGATATATTGTTAATTAGTTGTATTCAGATTTACTGTAATTTGCTGCTTAACAGGTTCCGTTTTTAAAGGCATTGAATTGATTTTGAATAAGTTGTGTCTGCAAGGGTAATGATAATAAGCAAAAAACGCATCAAAATGAGAAAGGGGGAGAGAGAGAGGGTGACGGAGGGAAAGATAGAGACAAAGATCTTTGTTACATTGAAAAAAGAAAAATAACTTTTGTGTATTAAAGGCTTTTGATTAATTGTATGCAACGATTTTCTTTATATTCAAAGAGAGGAAGGAGAGAAAGCGAGGGATGAAGCTAATGATTCTTTAGAACACTACCACCTGTATCGGCTGTAATTGCTCAATCTATGCTAACCATACTGACCAACACTCAAAACAATTACTCAGATTGGAGCAGGGCGGGCCAGCTTGATGGAGGAGAGACAGCGCTACTCTTCATACTCGCTTCTTGGCGCTGCCTGCCTGCCACTCTGGGTGTCCTCCACCCACCCCGTCCCAAATGGCTTCTCTCTCCGGCAACTCAGCCAAGGAAGAATCGACGTTTTGACGGTTTGGATTCTATAGGAAACCAGAGCAAAGTGAGTGTTCAGATCCTTGAAAAGCCTGTCTTTCCTGTGATCTCGACGTGATTCTTACGAAAAACATATGCTGGCCTTATTTAAAATATACAAAGTCCTCAGGTGGTGAACCAATATCCCTCAGCTAGACATGGTGGAAGCCATCAAGGATCTGATGGGATGTCAACCTCTCCCTTACTGCCCACCAGTGGACAAAGTCCTCAAGGTGGTGAAAACCAATATCCCTCAGCTAGACATGGTGGAAGCCATCAAGGATCTGATGGGATGTCAACCTCTCCCTTACTGCCCACCAGTGGACAAAGTCCTCAGGTGGTGAACCAATATCCCTCAGCTAGACATGGTGGAAGCCATCAAGGATCTGATGGGATGTCAACCTCTCCCTTACTGCCCACCAGTGGACAAAGTCCTCAGGTGGTGAACCAATATCCCTCAGCTAGACATGGTGGAAGCCATCAAGGATCTGATGGGACGCCAACTTCTCCCCTACTGCTCACCAGTGGACAAAGTCCTCAGGTGGTGAACCAATATCCCTCAGCTAGACATGGTGGAAGCCATCAAGGATCTGATGGGACGCCAACCTCTCCCTTACTGCCCACCAGTGGACAAAGTCCTCAGGTGGTGAACCATGTCCTCATGAACAATTCCTTCAATTTTGAGGGCCGGACATACAGGCGGAAGTAAGGCACCACCATGGGAACATCATTGGCACCTACTGTGGCCAACATCTACATGGGCTGGTTGGAAGCCAAACTGTTGGAGGAGGATGTATGGAAACGATTCTTCTTCTTTCTTTATACAACCACTATCATCTTTTTGATAGTTCTGTTGTTGTACTAAAGGGGGACTTCCGTCAGGCAGAAAGGCTGCAAGCAAAAATGTAGCCATTTGTAAAGCTGGTCTCTTTTGATCAACTTTTTGGTTTCATAATCCACCCAAGGCTTGCTGTTTCTCCCTCAAAGTGGTCATGGGAACATATGTGCTGACCGCGTTTTGGAGCCCTTCTTTTATTATGGCCCATATCTTGGTGTTGCTGTTGACTGAGAATTGAGTGGTGATGGAGTCGGAGAGCTGGCATGCAGCGTTGCGCAGTCCGGGCCAGTCTGCTTTTGAGTACAGTGGTACTGAATGCTGAACTTGACGTTGCCTGTCTGGATGCATTTGGTATTCTAGGTAGATCACATCATGGTCTGAAAGTGCCGGCATGCCCTCAACTCTCAGCACTAAGGAGGGGTTGCTGGTTTGAAAAAGGTCCAATGTATTCTCACCCCTGGTGGAGAAGGTGACCATTTGTTCGAGTCCCATGTCCTGGATGGAATCAAGGAGTATGTGATGGAGCACAGGATGGACTGCTGTTGACTTCACCTTTGTTGTCCAGTCTATGGCAGGAAAGTTGAAGTCTCCACCAATTAGCACACGAGCACCTGTAGCCACTGCCCTTCTTGCCATATAACGTATCATGTACTGACTTGATGAATCAATGATGACGTCATCAGATGAAGAGGAATAACTCTGATATTCGTGTTTTGCTCTAAACCACAGCAAGGAGAGTTATATCACCAGACCATTTGCAAGACTGGCTCTTATCCGTGTCTTTTCATGTCATGATTTGATACAATGAGTTTTTATTTAATTCTCTGGCAGTGAAAGGGGTTCAACAAGTCAGAAAAGATATATCTTCTAGAGCATCTTTTTCTCAGGATTGAAGTGAACAGGCTACTTTTAATTTCTTATAATTAGAAAATCGAATAATTTATGTTTTCCTTATGGCAGTGAAGGGGTTATCATTTTTTTCTATGCATTTGACTTTCTCAGTGCATTGCATTCTAATTCTTGATAAGCTATGGAATGGATGCTTGATGCCTGTTGCTTCACTTATATGACGCATCAAGAAAAGTTTCAAATTTTGAATTCTAAGTTAACAAATTAACAGAACTCCAAAGTGTTTGTTGTTATTGTTGCCTTTTGTGTTTTGCTATTTATTGTTTTATGTTGCAACGCAAAACCAGTCCAAATTGGTCGCTGGCTTGGGTAGTCTGCACTCTTACCAGCACAATGGTGTGTATGTTATTTTGCACACAGCTGTTCGTCCCACACAAAATCAAAAGACTGATCTAACAATCTTAGATAAAACTGCACCAAGCAATTTGTTGTGATAATATTTTGGCTGTCATATTCTCAGTGTATTTTTAAGATATTTCTTCCATCTGATTTTTATGTAAAAACTTTTTTGTTGAGCAGTATCATGCAGTTATTTGGTAGAAAATGTTCTTGAATAATACATTCGTATCGCAAACATAATAAAAGTGAAAAATCTAGCAATAACACTGAATACAAATGAACTAATTTAGTCACATACTACACATATTCTTGACTGTTATTTATGAAAAGTTACTTATCGGTAACTAAGTTGCTTGAAAAAACTTCTAAAATAGAGATAAAACTAAAGTTCCTCCCGAAACCGCTGTGTACAGACTATAATCCAAAGGAATGTACAGAGGGAAGATAAAAACCATCGGTCTCTTTTCCTATTGTAGTAGTGCGTACAGAAAACACTGGTTATGTCACTTGAAACGTGACACATTTTACAATCGATAGGCAGTGAATTCTCCAGTTCAAGTTCCAGTCCGAGTTTTTGGATAGCCTCCACTGTGAATAGTTATACGCCGCATAAACAATAACTTTATCAGCCCGGTTCGCCGAGCTTTTAAGTAATCCATTTACCCTTTTAGAATATCTTTGCATAATTAAAGTTGGAAGAAATTAGCGGTGTGTTACTTGACAGTGATCGTGTTGAAACGGAAATCTAGGGACCCTGAAGATAACAGTGTCCTGAAGCTGAGTGAAAACAAACAAACAAACACAAAACTGCATGTATCATTGTATGTTTCTTTCTCCTTCTGCGTTCCGGCATAATTATGGCCATAATGGGTAAGGTAGTATGTGTCCGTTTTTCAGTTTTCACTGGCATCCTGTGCATGCAGCAACACATTCCGATTTCGGAGAAGGCCTTGTGTAAAAAACCTCCTTTCCCCTCGCCCCGTTTCCTGTTTATATACCCTGAAAGAGAAAGAGACCAGAGAGAGTGTGTGTGTGTGTGTGTGGTTTGTCTTTCCCTCCATCAGCGACCGACCCTCTCTGCTTTCAAATCTAACCTCAAAACCCACCTGTTCCCCCGTCATTGAGGCTCCACTCTCTTTCTATTCTCTCTCTCTTGCCTTTAGGTCTGTTTCTGATGTATACCATTTATGTCATACGTGTGTGTTTTTGCTTTGTATTGCATTTTTGTTTGAAAGAGTTATGAATACTAACGTGTGTGTGCGTGCGTTTTGATTTGATTTATATCAAGATTCAGCGCCTTATAAATACTGTATGGTGTTGTTGTTTGTGTGTGTGTGAAGATTTGAGTGCATATGATGTCTGGCATGTTGCATGCTTTTATGTTTCTTAGTAGTGATTTGTTAAGAACTGTAAATGTGTGAGCCTTTTTTTCTAATGATTAAGGGCCATAGATAAATGATAAAGATGATGACAACGATGGCGGTAGTTACAATGATGATAGGGATGATGTTGATGACAATTATGATGATGATTCTAAAATTATTAAATTTTTTCCAAGTAAAACCCCCCCCTTTAAATAACATACGCTCTCATTTCTCTGTTCAAAGCTACATGACAATGACAACAACAATGATGATGATAATTTACCAACGTTCAACACCATACTCTCATGTTTTTCACCAGAGCAAAAGTACATGTCAACGACAACAATGATAATGACGACGATGATGATGACAATGATGATGATGATGATGACAATTTATCACCATTCAACACCATACTCTCATGTTTTTCACCAGAGCAAAAGTACATGTCACAACAACAATTGCTAATGATGATGATGATGAGACAATTTATCACCTTCAACACCAAACTCTCGTTTTCCAGAGCAAAAGTACATGTC